>CM014732.1:38675794-38819687 GCA_004329165.1 Spatholobus suberectus
TTTAAAAATATTTTTTTGGCACAGTTTATTTTAAAAATATAATGTTCTTAAAATTGGCCATACTTATTGATGGATCAATTTAACCATTAATTTTGACTTAGCATTGTTGGATCATAAAGTATAATTATATTGTTTCATTATAAGCGGTTAATTTCTTAAACAGATTTTGATATGCCCAAAAAGGTTAGTCACTAACTTTCCTCTAGAAATATCCTAGTACACAAAAAAATAAGTCATTCCAACTAACATAAAATTATTTTCAACTTGTGTGTTGTGCGTGTTTGTGCGTGTGTTGTTCAATGCTTCATTCCATGGATATATAGAAATAAAGGAGTTAGGGGCTGTAGGTGAGATTGGGATGACAGTGATTTTTTGTAAAAGGGTGAACAGAGGTTTGGGGAAAGATGAGCGGCACCTTTATGGCGATGGAACACAAGAACACACTGCCTTTCCTGCTTCTGTGTCAACCTCCATGCCTTCCTCAACTGTGACATCGTCATCGCCGCTCTGCTAGGGTATTGCTGCTCTGCTAGGGTTTTGATTTGTGTTGAATAAAAGTTGGTAAATACATCCAAATGTTAATTTTATATTAGGACTAAACTGCAAATTCTAAAAAAAAACTACTTCTAAGTAACTGGTCTTCGATCTCATCCGTCAAATATTTTATTAATATATCTAACAGTATAAACTAATGCTTCACAACTTCCTCTGAGGAAAAGACAAATTAATTGACAGTGGCTTCTACGGTGAAGTAGTAAGGTAAGTGCCTCACCGGTGAGGCAATAAATTTACCTATTATAGGAGGTTTTGACCAGAATTATTATTTTATAATAAATTTATAACTTTTTAAAATTTGCAAAACAGTCCCAAAAGTATTTAGATATAAAGGTATGAAATTTTAATTATTGCTAATAAGTACTATATCTATAATAATTATAAAAAAATATAAAAAGAACTATTATAAATAATAACACTAAATTAATGGTAATTGATATTAAAATGTTGAAAAAGAAAATTTATAGATAACATTTATAAGTGTATTAGTATTACAATCATAAGAAATAATATTAATAGAATATTACAACCTTTATTTAAAATATAATAAAGATTAAATAATGATATCAAAATTGATTAATGTTTATTTTAGTCTGTGTTATTATATGTCCTAGTATATATATTATTATTACAATTGCCCATTCCTGACTCATGCTTTCTTAAAGGAAATAATAATAATAATAATAATAAAGGTCAAGCAAGATGATGTGCTAAACCAATGTGGAAAGAAAATACTAACACAGACTAATGCTTATTTTAATCATCGAAAGAACAATATAATAATAAATAATTATATGTCAAAATATTAATAAATATCATAATAAAGCTTATTTACATTGAAAAATGAAAATGCATATTAGTGAAACAAGAGATGGATTTGATGAATACAATATTAACAAATTTAATTTAAACAGTACAGTATTTACATTTGATCATTTGCCATTGTAACAATCTTTTGCCTCTATCTAAACCCCATCCAACACTAACACCTTTGTAAATGAAGGGAGGTGTATTCGATGAAAAGCTTCTTGCTTTTTGGCTAGTTGTTCTGGATAGATCACTCCTCCAATTGTATTCAATACCTCTTAATACAAGATTACATACACAAAAGAGAAACACACAATTATCATAAACCAGAATAAATGACAACAGCATATATTTTCTTCTTCTTCTTCCTAACACATCATACGAAAGGGATGGTTGGGACATGGTTGAGAGTTGTGATCACCCATCAAACTTGGCTTGTTCACAGCTCTTGATCTGTTTCTCAGCAGCTTAAGTCCTGAATGAACAAAAAAGTAATTAAATTAGAGTGGGTTCATACCAGCTTTTTTTTTTTTAATTTAATATTTGTCCAATTATTTTTAAACAAGTGGGTTCATACCAGCTTCGTCCAAAATCTTTTGGTACTACATAGAATAGCTAATTTTTTAAAAAGAAACATTGATTACAAAAATTAGAAAAATTTAAGAAATTTGAGGAAAAACATAGTTTGTATGGTTTTGACGAAAAGCCAATCTTAAAAAATAGCATTTTTCATCTTAAAATAAATAAAGAAAAAAAATTTAAAATTCATTATTCCACATTCTTTTTCTTCTTCCTTATTTCCCGTTAGTGCTTCCTATTCTTTTTTCTTAATTAACTTTTGGTTCCAAAAGTGGGGAAGCATGGGGCATGCAAAGCTTAACATTGTCTAATCTCATTTAGAATCCTTGAAAAAGAAAAGAGATTTGATTGTGGACTAGTTCTATTTTGGGGGGAAGAAAAACACATTCATAGTTGATGTGATGACACAAAAATAATAAAAGAATAAGAGAAGTGAACCAAATGAAAAACATAATAAATAATTATTAATTAATTAAGGAATCAAACACTGATCACGCACGCTCCTATGCATTTTAATTCCTCCAGAACAAAAAAGGAAAATGAACCAGTCCCCATTCTCTACTCATAACAAGAATAAAAACCCTAGATTTCTTTTTTTGTTTAAGTTCTTCAACATTATTATAAGTTTAATTTAGTTCCCTGTTTCCTCACAATAACAGCCTTTTGGGAATGTTTAATTAGCAACAAATAATTCAATTAACTGTTGAAATGAAATTTCGCTTAAGCAGTATGAAATTATAAAATAATCTTAGAATTAAAATTTAAGTTGAGAAGTAAACTAAAAGAACAAAGAACTAAATTAAAATTAAAATTATAGTAAATTTCTGCTAAAACTTGTGAACATGCATCTTAAATGAAGCAATATCTAATCTTCAAAATTTTTGCTAAAAAATAATTAATAATTTTTCCCCTATTAACAAGTTCTTTCTTGTGATGATGGTCATGAGATTCGCAATAACTTTTTCCCCTAAAGCTAGCTTTTGTTTTGTTCACGTCTGAATGCGTGTGTGCCTAACATTCCTAAAGCAGTTCAAGAAAGATAAAATAAAGCACAACTAGCTTTCATTGCCATATATGTTGTACTCAGTCTTTCACTTTCACATGACCTACAAAAACAAATATGGGCAACTTTGCCTTTCACATGACTTATAAAAACAAATATAGCGCCGTAGACTCAAAACAATGATGACATGGAGATGGCCCCTCTTTTTTTATTTTAATTAATTAGAATTTAGAAGTGTTATATAAACCAATGAGTGAGTTCCCAGTTATGTACAAATAATTACATTAATTTTTAATTTTACAATCTTCAATAATTCATGATCAGATGCGTTCCACAAGAGACAAATCATGGTTGAGTAGTATAATAGTAATTAATAGGGGTTCTCAAAAAGGTCACTCTAACACACATGGAGGGTTATAGATTAATGCTTACTGCGGTAACATATTTGAAACTTTTCTTACAATCTTGAATAATGTGTAAGGATATGTGACACAGAACAGGGAAGTTTGGCTTTCTCAGTCAATAATTCATTGACATTTATACGCACAAAAATGCACAGAAGCCTCTTAATATTTACAATTCCTGAAAATGATTCTCTAAGTAAATATTTGTAGTATGTTGAGTTTCACGCAATGCACTATGACTAGTTCTTCGATTATTGATTTTGAGTCTTTGAAGTTTGAACACTTTGATTTTACAATAACACATATTTGGAGTACGTTGAGTTTCACGCATTTGACTATGACTAGTTCTTCGACTATTGATTTTGAGTCTTTGAAGTTTGAACACTTGAGTTTTACATTAATTTTTAATTTTACAATCTCCAATAATTCATGATTAGATTCATGGAACGCGGCCCAGAAAAGACAAATCATTGTAGAATAGTAAAATAGTAATTAATAGGGGTTCTCAAAATAGGTCACTTTGACACAAATGGAGGGTTATAGGTTAATGCTTACTGTGGTAACATATTTGAAACTTTTCTTATAATTTTGAATGATGTGTAAGGATATATGAATGGACCAGGGAAGTTTGGCTTTCTCAGTCAATAATTCATTGACATTTATACGCATAGAAATGCACAGAAAGTTCTTAATATTTACAATTCTTGAAAATGATTCTCTACGTAAATATTTGGAGTACGTCGAGTTTCACGCAACGCACTATGACTAGTTCTTTGACTATTGATGTTGAGTCTTTGAGGTTTGAACACTTTGAATTTTACAGTAACACATATTTGGAGTACGTTGAGTTTCACGCAATGCACTATGACTAGTTCTTTGACTATTGATGTTGAGTCTTTGAAGTTTGAACACTTTCAATTTTACATTAATTTTTAATTTTACAATCTCCAATAATTCATGATCAGATACGCAGCCCAGAAGAGACAAATCATTATAGAGTAGTGTAATAGTAATTCATAGGGGTTCTCAAAATAGGTCACTCTGACACACATGGAGGGTTACAAGTTTATGCTTACTGCGGTAACATATTTAAAACTTTTGTAATTTGAATGATGTGTAAGGATATGTGACATAGACCAGGAAATGTGGCTTTCTCAATCAATAATTCATTGACATTTATACGCACAGAAATGCACAGAAACTTAATATTTACAATTCCTGAAAATGATTCTCTACGTAAATATTTGGAGTATGTTGAGTTTCACGCAACGCACTATGAGTAGTTCTTCGACTATTGATGTTGAGTCTTTGAGGTTTGAACACTTTGAATTTTACATTAATTTTAATTTTATAATCTCCAATAATTCATGATTAGATTCATGGAACGCGGCCTAGATGAGACAAATCATTGTAGGGTATTATAATAGTAATTGATAGGGGTTCTCAAAATAGGTCACTTTGACACAAATGGAGGGTTATAGGTTAATGCTTACTGCTGTAAGCATATTTGAAACTTTTCTGAAAATTTTGAATGATGTGTAAGTATATGTGACATGGACCATGGAAGTTTTGCTTTCTCAGTCAATGATTCATTGACATTTATATGCACAGAAACGTACAGAAACTTCTTAATATTTACAATTCCTAAACATGATTCTCTAAGTAAATATTTGGAGTATGTTGAGTTTCACGCAATGTACTATGACTAGTTCTTCAACTATTGATTTTGAGTCTTTGAAGTTTGAACACTTTGAATTTTACAATAAGACATATTTGGAGTACGTTGAGTTTCACGCAATGCACTATGACTAGTTCTTCGACTATTGATTTGAGTCTTTGAAATTTGAACACTTTTAATTTTACATTTATTTTTAATTTTACAATCACCAATAATTCATGATCAGATTCTTGGAACTCAGCCCAGAAGAGACAAATCATTATAAAGTAGTGTAATAGTAATTAATAGGGGTTCTAAAATAGGTCACTATGACACACATGGAGGGTTACAAGTTAATGCTTGTTGCGGTAGCATATTTGAAACTTTTCTTACAATTTTTGAATGATGTGTAAGGATATGTGACACGAACCAAGGGAATTTGGCTTTCTCAGTCAATGATTGATTGACATTTATACGCACAGAAATGTATAGAAACTTCTTAATATTTACAATTCCTTAAAATGATTCTCTAAGTAAATATCTGGAGTACGTTGAGTTTCACGCAATGCACTATGACTAGTTCTTTGACTATTGATTTTGTGTCTTTGAAGTTTGAACACTTTGAATTTTACAATAACACATATTTGGAGTACATTGAGTTTCACGCAATGCACTATGACTAGTTCTTCGACTATTGATTTTGAGTCTTTGAAGTTTGAACACTTTGAATTTTGCAATAACACATATTTGGAGTACGTTGAGTTTCACACAATGCACTATGACTAGTTCTTTGACTATAGATTTTGAGTCTTTGAAGTTTGAACACTTTGAATTTTACATTAATTTTAATTTTACAATCTCCAATAATTTATTATCAGATTTATGGAACACAGCCCAAAAGAGACAAATCATTGTGGAGTAGTGTAATAGTAATTAATAGGGGTTCTCAAATAGGTCACCTTGACACACATGGAGGGTTACAAGTTAATGCTTACTGCGGTATCATATTTGAAACTTTTCTTACAATTTTGATTGATGTGTGAGGATATGTGACACGGGCCAGGGAAGTTTGGCTTTCTCAGTTAATGATTCATTGACATTTATACACATAGAAATGTATAGAAACTTCTTAATATTTACAATTCCTGAAAATGAGTCTCTAAGTAAATATTTGGAGTATGTTGAGTTTCACGTAATGCACTATGACTAGTTCTTCGACCATTGATTTTGAGTCTTTGAAGTTTGAACACTTTGAATTTTACAATAACACCTGCGCAGGAAGTAACTAGTACATTTCCGTGAGAATTTGGTTGACTGTGATGAGCTCTCGTGAAAATGTATCAAAGAGGATTTTAATATGAACATCACAACTCAATTTAGTACATATTGGGTGGCATGAGCATTTGATCAATTACTTATGATGACGGGATTTATTTATTTATTTATTTTGTTATCATTTGTTTGTTCTTGAGTTATTTTGGTGTCGATGATATAGAAAATAATAAAATTAGAAAATGAAATAGCTTGAAGCCTAAACTTTTGCTTCCGATAAAATGAAAGTATTTTTACAAATATATAATGACAAAATTTAGTTTTAGTATTTATTCGAGTGTTGTGTAAATTTTTCTTTATTAAACTGCTTATTTATTCTAATATTTGTCAACCGGAGGAGATAAGAGGAAGGTAGATCCTAGGTGCAACTGCTAATAATAAGGGATGCTCATTGGATCGAAGTTATTCGACAAAGCTAACAATTCAAACTAAATCAGTTAAATTAGCTCGGTTATCGGTTCTTTTTATTTCAAATCCAAACTAAACTAATTACAATTAGTTTGATTATCGGAGTTTTCTATTTCTGATCTGAATCAACCCAAACCAATTCGATCAATTATTTTTTAACTTTTGTATTTTAAATTTTGTTTCAACTTTTGTATTTTCTTTCTTTTTCATTTATTTTATTTTTGGTTAAATTAATTTGTAGATCCCTATAGCTATATAGAGTTTTTAATTAAGTTCCTATAGTTAAAAATATATTTAAAATTCCTTATAGTTTAAAAAATTTGTAATTAAATTCGTACATCTAACAGTTATAATTTCGTTAATTTATATTTAACTTAATTGCATTTTTAGTCTCTTAACTTTCCTCTTATTACAATAAAGTGTAGGTAATATGCAAAAATGAGAAAGAATTTAATAAAGGTGTTGAAGGTGAAAATTGAACCCGCAACCTTGAAGTCCACCAATAACACTAAAATCACTAACCTAAAACTTTGTTTAAGATATATATAAAAATTATATTATATATAACTTAAACGGGTGACTAAAATTGCACATATTTTTATTACTACTAAATGAAATATTATTAATATTATATAAACTAATAATATTAAAATTAATATTAATAAATGTATACTAAATATATAGCAAGAATATTAAAATTAATATTAATAAATATAAATTAATAATATATACTAAGGACCAAAATTACACATATATTTACTACTAGTAAATAAACAATATAATATTAGAAAACAAAATATACAATAACTTATACTTTTTAATACTATTTATCTTAATTATAACTTAATCACTCTATTTTGAATAATTTTTTTTATAAAATTGTCTTGTTTTAATTTTTTTTCCTCTGCATATTTTAATGACTGAAATAAGATATTATTATTTATGAAATAATTTTTCATATATATTTTACTAAACAATGTATATTTATATCATGTCTAATATATTTAAATTTTTCTACAAGTTTATTAATATATACTAATTTATATATATTAATGAACTATAAGGGTGGAGATTCAAAATGTTGACAAATATATATTATTAATTTATATCTATTAATATTAATTTTAATATGATTAATATCCAATAAATATATACTACTTTATATTTATTAATATTAATTTAATATTATTAGTTTATATGATGTGAATATTATTTAATTTAGTAGTGATAAATATATATGCAATTTTGGCCTCCCCGTTTATGTTATATATTATATAAATTTCGTTTGTATACCTAATAAAGTTATTAGCTTGTGGTTTTAGTATTATTAGTGGACTTCAAAAGTGGGGGTTCAATTCCCACCTTTAACACCTTTATTAATTCATTTGCTAGTTTTGCATACTACCTATATTTGGACTTAATTGTAAATAAGAGAAAAGTTGGAAGACTAAAGTGTAATTAAGTTAAATATAAATTAAGAATTATATACCGTTAGCGTGTAGGGATTTAATTACAAACTTTTTAAATTATAAGGACTTTTTTAAAGTGTGTTTAACTAGGAACTTAATTAAAAACTCTATAAAACTATAGGGACCTTTGGATTAATTTAACCTTTATTTTTCTTATGATCTTATCTAATATTATCAAATGTCTTAATTTGGTCATATTCATTATGTAATTTTTTTATTATATTTAAGGTAAAGAAATTAATAATATATATAAAGTCATAACTATAAAAAGTTAAATATTTTAAATAAAATAAATAATTAGTTATTAAAAATAAGAAATATTTTTACCTTGCATTAATATAAAATTAAATATTTATATAAAATAGACAATAAATGAAAATAAAAACTAGAAAAAATATAATAAATTTTTTATCATAACCTGAGCCAAACCAATCCAATTTTAATCAATTTGGTTCAATTCAAATTGATCGAATTTTTTTTCAAACTTGAACCAAATCAATCCAATCAAATATAATTAGTTTGAATTTAATTTTACCGTAAACCTGAAACAATCCAACCCCTAAACACCTCTACTAATAATTCTTTGTTGGAAAAGGATTATAATAAGTAACATTCGCCACAAAAGAATGTTTTATACTAAAAACAAAGAATTTAATTGAAATATATTGACAGTGTTAATGCATTTTTTACTATCATCTAATTACAAATCATCATATATAATATTTTTGTTAACTTTTCTAATAATTACTTTAAAAGTCATCACTACAAGAAAGTCTTGAATTAGCGTTAACCAGTTAGCGTTGGCCTAAACATCGACACTAAATAACATCTATTAGCCGACACTAAACCACCACTAAAATGCTTTTTGTTAATTTTTTAATATATATATTTTTTTCCTTTTAGATTACGTCGGCCATGGCCGACGCTAATAATGTTAAAAAAAAATCATTAGCATCCGCCTAACCGATGCTAACTAATAATTTTTGAAAATTATTTCTAAGCACAAAAATGTAAAGCTACTCCCGCCTTCTAGCTTTTTTAAAATCTAAAAGTGAGCAACAACCATGGCTGACATACTAATATTAAAAAGAAATTATTAGCGTCAGCCTAGCCGTCAGTTGTATTGTCTATTTTATCATTAACCTCTTCTTCCCCTCCTACTCTGTGAGTCTTCTTCTCCCTTTTCCCCCTTTCTTTTCTTTTCTTTCACTTATTGATTGTTTTCTTTTCTGTGTTGTAGGTGGCTTTGGAGGCAGTGGATATCGATGACAAAGATGGGTGGCAATGATGATGGTGATTTGAGGTTTGGGGTGGTGGTGGCTTTGTGAAGTGGTAGTGGTGGTTTCTTTTTTCCTATTGATGTTTTGTTTTTGCAGGTGGTGATGGCTCTATGTGGTGGCATTAGCGGTTTGATATTTGGGATTTGGTGGATGTGGGTGGTAGCGTGCGGTTTGGTGGATGTGGGTGGTAGTGTACGGTGGCGGTTTGGGGTTTGGTGGATGTGGGTGGCGGCGTGCAGTGGCAGTTTGGGGTTTGGTATGGGGGTGGTGGTTTGGTGTAGCGGTTTAGGCAAAAGGAGAGAACATCATTGGCAATGGCAATTTTTTTTTGTTCAATTTTCACAATTTTGTGTCAGCCACGTTTGACCGACGCAACCCAGTTAGTGTCGGCTTGATTAGCGTCGACCATGAAGCCATCGCTTTGCCGATGATTGAAAACGAAAAAGCGGCGACTTTTGATGATTAGCCTTGGCTTTTGGCCAACACTAATTTATGTTTTTCTTGTAGTGCATCCAAAAAATAATTTATAATTGGTTAATAATAGTGTATAACAATTAAGCTCTAAAACAAATGTTAGTTATTAAGTTTTTTTTTATTGGTATAATTTTATTTAATAATAATTAAACTGTTAATACAAATATATATTTTGTGACTATACGTAACTGTGCATTATATTATTGTTGTAATATTATTAACTTTTAATAATGCAAATACTTACATTTGTTCTTTTTATTGGACAAAAATTATAATAATAGTCATACAAGTGGAACAACTAACATTTCTTTTTCAATTACAAAATGATATATTTTGTAGAAATTCATTCCATTGAGTTTCTTAATAGAAAGAAGAAATATTTAGTTTTTGTATTTTCTAAATTGAAAATTTGCTTAATACACTACACCTAACATTGTCTATAATAACATTTTAAAAATAAAGTTTCTTTATTAAACTATTATTAAGAATTATGCACAATAAGTTAAATAATGCTTCATTAAAGAAATATCATTAAAAAATATATAATGTTATAAAAAAGAATCTTTCTCCCATTTGATAACAGAGAAAAAATAATAACATTTATAAGCAATATTGTTTCTTAGCACAAAAGTGTCAATATAGGTCCTTCCATTCATAATGATGGATGAAACTTGAAAGCAACCAACACTAGAAGAAAAATGTTGTTTAGTGTTAGGTAAAAGCTAACATTAAAGAACAAAAATCAAATTTAAATCGTTATCAGCGTTGATTTTTGCAGCAGCCACAGGTTCGACGCAAAATCACTTGAAGCAATTTTTTTTTTTTGTGTTCATTTTTATGCACTGAAGCTCATTAGCATTTGCCATATTGATGCAAAAGTCTAAGCTAATCAAAAATTAAACTGGTCGATGCTAATTTAAGGTCCAAGTGGTGAATGCAAAAATCGAAGCATCAGGTTTGAGAGTTATGCTAACAATGTTGGCTTAGCCAACACAACATTACTGTAGAAAGGATAATGTCGGATTGGTCGACTCTAATATTATATCTTTTTTTTTAAAATAATTTTTATTTATTTATTATTGATATATTACAAAACTTGAATATATGTAAATTAAAATAATAAAAGCATAACAAATTAAAATCAAATAATAATATAGAAATAAATAATAATAATCATTTATACAATAATCCTTGTGTATGTAGTACAATAGTCAAAGTATGCTAAAAAAGTATAAAAACAACAAAAGATAAGTATCTAAATAATTATAAGGACCTATTGTCTAAATTGTCTTGATAGTGGGGATGTGGAGGCACCCTACTCTCAGGGGAGCCTAGCCCCTATTGTGGCCCTCGCTTGGGGCCCTGTTCCACTATTGGCAACTGCTCCATCATAAGTTGGATCTGTCGAGACAGGGTAGCATTGGCCTCCTCAACAACTTGAGCCCTCTACTGAGCATCTGCACCTTCCTGTTGAGCATTTGTTGTAGTTGCCTAGTCAACTCTATCATTAGATGCAGTACTAGTCGATATAGGAAGAGCTCAAGACTCCTAAGTTAATGATGACAACACACGATGAACATTTACAGATAAGTTTATGGTGTCGTGAGCTCATCCTCTACTTATATTGTTAGTAACATCCTTCCAGATGTCAATCTTGGCCAATGGTGCAACCTCTTGCGTCCCACCCATTGAGGCCTCACTAATTTGCATTTGCATCTAGCCAAGAAGCTACTAATAGTCCTCGTGTTCAATCTCAAAGAACATAAACTAGCAAGAAACTTATTTTGTTTGATAAACAAGTTGTATAAAAATAAATTATATCGTTTACAACTTACATATATCCTTTGAGAGTGACAATCAACCTAATCGCTTGGCTTATTCTTATGGGTAGCCAAGAAAAGCTTATCAAGGCCCACATCACACCAAAGTCTCACAACTTTACAAAATAGAAAGGCAATGAAAGTTTAGTCCAAAAATATGACAAATTTAAAAGATATTAAACTATGTACAACATGTGTGTGAGAAAATAAATACTAGGTCCGATGCCAACTCAAGATGAGACTTGCCACCTACAGTACTTCTCCTCTAGTCAAGGCTTGGTTGGCCTTGTTTTAGGATGACATCTTCTTAAAGGCTAGACTATCCTAATGAGCAAGAAGATTATCCCAATGATAAGAGGACCATCCCAAGCCTCGTCCCCCATCCAATCTAGCTTCTTCCCAACCTTCATCACCCTAGTTATTTGTAAGATGTTTTAAGCAATGATCCTTAAGGTCATACGATCATCTGCTCATAATGAGGATCATATGAACACTTGTCCTGCACAATAATTGTGAAATAGTTGGTTAGTATGTAAATAAAATAAATATCTATAAATTAAGGATGAATAAACGCACACATTACAACTTACCCCCAAATCTCCCAAACCATTTATTCCTAACATCCTTTAGGATCACAGAGTAGGAATGGTAGGCACCTTGAAACTGTGTCATATAGGCATGCTTAATCACCTAAGAGGTTGAATTTGACGAAGTCCACCTGTAAATAATCAAAAGTTAATATCAAAAATCAAATTTAAAGACTAATAGATACAAACAAGAACAAAAAAAAGTATAACTTACCCACAACCGACAAGACGTAAATGTATTTCTCATCAATGTCCATCTCATATGACTTCTGACCCCCTTACTAAGGAGGGGTATAGTCCTCCTGCTTATGTGCCTTAACCTGCTAGTGAGCTACCTCTTCCTCCAATATGTGAGGTAGGAGGTCCTAATCTTCCTCCTGCTAATTCTAATGAAACAATAACCCTAACAAAATCTAGAGATTAAGAAAGAAATGGCTGGGATTTGGGACCATCGTGAAGCCTATAGATGGTTCCTATGGGGGGTCAATAGGTGGTGGTGTAGAATGCCTCTGGCAACATTAGGGTTTAGCCCTAGTTAGATTCCTTATCTCTAGTGTCTCTCTAGTAGTGCATGCAATAGGTCTATGTAGCAAGATTGACAAGTCATATAATCATGGCTCTAAATTGGCCACCTCTAGTGATAGATATCTTTCCCCAATCCTGAGAATTGATCTTAATGTTCCACCTCCCTTGACTCATTGCTAGAAGGACCCCTTCACTATATAAGTGGCCTCTTCTCTCCATGTTTAGTTAATATTAGATAATTTGGCTTAAACTTGGACTTATATAGGTGAACCCTCACCTTGCTTGGAGCCAACAATTTAAAACATTTACACATTGCCCACGAATACCTAATCCTTCCCTCGAAGAAAAATATGATGGTTTCATTGCCTTAACAAACTCAGCAATGTCCAACAAGACGTATGATGTACTTCCTATCAAGGTTTATCTTGTATGACCTTTAACCTCTTCACTAAGGAGGGGTGTGGTCCACTTGCATATGTGCCTTAGCCATATGGTGAAGTACCTCTTCTTTAGTCGAGGTACCTCCTCCTCCTGGTGATGAGGTACCTTTTCCTCCAATATGTGAGGCAGGAGGCCTTATTCTTCCTCTTACTAATGCTGATGAAACAATAACCCTAGCAAAAATTGGAGATTGAGAAAGAAATGATTGGGATTTGAGACCATTGTGAAGCTTATAGATGGTCCTTATAGGGGGTCAGTAGGTGGTGGTGTAGAATGCCTCTGGCAACGTTAGGGTTTGGCCCTAGTTAGATGCCTAATCTCCAGTGTCTTTTTAGTAGTGTATGCGTTGGGTCTATGTAACAAGATCACCAAGTTGTATAACCCTGGCTCTAGATTGGCCATCTTTAATGACAAACATTTTCCCCTATCCTAAGAATTGATCTTCATATTCCACCGCCCTTGACTCACTACTTGAAGGACCCCCTTGCTGTATACGTGGCCTCTCCACTCCATGTTTAGTTTATATAAGATAATTTGGCTTAAACTCGGACTTGTATAGGTGAGCCCTTGCCTTGCTTAGAGCTAGGGATGGCAAAATGGGCTAGGACCATCGGGCTAACCTGTTTAGCTTGTTTTTTTGGCTGGTTGGGTTAAGTATCCTAACCCGTTAACCCATATAACTTACCCTGTTTTGGCCTGTTTAAAAACGGGCTGAAGGGCAGGCCGGGCCAGCCTGTCGGGCTAGGAAAAATATATAGTTGTTATTTTTTTTTATCTTTAGCTTTAGTTCAGTTCAGACTTTAGAGGCCCATAAGTGGTAAGCCCATTAGTCCATGTGTAGTACCAATTTACGATTAGGGTTCTTTTCTCACTTTTCCCTTGTTGATCCTGTGATTCCTGTCCTCCCTTTGCTATTTTGGAAACTTGGGGTGTTAGCTGCTACTGCTCCCTATCATTCACTAACTAGCACTGGATCTCCACTGCCTGTCCACCTCTACTGACTGCGCCACCGCCGGGTGTTTACCTCTGTAGTCCGCACCTCCCCCCGAGCTCCGCGACACCGACCGCTCCTGCTTTCGCCCAATCGCACCACGCGTCCCCTTCTACCTCTGTTGCCCCTCGCATTTGCCTTTGTCGCACCGGTCGTCTAGCTCCGCCTTTGGTGTGGCTAGTTCTGCAGTCTACACTTCCTCCCTCTGTTTTCACGATATCCACATCAAGCTCCCCAACGTAGTGAATCAAGCTCTCACGGTTTTTTCCAATTTTTTACTCATGAGATAGTAATACAACTCATCTATCACCTAAAGGTGTCGTACAAAATATAAAGAATACAAAAACACAACGTAAACTAGGTTATGTCTTCTTGCACGTGACTCCAAGCTCTATCCGCACATGTCTTCACCTGTATCCTGAAAAAGGAGAAACTTAAAGGAGTGAGACATAATGTCTCAGTGAGTGCTCTAAGGACTCTACGGTTGGGTTAGACTCTTCTACTCGGACAACCTTCATCTCATGGCTTTAAACTCACTAGGTCTCTCATAATTCTCCATACCTATGGTCTAGTCTACACCTTTTAATCTTCAATACTTCCTGTGTTAACTACTTTCTCATTCTCCCAACTGATATATTAGTTTACTATCTCATTCTCAACCTAAGAACTCTTTCTTACCCAAAACCCTCTCTAGTATTTAAACTCTTCATATTTAGATTTTATTCTTCTTTCTTTTGATATTTAAAGTTGTCTTCTAGGGTTCAATGTAACACCCTCACTTTAACTTGTTTATTTTTCTAATTTTTCTATGATTAATTGTGAAAAATCAAACAGGAATCTCAAGGGTATAATTCTCACGATTATATTCATCTTGGTAAGTTCTATCTAGTTTATATTTTTAATATTTTATTTGGATTAAGGCTCGGGAGCGATAAAATAGTTGATTCATCCCTAAAAACTTGCTTAATAAGATAAAATAGTAAAAATTAGCTAGAGAGATTTAAAAAATTATTTTTAAATCATATTTATATTCAAAATATTTAATAATAATTTTATAAATTTTTTTCTGATTTTTAGAGACAGTTTTTGTGAAATGACCGGTATATCCTTAGCCAACTGTGAGAGTCAGCAGGAAACTTTTTGACCTCAAAATATTTTGGAAATTTTATATTGAGTATATTTTAATTATACCAATATTATTTTGATGGAAAAATGGTGACAAAACGAAAAATATAATTATTTGATAAAAACTTGATTTATTAGCTTAATAAATGTCCTTTTTAGTGAAAAACTTATTATAAATAATATATATATGAGAAAAATCCGAAATTTTTTTATTAGACTCATAAAAATATATGTGAATGCATGGTGTGGTCAGAATTAATTAAAACTGACCCAATAATTTAATCTAATTATTTACCATAAACTAATATTTTACCATATTTACCATTACTATCACATGGGTGAATTTCAAGTCAACAAAAGCAGCCCTTATTTCTTCCCTTTTGCACCATTTTCACACTGGTTTTAGGCTGGTAGTTGGGGCAGTTCAGTTTCAATAAATTCTAATAGGATTAGTAGAAAAAAATTAAACCAACATTATACCAATTTTATCCTATAAATAGAACCCTTGAACCACTTCAATATTGCTCCCTTTCCTTCACAAATCTGCAGCTCTTTCCCTGCCTCCCAGCTGCTGGAAAACGTGCAGCCCTCTCTTCCCCAAGCTCTTGAAATTTTTCCCCACCATTAAAAGCTTTCCGCCAAGTTTTAGGGTCCTAAACCTCTAAGCTTCCTCTCCTCTTCTATTCTTCCACCAACAAATCTTATTAGAGGTAAGGGGGAGTGAGGTTTAAGTCTCTAAATTTTGTTTTCTTAATGGGTGTGTGTGTTGAGTTATCCCTTAAACTCATATTATTATATTAATCCTACTACTATCTATCTATCTATCTATCTATCCACATATATATATATATATATATATATATATATATATATATATATATATATATATATATATATATATAAGTAATTATTTACTTTCTTGTTCATTTTAAATTCTTGCTTTACTTTAATGATATTTAAATTGATGTTATTTATTTTCTTGCTCTTGTTATTATTTTTATTTATGTAGATGGTTTTGGAGTGGTTTTCCCCCAAAACCCTTAGCTTTTACATTTCTTGTCATTTATATTTATGCCATTTACCTTATGTCATTTACCTTATTGTTAATTTTTGCTATTTAAATTCTTGCCCTTTAATTTCTTGTTTTACTTATTACAATTTATATTTTGCCCATTTAAATTTTTTTCATTTACCTTATTGTTGTTTAAAATTGTTATGCCTATTCTATTGTTATCTATTTAAGCTTTATTTTATTGTCATCTTAATTATTGTTATTTATTTTATGTTAATTTTATTTTTGTTGTTGGTATCATATAACTTAATATCCTATTATAAATAACCATCAATGAGCCTATTTTTATGCAAGCTAGCTATTTTCTTAAAAACCAATTTAAAGCCTTAATTCAGATCTCTTGGAGTAATAAATTTTTGGAACCCATTTTTCTCTTAGGGGCTCTTGGCCATTTCATAAAGAAAAGAATAAAGAATATTTCTTTTATGTCAATTAACTTATTAGAATGAGTAAGATGGTTGAGAAATAATAATAACTTACAAAATCAATTTTTGGACCACATACAAAATGGATTCAATTTCTAGAAAGAAAAACAAATAATTTGGGCTTTTTCTAAAAAGGGCATTTGCCCCATTAAAGATAAAAAAAATAAAATAATAATAATAAATTAAAACTTAGATTTCTATAATATACTAGAAATCTAAGTGACAAGGTAAATTTTTTTATACAAAATAGGCTCAGCCATTTTAGAAAAAGTAAGGAAGAAAATGAGTTTCTTTTATTAAAATTTAGCATTTTTGATAATTACTTGAATTGGTTCAAATTGGTAAAAATGAATCTTAGGAAAAGTTGAAGAAAAGGTTTTCTTGAAAAAGCAAGTTCTATTAATTTTTTTTTTAGATTAATTTAAGAAATAAAGTTTGTCAAAATTAACTAAATGGACTTTAGGCCCAAACTAGGAAGAGTTTTTAGAAATAAAGATCTTATTGGATAAATTTTAAAATTGTTACCATTCAACTATTGTTTTAAACAAATTATGGCTAGTGTGGAAATAACTAAATAATCTTGTTCAAATAAAATTAACAAATTTTTGGTAAAATGCATGCAATCACATGATTTCTTCAAGACATTAGAAGTCTTGGTTTTGTAAGATGAACATCCCAAATTTTAGTAAAAGGAAACAACTAGAGAGAAACTCTAAGTATGCTCTGTGGTTGCAGCACAACCTGACCTTCTACATCAGAAAAGAACTTCTCTCAAATTTACTTACCACGTCCTAGTTATAATGGTAGATTGAAATTTTTTCCTTTAAAATAGTTTAATTTAAAAAATTAGAAAAGGATAAGGACAAATCAAAGAAATTAAATTGAAAACTTATTTTAAAAGTATGTATGTGTGAAAATGAATTTTTGTATGCAACTGTAAGTGATGACATTTCTGCTATATTTCTTAGTTGAATTGTTTCTAAGTTATTATGAATGATGGATAAATATCTTTGTGAAAAGTGATTTTGAAATTCTGCTAGATTACCCAGAGAGTATGCCTGGAAACTTAGAAACAAAGTCATAGGAAACCCCCGATTGAGATGGGACCATGTTGAGAAGCATGAGTTTCGGTGTCTAGGAAGTAACAGTTGGTACATTGCGGGATGAAAGGCAGGGACCATTGTTGGGGTCTTGAGGGTAAAGGTACGGAGTTATGAACGTCCCAATGGTCAGGATAGCACCCTGAGGCGGGATAAATCACGTAAGCCGACTTGGTAACCCT
Organism: Spatholobus suberectus; assembly: GCA_004329165.1. Classification (NCBI taxonomy): domain Eukaryota; kingdom Viridiplantae; phylum Streptophyta; class Magnoliopsida; order Fabales; family Fabaceae; genus Spatholobus; species Spatholobus suberectus. The sequence continues at coordinate 38,694,031 of CM014732.1, forward strand.
AACGCCTGCTCAACATCACCATGATTGGTGTAGTGTATATCCCTGATGGGCATGTGGTCTTTTCCTCAAGGATGATGATTACAACATGGATGTCTGTACCTTGTGAGGGATTATATGAACTCCCAATCACTTCCCAGTGATTCCTGATGGTTAAAGTAAATCATCAGAGATGGGAATGGATCTATACGTCTGGTAAAGGTTGAGATTGAGTCGTAATAACATAGGTCAGACCTTAGGAATTCCCCAATTGGCTGTTTAATTTATTGTTTGCAGCCTATTAAGAAAACGAATGAGGCTTTTATAAAAACCTCACTCTTTTCTTGTTTGTTTCTTTTCATATACGATTGTGGTACAAGTAAATGGACTCTGAGGACTAGTAGTGACGACTACTCTACATATGACTTTTGTAGATTTTATAGGATGGGAAAGCCTAGTATAGACCTATACTGCTCTGACATAGGTCATTTTGTTGTACAGCTACGAGCGGGTAGTTAGGATGAGCTTTTGTTGTAATTGCTTATGTATTTCTTTATATATGTACTCTGATTTTGTACGAAGACTTGACGTCTATTTCATAATCATGGTTCTTTATATAATGTCTCTTGGAATTACTAAACGTTTGTGAAAAATAAGTACGTATTAGTTTTAAATCTAGTCGATGTTCTAACAAACGAATTAAGAAATAATAAAAGAAAATGAATGTATGTCTTATTACAGTGGGTGTTATAGTCAAGTCTAAGGTCGCAGACATTCTAAAATATTCTTGACACTCCCTTAACGCTCACCTTAATACTATTATGTTATTCTCTCTTACTTGTCTTATACCTTTCTATTACACCGTGAGGGAATTCACCTATTCTCTATCTTATTCACAACTATTATTATCCAACTAGAACCCTCATAACACTATCCTAGGGCCCAGCCTCTCACTTAACCTTAATGTAGCAAAACACAATTTTAATTACAAGCATATATTTATTTCACATCTTTTGCCTAGTAACCAGACATACGCATCGTTTTGTTTCATCAAACAAGCATAACGTACATTCATAACATGAGCACATATGCATAATCTCGACACTTCATCACAAGACACAATTACATTTTCACATGTGTTCACATTACATCAATCCCTCATGGAGGTCGCACAGACTTCACATAATTACAATTGTAGCACACTTTAACATATCACACGATAACAAGATGCATATGCATGCTATGTTCCTAAACCACTACTCATGCACACGTGATACCAACCTAAACTTTTCGAAAAGTAGACTAAGAGTAAATGCACGGCCATTAGAAGCGTCATCGGTATCGATGCCTTCAGCTCTCGCACCCTCAGCTAGTATGATATCCCCCGACGACTAGTTAGGGTTACCCAATTTTGCTAGTTTGCCCTGGCTCCATGGGATCAACCTGGACCATTGGAGTTTTCCCAACCGGATAAGCCCCAAGGCTCGGGTTAGACAACCCATCACGGCCTCCACCAGCCAAATTCCTACATACTTTTCTCATCACATAACTCAAATGTTATGATGCATGGTCACATATAATGCTTACAACTTTTCATAGGTTTTTATCATGAAACATTGACATAAGTTCATATAACACTCAATTTTCTTAAGGTAAATAACAATCACAAGTATAAACTTAACGAGGCATAAGAAAGAAACAATAATGAATTAACAACTGCAAAAAGGAGTTCATAAGCACAAACAACAAAATAACAAAGATCATATCCACTCCAGCACAAATCATGTAACTAACTCTAACATGGCAACGTCACACTCACATGATTTGTTGTCCCTCATAGCACACACTCAATAAATAAATAAATAAATAAATAGCCTCACTTATTCTCTCTTCACAGACGAAGAACCCCTCTTTCTATATAATATTCTCTAGCTCTTCACTCATAAAAAAAAAAAGAAGAAGCATAAGAAAAATCAAACTCCTCTCTCATTTTCATCATATACTCTTTCCTTTCACCATCTATCACTAGTTCTAGCCACTTAAGCCATGGCCTCCTTCTATGAGCCACCATGAACCAAGTTCGTGACACCCGCAACTAACTAAGCCAATGACAGTCTGCCTCAACCATCAGTGTCCATCATGCTCTAATGGTGTTCAGGCACCAGCAAAGTCACTAAACCATCCTCACATCTAGTCTCGTTCACTGCCACCAGTTCCCTTGCTATGGACCACCAAATATCATGGTGCCAATTTACAAACTGCAAAACTACATCAAACCACAGACCACCATAGTAGTATACGTGCTAGAATCGTGAGCCTTCACCTTTATCTCTGGTCAATCCCTCTTACTCTCGCTGCTGAAATTTCGTTCCTATTCTGCTTTATATCAATTCTGTTGTGTATTTTAATTTGTTTGATGGGTTTGTTCTTCATTTGATGACGCTCTAATGTTACTACGTTTCATGGAGGTTAATTGATTTTCAAAGGCCCTAACCTATTGAGCGAGCTTGACTCTCTTTGTCCATACTTCAATTGTGCAAGAAAGGCTCTATATCAGTGGGTAAAAAATATAATAAAATATTTGTTTGCAATGACGTGAGTGTACATGCTCAATTTGATTTTAATAATTTTGTCAACTTAATAAAAAAATGATATAGGAAATAAATGTGATATTAGCATTCTTATTTCTTTTATTTTTGTCAGTATTTCATTTTATCATGTCCTTTTGTCGAGCTAATAAAATCAATCCTCAAAAATGCATAAGGAAATAAAACTAACTTTTCTTATCTTTTTTAACCATGATAAGAAAATTAGTTGAAAGCGTTATGAAAAAGTATATATGATAATAAATAATAAGTATTAAGTAAACAAAAATTCCTAATCTTCTACTACTTAAAAATAAAATAATTAAACTTGATAATGGCCATTTTAGATGCATTGCCTATTTGAACATTATTAAAGTTTTAAAATATTAATGATGACCATTTTAGATACACTTCTTATTTGGTTATCATTTTTTAAATAAATATATAATGTGTATAATAAAAATATTTTACTAAAAACAAATAATAAAGGTTTTAATGATAGTCATTTTGGATGCACTTTCTATTTGACTATTATAAAAATCTTAAAAGGTGAAATGATAACTATGTTGGATGGACTTCCTAATTGGTTATTGTAAAAGACTTTTATTTTAAAATTCTAAAAAATTTTAAAACAAACTTTTCTTTAATAAATGTTTTAACAATATCCATTTTGGATGCACTTCCTATTTCGGTAATGCAAGAACCACAAAAAGATGTATTGATAACTATTTTGGATGCACTTCCTATTTGGTTATTGAATAAGCCTTTTTAAAAAATATTAAAAATAAAAAATCAACCAACAAAACATGATTTTCTACCAAAGAACTACGTGAGTCTGATTCCTCATCGTACCCGAAGATACATAAGAGCATAGGCCCACTCCTGTCAATCTCAAAAATAATAAAATTAATTTCTTTTCAAAAAAAAATGTTTCCTTCTTAAATAAAATTCTTTTGATAAATAAAAATGATAAAATTTGTAAATAAATAAAATTTTGTTAGGGGTAGAATAAAATATTTTCGAAGCTATCCAATTTTACACATTTAATTAAGGGTAACCATCTTTACGACAGACGTTGTAGGGTGCTAGCACCTTCCCTACACGTAAGCAACTCCTAAACCCATATTTGGTTTCAAAGACTATTTTCCTTTAAAGAGTTTTTCCAAGGTTTTCCTTAATAAACTTTGGTGACGACTCTTCTGATTTTATTTCTTTTTCATCGTCCTGTCATGACCCTGATTGCGACAACTGGCGACTCTACTAGAGACTTTTAAAGAGTCAAGCCCAACATGATTAGATATGCAAAATTGATAGCTTCTTCTTTATTTATTTCACCCCTGTTCGTTTATTTTGTTACTTGTTAGGATTTTTAATTACTATAATTGTTAATGATTGTATATATGCTTGCTTCCATTGAACCCTAAGGTAGACGACCTTGTGTATATTCATTTGTTTTGCTCCTTCCACACACTACAACTACACTCCTTTTCACACACTTATGAGTGTGATTCTATACCTAGGCCTAAGTGCAGCTTGAAATAGGTAAGACGCGATTAGTGGTAGCCATTTTGGATGCACTTCCTATTTGGTTATCATGAAAGTCTCATCTAGAGCATGACTTTATTCGTGGATGCCCACATTTTTTATGCACTTCCTATTTGTGGTCACATTCTGAAATGAGTCCTTAGCTCTAGAAGCCAAAAGACCTTTAGCATTAGAATAGCCACCAATTAATGAGGCTCACATATTAAAACACTTTGACCCATAGGGTATAGACTACTCATTGAGAGGTGTGCCTAATTAGGACATATTAAAGACAAATTGTTCATCTTGGTGCATCCATTTCATTTCACATTTCTCAATCATATTTCATTTAAATAAATCTCATTAAAATAGATCATCCAAAAATAATAATAGAAATAGTCATGCATTTTTGCATCATCAAAATAATTGGATATCACATCATCATCACTGTTACATGCATAAAAAAAAAAAAGTAAAATCGTATCTCTTTGCATAATTTGCTCATTTGATGCATCCGTTTTTTACTCTCCTAAATTTCATTGACAAATAGAAATAAAAAATATCACGCATAATCATGGAATTCATATTTCACATCCTTTTGAAAACAATGAAGGAAAATAAAAAGTAAAAAATCAAAATTCATTTTTGGCATGCATTCATAAGCATTCTATGTATCACAAAAAAAATATATATATATCTAGATTATAAGTTTATCATGTTAATTCATTTTCCCTATGTATTCAAAGAAACAAAAAGATTATGTTGTCACAAGTCCTCATTAAGAGGTCATCATAAAATAAACAAAAGAAAAATAATAACAAATTTATTTTACATGCATTGTGCATCTTATAAAATACGTAGGACATAGTCTTCTGTTACATAGCATTTGTCATCCAACCAATCTTTCATCATTGCTTATGGTTGTCACCATTTTATTCATACACTTCAACATAATTGTCTCATAGATTAAAATGAAAAAGAAATTAATTAAAGAGAGAGAGAGAGAGAAAAGTTTTGAATTGATTGTTTTTTTTTCCAAAAAAAAAAAGAAAAAGAAAGAAGTAGTAAAAAAAAATTAAATTACAAATTCATTGTAAATTCAATTCAAACCATAAGGAAAAAAAAAGAGAAAAAAAAGAAAATAATGAGGGAGATAATAATTCTTAGTCAAGCTGCGACATGAAGTCCTTAACTACTCTGGAAGTCTAATTATTTAATTGATGTAATTGTTTTGTCAAGATCAGTCATAAGAAAAATAAAAGATGTTAACTCCATTTGAAGCATTTATTTAATAAACTTGCATAACAAGTTGATTTCCATTACCCTTGTCTACACACCTTGTCTCTATTTCCTCCCAACTCTCCATTTCTCTTTCAAATCTCCCAAACAAGGTTGTTTCCATAACAACACCTGAAACTCACCAGAGTGATTCTTAATCAAGAATTTTTGCAAAAATAACGATTTGGAAATCCTATACTGGGGTAGTTATCATCTCTTGGGTTTCTATCCAATCAATTCCCTAACTTTGCTTGAGGCAAGTCTATTGAAAAAAGAAAGAAAGTGAAGATAAAAATAAATAAATAAAAACTGAATCAAGGTCCGTTAGGCTGAAAACTCGTAAGGGCTATCTAGGCAAAAGTTAGGACATAAAAAAAAAGGAAAAAAGAAGAAAAAGAGTTGCATATGTACAATTAATCAAAATTTTGTCTTAGGATTAAATTTTTGAAAATAAAGCAGTCATGATTTGAAATGATATATGGCCATGTTTCTCTATCCGAAAAAAAAGAAAGGAAATTATCCCTTGCTACCCATTTTGAGCCTAAATTTTTTTTTTCAAATCAACCTAAACAAGGATCACTCCTATACTGGAGGTTAGCACAGTGCTCACATTAAGCTTACTTAATCTGTGGTTATATTAAGACAATGAGAAAAGAAAAAGGAAACAAAAAGAAGCAACAAAAAGGGAGTTAAAAGGACTCCAAAAAGTGCTAACAAAATATTTGATACAATGAAAAAAGAAGAAGACAAAGACAAAAAAAAAAGGGATTGAGGAGAAAATAATAATGGTAGAAGGAAAAAATACTTGGCGCAGCATTACATTAAAAATCCTTATTTCAAATAACCTTCAAATACTATTTTGAGCCTCTATACCCTTTCTTTCATACCTTTTTAGCCCCTAGCCACGTTACAAGCCTAATAAAGTCATATTGATCAAAAGATTGATTATTCTTATTTTCTTGAATTTTAATCCTAAGACAAAATAATTTGACTCATTCATTATTGTCAACATGTTTGCTCAAACAAAAAAAGAGAAAAAGAAAAGAAAGCAAAGAAAGATACAAAAGAAAAAAAGAAGAAGAAAGAAAAAACAATGCTATGAAGACTTGTCTGTCAAAGGCTTTTGCTAAAAAAAAAAATACTGGGACAAGATTTCTATACATCAATACTCTTCATTCAAAGGAGTTAAATTGGGACAATTTATCTATCCTCCAAAGTTCAAATTGGGACAATCTATTCCATCCTTGTGCAATTACCTCGCATGTCATTAGGACAATTCCTTCCATATTCGTTCCTTTCTCTATCCCCATCCTTCAAGTTTAAGCTAGGGTAATCACTTTATCTGTCATTCTGTCCTTACTTCATAAGGGCTATTGAGTGTGAGTCCAAGAGAGGGAACAAGAACTCCCTCATCCGTGCAGGGTATGGAGGGTGGCTAATGTACACTGCTGCATCAGCTGGGGACTTGAGTTTTGTGCAGCAACTTCTTGAGAGGAACCCTTTGTTGGTGTTTGGAGAAGGGGAGTATAATGTCACTGATATCTTTTATGCTGCTTCCAGGGGCAAGAATTGTGAGGTTTTTAGGTTGGTTTTTGATTTTGCAGTTTCTCCAAGGTTTGTCACTGGCAAAGGTGGGGCTTTGGAGGAGCATGTTGGGGATATTCCTCCTGTTTACAAGTGGGAGATGAGCAATAGGGCTGTCCATGCTGCTGCTAGAGGGGGTAGTGTGGAGATTTTGGAGGATTTTCTTGCTAATTGCTCTGATGTTTTGGCTTATAGAGATGCTCAGGGATCTACTCTCTTGCATTCTGCTGCAGGCAGAGGGCAGGTTAAGGTGAGATTTTACTCATTTTGTTCTCTTTTGTGTTGAGGTTTTTAATTAATGTTCCATTTTTATGCATCAAATGGTTGGTGCTACCTTATCTACTGTGTTCTTTTCTTTAACTTTCTTCTCAGTTCTCATGGGGTCTTTAGCAGATGACTATTCTTGTGGAGTAGTAGGAGCCTTTCTAAGAATTTCAACATAGTTCTGTTTACCAAATAGTAGAACATAGAGTAACCCTGACTTTATACTGTGTTTGGTTTGAGGGAGAGGTGAAGAAATTATTAAAATTTGTGTAAATTTCTCTTGTTTGTTACAAGAGAAATAGGTGAGAAATTTTGTACTGTAAGGATGGATCCCACTACTTATTTTTATTCTATTTTTTACCTATTTTCATTCACCTCTTTATCTCTTTCTTATTTCTCATCTGTTTTTCTCCTACCAAATAACTTAAAATTTTAAATTATTTCTTATCTATTTCTCACCTTCTAACTTATTTTTCACCTATTTCTTTCCTATTTATTTCTCTTCTCTCTACCAAACAAAGGTGTCCCTCATAATATATGTTATATATATCTGAGTTGTTTTAGTCCCTAAAATTTCTCTCTAGTCACTTCCATGACTTTGTCATTTGTTAATAGTTTTCTACTTCCTTTTTGACTAATGTTAAGGACTAGTGAATGATGTTTTCTAAAGTTATAGACAAGTGAAGTTTTAGTAAAGTCATGGACTAAAATAATTGGCACAAATTATATAAGGGATTAAAGTGAGGTCTTACTAAAAGAACCATATGATGTTCTTTTAGATGTTGATTGAATATCAGATGTTGTGGATGCATGCCATTACAAACACCTGGCATAGAATACTTTGACTACTTGAGTATGAAATAACAATAGAAGAAAGACCAGATCTAAACAAAGACAAAAGCTTCCCTCAATGTGGTACATTTGGAGGAAGATACTATCCAGTGTCCACTCCAGTATCCCCTTGCTTTTTATTCCTGTCATTTGTTGTGGTGGTTTGACATTACATCCACTCTTCATGGCACTTGTGCAGGTGGTCAAATATCTCACATCATCCTTTGACATTATCAACTCCACAGACCATCAGGGAAACACTGCTTTGCATGTGGCTGCTTACAGGGGCCAATTAGCTGTAGTTGAGGCTCTAGTTTCTGCATCTCCTGCATTGATCTCTCAGAGAAACAATGCCGGAGAAACTTTCCTTCATAAGGCCGTGTCCGGTTTTCAGTCTACCTCATTCAGAAGATTGGACAGACAGGTTGAGCTTTTGAGGCAGTTAGTGAGTGGTAAACATTTTCACATAGAGGAAGTCATCAATGCAAAGAACACTGAAGGAAGAACTGCTCTCCACATTGCCACAATAGGGAAAATTCACACTGATCTTGTTAAATTCCTGATGACTGCTCCATCAATAAATGTGAATGTGAGTGATGTTGATGGCATGACCCCACTTGATTACCTTAAGCAAAGTCCCAACTCAGCAGCATCAAATGTACTAATTAGGAAATTGGTTGCAGCTGGGGGAATGTTCCATCATCAAGGCTATAATTCAAGAAAAGCCATAGCTTCACACATGAAAATGCATAGTGTTGGAGGCAGTCCTGGAACATCATTCAGAATCTCAGACACTCAAATTTTTTTGTACACAGGAATTGAGAATGCATCAGGTGCTAGTACTGATCAGGGAAGTGCAGGAATGAGTTCATCTTCATCAGAACACACCGCATATGACTCAGCAGCAGAGAATAGACCCTCAACAACAAGCAAAAGGCCTTCGGTGGCCGCAGGGTTGAGACGAGTCCTTCAGTGGCCACTGGTGAAGGACAAGAAAGCTGAGGGGATCAGGAATTCAATTGATGAGGGTTCAGTGGACTCATGCAGGAAATGGGACATCACAGATGAAATTCTAACTCCACTTAGACAAAGATTTTTTAGGCATTCAGCGCTTCCTAACAACAAAAGTAACCTATCTGTGAGGAGTTACCAGTCAAGTCCAAATGCTAAGAAGAGATTTGCTTCAGGACTGGTACATGTAAAGGTTTCAAGAAGATCAAGTTCTAGTTCCTTTTCTATATCATCATTTTCATCACCTAGATCAATAGATAAGCAAAAGGGTGTTTGCATTGACAGTGATGTTGCTGGACCATCTTGCTCAAGTCATCAAAATGATAAATCAACAAATTTGGGGAAGAGAGCTTCTGTTAGCAAAAAGCTAAGGGCCCATTATTTCTGTTTTTCCAAAGCCTCAGTAAACACACAGCAAGAAAGCCATTGTTACAAGGATCATGATGTTTTTATGAGTGGCTTAATTGGATGAAGTTAGCCAATTCCTGAACAGGTTATTGTCAAATACAGAAGAGGAAAAGGTGCTTCATCAATGCGAAACTACACTGTCAACATTTGAGGCTATCTAGTGCGTTCATTGTTTGCAAGTTTTTATAGATAGATAGTATGTGATTACTTAAAATTTGTTCATCCTATACTCTACTTGTTAATCGAAGACTCCCTTGTTAAAATGTGCTTCTTATCATATTGACATCAAATCATCGAAATTTGGTGTGTACAGTTAGAATTAGTATTGCACATGTAATGTGTATATTTTGTTTGTTCGAAAACAAGGTGAAGGTTATGCACAATATAATTGTAGCCTATGAGAGTGACTACTAATCAAGTGTATGAATGAGACTTAAAAAGGCAAAAAAACATATATCCCCACAAAGGGGCAGAAAGTGAGAAAAAGAGAATTTAACCTCGTTTATTTACTGTTTTCAAAATCAGTTTTCTGTTTTTTAAAATTTATTTGTCCCTTGAACACATTAGGAAGTATTTCCCCGTAGCACATTTCTGTTTTCTAAGTATTTTAACAGAACACTTGAAGAAAACAGAAAAAGAGGATGAGAAAACATCTTTAAGCTATTTTTGGCTTTTGGTTTTTAAAACACTTATTTTGGATATAATTTTCAAAACTTAATAGATTTTAGATGAGAAATTAATTGCTGAGTAGTGTAAAATTATTTTAAAAAGCAATTTTAAAACAAAAAAGTGAGAAAACAAAAATCAAACGTGGCATTATTCTCTTCCAGTTAGTATGTTCGTTCTCTTAATCAGATCATCATATGTTAAGCATTTTTTGTTGCTCTTGGTAAGAGTGACAATAGGAGGAATCAAGAAAAATGAGAAAAAAATTGATAATTATATCAAATCAGCTAACACATTTTCAACCTCTGCCATTATTTCTTCTTCTCCATTTCCAAGGTAAATAAGGCACTGCATGAACTGAAACAAGTATCCCCTGCTTAGTTTGAAGAGCTCAGCTCCACTCTTTGTCACCTTAGTTCGTTCTCAAGCCACTAATTGTTACTTTTCCCTCCTTAAAGCCACACCGAGGACTACCATTTATATTCTTTTATATGTAGCTGACATAATTATTTCCAGCAATTTGAATTTAGAAATCACCAACTTGATTCAAAGGCTCAATTCTACGACTGCAATCAAAGATAAAAGAGCACTAAATAGGGTTTTGTTTCTCTCCTAGTACATTATTTTAGATCTATTTGCCAAAGCGTCCAATGAGCTTGGGACTAAAATTATTAGCTCTTAGCTCAGGGTGGCAATATAGTGCTTCATCTGACTTTATACAGGTCTGTGATGAGTGCATTGCAATATGCAACTATTTCAAGATCAGAGATCACGTTGTGTTAATAAAGTTCTGCAATTAATACAAAATTCGAGCAGTTAAAAGTGTTTAAAGGCATCTTAGTGGTACTCTATTCTTTGGGTTGTAACTTAAGGAAATCGACATCTTGAAGCTCTTGACCTTTCATTCAAAGGCCCTGATCTTAATGATAAAAGGTCAAATTCAAGTCATTTAGTTTCTTTGGCTAAATCAAGTCTCTTAAACCTCCAACAAATAGTAAATTGTCTGAGGCTAACACTGAGGTTGAATAATGAAACCTGGCCTTAGTCATGACTGAATTTATGTGAATCTAGTCCTTGTTAAGATCTCAATTTCTACAATTATTTCTACCATATACTGTGACAACACATGATAGTAAACCCCATTCTTCGTGTGAGGACCGAATACTCTAAATTAGACCATCCTAATGGAAAAGGAGAATTAGAAGCTGGTTTTAATTCATCTCTTTCTTGCATTTGAGTAGATTGTTGATACCTTGAGTAAATCAGTCTTCTAGTGTTTTTTCATCAGCTAAGGTCCAAACCAAGGGTTGAAGACATTGCTTTGCCCGAGTTTGAGAGGGGATGTAAAGGATGCAGTAATAATCTGCTATGGAGTCTATCATTGATACATATGTATGATATTATACACCCACTCAATAGAATCCAGAAATTTCTAACTCTACCATTCTTTCTCATTTCCCCCCCCCCCCCCCCCCCCCCCCCCTTTTTCCTCATACTTTTCTCTATTTTCTCTCGACTCTGATACCTTTCCCCGGGGGGGCATTTTTTAACATTAATCAATTGCTGAAATTTAGTTGCCATTTCAATGTTGGATGCTTTCTAAATGCCGTATGAAATACGAAGATGATGTATTAATTCATTGTCTAAATAATCAAAGATATGCCTTCATGAATTGGATGCTTCACAATTTCAATAATTGCGTGCAAGCCTCTCTATGCTTAGAAAACGTAGTTTGACTTGGTATCAAATTTAATTATGGTATAGATATTTTGGCTCCAAACGGAGCATTATAAAAAAAATAAGATGCGACCATGAAGTCCAGGTCATATCCATCGACATGACTCATTTATTTCTCATGTAATCCTGCAAATCGTCAAGTTCTACTTTTAGTTATTCTTATGTGTTACATCATCCATTCCCCACGCCACACACCCCCCCGGCCCCCCTTTTCGATCTGCCACAAATAATGCACTCATATGAAATAAGATTTTTCTAAAGTTTTATTTAAAGTCAAGATGAAAGTACTATCGATTTAAGTTAATTGAAAGTAAATCCCGACTTTAATTCATTAAAATTTAAGGACTAATACATCTTACCTATTTTAAATATAAACTCACTTTAGATATACGTTTTTCAGTTTTTCCTTGCATATTATAAATGTAAAAAAAGAAATATATTGTCAACACTTTATATAAGAGAATTGGGAGAAGATGTAAGTAACACCTATTTGATGTGACCACACATCATAGAGTTCAAAGAAAAGAAGAGGAGTACCATAGAAAATTATTCCGTAATTGATTGAATAAAAGATACAAATGAAAACAAGTTTTAACTCTATTTATAGAGCTTATTAGAGAGGTAATTGACCACTAACAAGCCTTCCTAACAACCTAACTAACTAACTAATATCCTATAATACCCTTCAGCAAGCTAATAAGTGATGTCACCACAATTAGCTTGATTTATTAACAACAAGCTAAAAAATGTAGAAAATAGTTGTTTTTTTTTTACCATAAAAAATCATTGATTTCTCCAAACTCAAGATTCTGCACCATAACTTCTTGCTCGGCCTCCATGATAGTTAGACCATCCATCTCATTCTCTTTCTTCTCATTCTTAATAGTGGAACTCTCCACATTGGAGAGCTCTGATACCATATCAGAGAATTAAGAGAAGATGCAAGTAACACTCATTTGATGTGGCTACACATCATAGAGTTCAAAGAAAAAAGAGAAGTATCATAAAAAATCATTTTGTAATTGATTGAATAAAAAATACAAATGAGAGAAAGTTTAATCTCTATTTATAGAGCTTATCAGAGAGATAATTGACCACCAACAAGCATTTCTAACAACCTAAATAAGTAATCAATTTTCATCTACCTAATATCCCTCTAACACCTTGGATGAATTTAGTTTGAATATTTAAGTGAGTGTCCGAGCGGCGATTGTTCAACATAACAATTATTAAAAAAAAAGGATAAAGTGTATATGTACAATAAAAAGAAAATATATGATTAGATATTGATGTTATAGAAAAGGAGTGACGAAAAAACTAGTATTTAAAAAAAAAAAAACACCTGACACCTATTTATTAGATAAAAAGCTAACTATCCAGATTACTTTTATTTTATTTTAATTTTTTAGATTGGGACTAATTTATATATAATATATAATTAGTAGGATAAATGTTTATTTTATATAATTAAATTTATAGTAAATAAATATTTTTAAATATATAAATTATTATATTATAATTAAAATTCATAATAAATAAATATCTTTAAATATATAAATTATATTTTAGATTTATTATGAATAATTTAAATTTTATATAAGGTTATTTTTAAGTATTGACAATTTAGAAGAAAACGATTGAAAGTAAATTTAGAGATAGGAATAAAATTAAGATGGTAGATTGAAAGGAATGTGTAGTTAAGAAAATCAAGTATATAGATAATGATAAAAGAAGAGTAGTTTAATATGGTCAAGAGAAAAAAAATTTGGCTAGTCGCAAAGGTAATATGTGAAATATACATCTAAAAGATAAAAAAAAAAGAATATCGAGAATGTTTAATATGTAGATGATGTTGTCTTTCTGTATGCTTGCTTTGATCATCTTAGTTTTGAAGATTCTCAACCCAGTTTGTAACTAAAGTAATCAATTACATGTTTAGGTAATTGATTACATTACTAAATTTTTTATACAAGCAATCAATTATAAAGAACTAAATGGGCTTTGTATAAGCTCCATTTGACAGAGTAATAAATTATTTTACTGGACTCCATTTTTTTTTCTATTTTTGAAGTGCGAAAATGTTTATTTACAAAGGAAAAATTCTGCCAAATTGAATTTTGAAAGCTCTCGTTGGATTTCTTGAAGATTGGATTGCAATTGACACACTAGGATTTGTGTTTCCAATTGTTAATGTATTTTGTGCAAATTTTAAGTCTTTGGGAAAGGTTTTCTCAATCATTTTAAGGGAAAGAAACCCCTAGAAAGAGTTGGATATTGGGTGATGTATCCCAAGATTGATCAAGTGGGATATCTTGATTGTATAATTGATTGATTTAGTAAAAATAATCCCCCTGAATTGATTGGGGACTAGATGTAGCTCTTAGCGGTGGAGAGTGAATTAGTATTATAAACCTTAAACTCTCTAATTCTTATTCTTGTATATTGCTTTGATTTTAGATTGATTTGAATTCTTTCTTGAATTGAATTGATCTTATAGTGATAATTGAATTGTTCTTCATATTAACGGGTTCAATTTGATAAGTTGGAATTGCATATTGATGATTGATTTTTTTTCTTGATTATTTTATTAATCACAATATTCATTAATTCATTGCATATTATTATCATTCTAGAAGTGTATGTATTTGGGTTGAGTCATCATACATTAATTTTTCATTAGAACAAATCATTAGAATTTAAGAGGATGTATTTGAGTATCTATACCAAACCTTCAAAGAAAATTTTCATAATGGATCCATTAAAAAAGAGAGACAAATATTTTTGAAAAGATTTTAAAGGGGTATTGAAAATTCTATTTAAAAAAGTTTAAAGTGTTTAATTCGTCCCATCTTAATCACATATATTGTCTATTTTCGTCTACATAATTAAGAGAGTAGAAAGAATGAGAGTTTCATTTTACCAAAAGTGTATTCTAATTTATAATATAATACACGTTTAGAATTTGCACCGATAGATAATCATCACTTATTTAGAGTTTGGAATTAATGACGGTTGAACATTTTTCTTTCTCTTAACATCAATCCCGTAGTCTCCGTATTGTTCGAATATCCCAACAATGAACTAATTGTATTACGTTGTAGTAAATAAATTCTTCATAAACTTGCGCAAATATTAATTCCCTTGTAACGTGTATTTAATCGTCTATTATAATTCTAATTAAAAGCTGAAGCGTAGGCACGCTGACATTTCAGCACAATCAAATTATTTCAATATTAATTTTGTTTAGTAAATTAAAAATTTTGCGAGTTGCCTTTTTGTAGATGAACATTAATTTTCATTAATTTTAACTTCTTAATTTATGCCTTTTGAGTCACTAATTTGAAGGTAAGTGCTGACATTTAACAATTCAATCAGCTTAATTCAAACTGCTTGGACTGCAGGAATGAAAAATTGTGGGTTGAATGTGACTCGAAGTTGGCTGTGCAGTTTGTTATGAAAGGAGTGGATCGATGTCATCCATATCGGACCATGGTGGACACTATTCTTAATTGGGCTGCCAAGGATTGGGAGATCACATTTACTCGTGTATAGGGAGGCTAATGGTGTATCTGATCATTTAGCTTCTTTGGCTCATGGTAAAGACATTGGGTTGCATCTTTTAGATAGACTCAGGGGTGTTGTTCCTTTCATTATTAAGGATGTAATGGGGTGGGTTGTCAATACCGCGAATGGTTCGTTTGTAGTTTTCCGGGCTTTGTCTTTGTTTATACCAAAAAAAGTAAAGAAACTCAAATGAGTTTTTTTTTTATATATATATTTTTAATAATATTTCATGCTTTTTTATAATGTCATATCATTTTTCTTACTTTAAACAATTCTCTCAATTTTTTTCTACAACCAAGAAATTCACTAAAATTTCTTAAATGGACCCAACAATATATCTAATTCTTTTATATTTTATCATTCATTTTAATTTTAATTTAATATATTTAAATGCCAATTGCTAAATAATAAATAAACATATAGTATATTTTAATTAAATAAAAATTACTTTAAATTTTAAAATATATTCCGGTAGCTCAAAATCTCTGAACCAAAAAAATATATAAAACAGCTAGCAGGGAAATGCACGCCAGCAAAGCTTCAAGAGCACATTAATACAGCCGGTTAGAAAAAAAAAATCATTTGAACATGTAAAATCATTATAATATTAATATATTTCTGGCCTATGGTCCATAAATGCAGAAGAAAAATGGTTGCTTTGGGAAGCAACCCAAAACTCAAGTGGGGTCCACTGAAATGCTATTCCCATTGACTTCAAAGACATTCAGTTTATACTATACATTAACTTAGATTAGGAAGTTTAAATAAATATCATACATTTCATATTCTTTTATCGAAATATTCCAAACAACATTAATGAAACATGTGTAATGTACGTAAAAATTATTCCTCAAACAACTCTTTCTCCAACGTCCTATCCTTTTATTTCTCTTTAATTTTTCTTTCTGTCTCCATTATTCATCCATGCTTTCTTCATTTTTTCTATTTTAATACTTTTATTTATTTATTTATTTTGTGCTGTAGAAACAGAACTGTTCTGATGAATTTTGTGGAACTCATGTCCCAAATGAAACTTACAAAACTCATACATGTCAGTTTCTTATTACGACATTCAATTCATGAAGAGAATTCTAGTTGCTAAGAATAATGATAAATATACATCTTATTTTCTTACAATTCACTTCCACCTTATTTTATTTCCTATCTCTTTCAACCTTTTATTTCACATCATATATCATATATATGACTTTCTCTCTGTACTTTTTTTTTTCTTTTTTTTTTCTTTACCTCTCTCTTCTCTCCAACCTAATCCACCCCATAATGGAATAAACGTTTAACATAATCCAAAATCACCTATTCCTACTTTCCTTTTCAATAAGCAAATTTTTCATCAAGAAAACCCACTTGTTCTGCTCTTAACGGCTTAACGTCATTATTGTTTAGGTGTATTACTTGTACTCTTATTTTATAATAAATTTGTTTAGCTTATTAAAAAAATAAAAACTTAACATCGTCATAAATTCATTAATTGACAAAGAGCCATAGCGCGAAACTTCTCGTTGGACTGCGCTGTGGTTTTTGACTAATTTAAATTATTGATAGAAGAATTGATGATCCACATGACATGATCACTAAATATCTACAATGAGTAACAGGCCAACAGCTTGAGTATGAACTGGATACCGAGAGGATTAAGCTTGGGGGTTGAAAGCAAGTCAACGAAACGTTCTTCGTAGAATATGTATCACAGTAATTGGTT
Organism: Spatholobus suberectus; assembly: GCA_004329165.1. NCBI lineage: Eukaryota > Viridiplantae > Streptophyta > Magnoliopsida > Fabales > Fabaceae > Spatholobus > Spatholobus suberectus. The sequence continues at coordinate 38,711,179 of CM014732.1, forward strand.
GGCCAACTTTGCATAAAATTCAAAATTTTGACTAGAATAAATACATTAAAGACGAGACAGATAGATCACTATACCCAAACTGATGTATTTGGGAGTTTGTAGTCAAGCATCTTTGTAAGTTTAAAATAATCTATTTTTTGATTCCAAGGAGGATAAGTATAAAATAATCTATAAATTCTCTTTTATCAAAAAAAATAAAATCTATAAATTCTATTAGAACAATGTTGACCTATTTTACTTCAACTTCCTCTGTGAGAAAAAGACAAATCAATGGACGGCCATATGTACTTACATTGCACTTATAAGCATTGCTTACATGAAAAAAGGGGTCGCGTTGTGCATTTTGCAGACCCTTAAAAACGGGCCATAACATTGCGTCTATGAGAATCTCATGATCATTTGACGATTAAAATTCCTTTTACAATTTTGATTAAGGGCTTAAATAAGTCTTGGTAATTTAAATTTTTTGAGTGTTTATATTTTTAAAATTTTAATTAGGTCCATATTCTCTGTTAAATTACAAAAACTAGCGTTATCACCCATGCCTTGCACGGATATTAAGTTTATACTATATAATTTACAAATTTTTTATATTATTATAATTTTTCATATATATTAATTATGTTGTTTAATTTTTTTATAAATTTGTGACAGTAAATATGTATATAAATATTTAAAAAATATATAAAATAATTATAAATATTAATATATATTTAAATTTAATATTTATACATGTCTTATATCATTTTAATTTATATAAATGCATTTGTAGAAAATAGTATTTTTACAAATATATTTACATTGTATGTAACTTGGATATATACACAATTTTAATAAGAGATTTCAAATTGGTTTAGTTTATTTATAATATTTTCATGTAACATTTTCATCCTTAAGTATAAAAAATGAGAAATGTTAACAACACACTCTCTACTATTGGTTGAAATTTATTAAAAATTACAAATTTCTTGGGTCCTATTTCTTATTTAATGAGTGTTTATTTTGATTTTGTAATTTTTAATAAATTTTAACCAATAACAGTATGTGTGTTAGAAAGAGTGTATTGCTAGTACTCTTCACAAAAATAATTAAGTACTTTAAGTACATTAGTTAGAATTGAATTCATGATGATATGCATGAATGCATGCATTTTAAATATATATATATATATATATATATATATATATATATATATATATATATATATATATATATATATATATATATAATGATATTTAAATATTATATTTTTAAAAATATAATTAAATATTTTTAAATAACATGATTTATAATTTATAATTAAGCGTAATCAATATAATCAGTTTTTATTACAATTCAAATTGATTTGTATGATTCATAATAAAAACTAATTATATTGATTATATCAATATAATTAATTATATATTATTTTATTTTATTATTATTACTAAACTAGGGATGTTAATTAGTAATAATGTGGACATTTAATATGAAATTATATTATTTAAATATTATATATTATTGATTCTTATTTATCTAATATTAAATATTATATTATTTGTTATTTATTATATTATTTATTTATATATTATTTTTTATTATAATGTATACACCAATTTATTTTCAAAAATAATTTAATATGAAATCAATATGAAATTACTGATTGGTTAAATTCAATCAATAATAGGAGAATTTGAATATAAGGTATGAAAACTTAATGTCGCCAATTAATACTTCAGAAATTTTAATGTTATTAATTAATGCACCAAAAATCCTAATGTCGCTAATTAATACTCCCAAAACCCTAATGTCACCAATTAATGTACAAAAAATCCTAATGTCACCAATTAATACCTCAGAAACCCTACAAAACCTTTCTTTTGTATATATAAATATTTATTAATATATTCCTTGTCTTTTATATTAATTAGATTCTCTCTTATCTATATTTCTTTTTTATTTTTTCACTCCATAATAAATGGTTAAGGATATAATAGAAAAGAATATTTAATATTTCATTGATATTATAAAATGACGATCAAAATAGAACAATTTTTTTTTTCTAAAACGTCAAACAAAATGAGATAGAAGAATTACATTTGTAGCCAGTTGAATTAAATATCTGGGTACATACATTGACGGTAACCTGCGTTTAGGAATGTTCCTTTGGTTTAGTCGAAATTTTATCAATTGATGAATTTAATTTCAGTTATCATTTACATATATACTTATGTAATTCGATGAACTATGAGGTATTTACATACTTTTACATTAGCATACAGTTAATAACCGTAATTGGTAAATGCATAAGATATAGGATTCATTTATTTTTCTTCCTAAAATCATTTCTCGCACTTTGCACTTTTTTCACGTAAAAACTTGTGTTCTAATGTAATTTTTTTTCTTAATTTTATTAAATCAATTCTATCTAATTCTAACTCAAATTGGGAGGTTTCCAAATCACATTTGAAGCTTCCAAACGCTATTTTCAAGAAATTAAACATGTTTGGATATTTTATTTTATCGATGGTGATTTTGCTTCTAAAAGTACATTTAATTAAAAATGAAAATAATTTAATTTGTACTCAGTTAAGAATTTTACATCAAATTTTATTACAAACTTATTTTTGAGTTAAAAATATTCCAAACATAGATTATTTTATTTTAAACTAACACTTAAAATTAATTTTACAACGAGCCAGCTTGAATACAACTCAGAAGTACTCATGCGAGCTTATATATTTATACTAGCTTAAGTATTTTTCCAGTTTAAGTGATGTTTGGATAAATTTTTTGAACAGCTTGTAACTTTTGAAGAAGCTCTTAAAAGAGCTTATGTGAAAGCTAATTTCCGTAGCTTCTATTTTTCAACTTTTCCGGAAGCTGTTACTAAAGAATCAGTTTCAAATTTAGGAACGCTAGCTTTTCAAAATATTTTAAGTTCAGACATCAGATTTTGGAAAACAACGCGCAAAAGCGAGCAGAATCAAGTAGCCTAATTCTGGTCAACTATATTTGGCAGTATATGTGTGCTATTCGGGGTTGACTATAAAATGGAAATTAAAAAAAAAAAGTCATAACTCGTGTTTGTTATGTGTGGACTAGGAACACTCCTGTATGATTTAGCTTAAAGTTTCCACAAAAGTTTTTTTTTTTTTGGTGTAAAAGTTTTCACAAAGTCCAATCACAAAGTTGCAGCACAATTTCTCAATTTGATCGAAGTTATGCCTAGGATACATTATCTTGAGGGTGCGTGGGTCGACTAATTGCCCCACACAAGTTGCAAAATATTGATACAATTATGTTTTTAATTTTTCAATTGTACATTATGTGGTGGGTGGATGCACAGTTTCTCAATTTGATAGAAGTTATAATTAGGACGCAATTTTGACACAAGTTGAAAAAATCTTATTACATTGTGGAGGAGATATATTTTGACACAAGTTGAAAATAATTTTATGTTAGTTGGAATGACTTGTTTTTTTGTGTACTAGGATATTTCTAGAGGAAAGTTAGTGACTAATCTTTTTGGGCATATCAAAATCTATTTAAGAAATTAACCGCTTATAATGAAACAATATAATTATACTTTATGATCCAACAATGCTAAGTCAAAATTGACGGTTAAATTGATCCATCAATAAGTATGGCCAATTTTAAGAACATTATATTTTTAAAATAAACTATGCCAAAAAAAATATTTTTAAAATAAAGAGAAAACAAATCAGCTTCAGTTGGTTACATTGGTAAAATTGATCCAACAATAAAAGTATACATTATAATCCAACACTAAGTCAAACTTGACGGTTAAATTGACCCAACAATAAGCACGGTAAATTTGAAGAACATGATATTTTTAAAGAAAAATGCTTGTGAGTGCAAATTCATATTACAGCAGAAGTTTTTACAAAACAAATCCTCCTGATTTCCATCAAATCTCCAGCATTTTTTTTTAATTTAATATTTGTCCAATGACTTTTAAACAAGTAGGTTCATACCAGCTTCGTCCAAAATCTTTTGGTACTATATAGCATAGCTAATTTTTTAAAAATAAACATTGATTAAAAAAATTAGAAAAATTTAAGAAGAAATTTGAGGAATAACATAGTTTGTATGGTTTTGACGAAAAGCCAATCTTAAAAAAGCATTTTTCATCTTAAAATAAATAAAGAAAAAAATTTAAAATTCATTATTCCACATTCTTTTTCTTCTTCCTTATTTTCTGTCAGTGCTTCCTATTCTTTTTTCTTAATTAACTTTTGATTCCAAAAGTGGGGAAGCATGGGGCATGCAAAGCTTAACATTGTCTAATCTCATTTAGAATCCTTAAAAAAGAAAAGAGATTTGATTGTGGACTAGTTCTATTTTGGGGGGAAGAAAAACACATTCACAATTGATGTGATGACACAAAAATAATAAAAGAATAAGAGAAGTGAGCCAAATGAAAAACATAATAAATAATTATTAATTAATTAAGGAATCAAACACCGATCACACACGCTCCCATGCATTTTAATTCCTAGAGAACAAAAAAGGAAAACGAACCAGTCCCCATTCTCTACTCATAACAAGAATAAAAACCCTAGATTTCTTTTTTGTTTAAGTTCTTCAACATTATTATAAGTTTTAATTTAGTTCCCCGTTTCCTCAAAATAACAGCCTTTTGGGAATGTTTAATTAGCAACAAATAATTCAATTAACTGTTGAAATGAAATTTCGCTTAAGCGGTATGAAATTGATAAAATAATCTTAGAATTAAAATTTAAGTTGAGAAGTAAATTAAAAGAACAAAGGACTAAATTAAAATTTAAAATTATAGTACATTTCTGCTGAAACTTGTGAACATGCGTCTTAAATGAAGCAATGTCTAATCTTCAAAATTTTTTGCTAAAAAATAATTAATATCTTTTTTCCCTATTAAGAAGTTCTTTCTTGTTATGATGGTCATGAGATTCGCAATAACTTTTTCCCCTAAAGCTAGCTTTTTTTTTGCTCACATCTGAATGCGTGTGTGCCTAACATTCCTAAAGCAGTTCAAGAAAGATAAAATAAAACACAACTAGCTTCCATTTCCGTATATGTTGTACTTAGTCTTTCACTTTCACATGACCTATAAAAACAAATATGGGCAACTTTGCCTTTCACATGACTTATAAAAACAAATATAGCACCGTAGACTCAAAACAATGATGACACAAAGATGGCCCCTCTTTTTTTATTTTAATTAATTAGAATTTAGAAGTGTTATATAAACCAATGAGTGAGTTCCCAGTTATGTATGGATAATTACATTAATTTTTAATTTTACACCCTCCAATAATTCATGATCAGATTCATGGAATGCAGCCCATAAGAGACAAATCATGGTAGAGTAGTATAATAGTAATTAATAGGGGTTCTCAAAATAGGTCACTTTGACACACATGGAGGGTTATAGATTAATAACATATTTGAAACTTTTCTTACAATTTTGAATGATGTGTAAGGATATGTGACACGGACCAAGAAAGTTTGGTTTTCTCAATCAATAATTCATTGACATTTATACACACAGAAATGCATAGAAACTTCTTAATATTTACAATTCCTGTAAATGATTCTCTAAGTAAATATTTGGAGTATGTTGAGTTTCACGCAATGCACTATGACTAGTTCTTCAATTATGGATTTTGAGTATTTGAAGTTTGAATACTTTGATTTTACAATAACACATATTTGGAGTACGTTGAATTTCACGCAATTCACTATGACTAGTTCTTCGACTATTGATTTTGAGTCTTTGAAGTTTGAACACTTTGAATTTTACATTAATTTTTAATTTTACAATCTCCAATAATTCATGATCAGATTCATGGAACGCAGCCCAAAAGAGACAAATCATTATAGAGTAGTGTAATAGTAATTAATGGGGGTTCTCAAAATATGTCACTCTGACATACATGGAGGGTTATAGGTTAATGCTTACTGCGGTAACATATTTGAAACTTTTCTTACAATTTTGAATGATGTGTAAGGATATGTGACATGGACAAGGGAAGTTTGGCTTTCACAGTCAATGATTCATTAACATTTATATGCACATAAATGTACAAAAACTTCTTAATATTTACAATTCCTGAAAATGATTCTCTAAGTAAATATTTGTAGTATGTTGAGTTTCACACAATGCACTATGACTAGTTCTTTGACTATTGATTTTGAGTCTTCGAAGTTTGAACACTTTGATTTTACAATAACACATATTTGGAGTACGTTGAGTTTCACGCAATGCACTATGACTAATTCTTTGACTATTGATTTTGAGTCTTTGAAGTTTGAACACTTTGAATTTTACATTAATTTTTAATTTTACAATCTCCAATAATTCATGATCAGATTCATGGAACACAACCCAGAAGAGACAAATCATTGTAGAGTAGTGTAATGGTAATTAATAGGGGTTCTCAAAATAGCTCACTCTGACACATATGGAGGGTTACAAGTTAATGCTTACTGCGGTAGCATATTTGAAACTTTTCTTACAATTTTGAATGATGTGTAAGGATATGTGACACGGACCAGGGAAGTTTGGCTTTCACAATTAATGATTCATTGACATTTATATGCACATAAATGTACAAAAACTTCTTAATATGTACAATTCCTGAAAATGATTCTCTATGTAAATATTTGGAGTGCGTTGAGTTTCACACAATGCACTATGACTAGTTCCTCGACTATTGATTTTGAGTCTTTGAAGTTTGAACACTTTGAATTTTGCATTAATTTTTAATTTTACAATCTCCAATAATTCATGATCAGATTCATAGAACGTAGCCCATAAAAGAGAAATCATTGTAGAGTAGTGTGATAGTAATTAATAGGGGTTCTCAAAATAGGTCACTTTGACACACATGAAGGATTACAAGTTAATGCTTATTGCGGTAGCATATTTGAAACTTTTCTTACAATTTTGAATGATCTGTAAGGATATGTGACACGGACCAGGGAAGTTTGGCTTTTTCAGTCAATGATTCATTGACATTTATACGCACAGAAATGTACAAAAACTTCTTAATATTTACAATTCCTATAAATGATTCTCTAAGTAAATATTTGGAGTACGTTGAGTTTCACGTATTGCACTATGACTAGTTCTGCGACCGTTGATTTTGCGTCTTTGAAGTTTGAACACTTTGAATTTTACAATAACACCTGCCTAGGAAGTAACTAGCACATTTCCATGAGAATTTAGTTCACTGTGATGAGCTCTTGTGAAAATGTATCAAAGAGGATTTTAATATGAACATCACAACTCAATTTAGTACGTACTGGGTGGCATGAGCATTTGATCAATTGCTTGTGATGACGGGATTTTTTTTTTTTGTTATTATTTGTTTGTTCTTGAGTTATTTTGGTGTCGTTGTATAGAAAATAAAATAACTTGAAGCCTAAACTTTTGCTTCCAATAAAATGAAAGTATTTTTACAAATATATAATGACAAAATTTAGTTTTAGTATTTATTCGAGTGTTGTGTAAATTTTTCTTTATTAAACTGCCTATTTATTCTAATATTTGTCAACCGGAGGAGATCAGGGGAAGGTAGATCCTAGGTGCAACTGCTAATAATTAGGGATGCTCATTGGATCGAAGTTATTCGGCGAAGCTAATAATTCAAACTAAATCAGTTAAATTAGCGCGGTTATTAGTTCTTTTTATTTTAAATCCAAACTAAACTAATTACAATTGGTTTGATTATTGCAATTATCTGCTTTTGATCTGAATCAACCTGAACCAATCTAATCAATTATTTTTTAACTTTTGTATTTTAAATTTTATTTCAACTTTTATATTTTCTTTCTTTATTTATTTAATTTTTGGTTAAATTAATTTGTAGATCCATATAGCTATATAGAGTTTTTAATTAAGTCCCTATAGTTAAAAATATTTTTAAAAAGTCCTTATAATTTAAAAAATTTGTAATTAAATTTCTACATGCTAACAATGTTATAATTTCGTTAATTTATATTTAACTTAATTACACTTTTAATCTCTCAACTTTCCTCTTATTTACAATAAAGTATAGGCAATATGCAAAAACGAGAAAGAATTTAATAAAGTTATTGAAGGTGAAAACAGAACCCGCAACCTTGAAGTCCACGAACAACACTAAAACCACTAAGCTAAAACTTTGTTTAAGATATAAATAAAAATTATATTATATATAACTTAAACGAGTGACTAAAATTGCACATATATTTATTACTACTAAATTAAATAATATTAATATTATATAAACGAATAATATTAAAATTAATATTAATAAATATATACTAAATATATAGCAAGAATATCAAAATTAATATTAATAAATATAAATTAATAATATATACTAAGGACCAAAATTACACATATATTTACTACTAGTAAATAAACAATATAATATTAGAAAACAAAATAGACAATAACTTATACTTTTTAATACTATATATCTTAATTATAACTTAATCACTCTAGTTTAAATAATTTTTTTGTAAAATTGTCTTGTTTTAATTTTTTTTCTTTGCATATTTTAATGACTAAAATAAGATATTATTATTTATGAAATAATTTTTTATATATATTTTACTAAAAAAAGTATATTTATACCATGTCTAATATATTTAAATTTTTCTAGAAGTTTATTAATATATACTAATTTATATATATATATATATATATATTAGTGAACTCTAAGGGTGGAGATTCAAATGTTGATTAAATATATATTATTAATTTATATCTATTAATATTAATTTTAATATTATTAATATCCAATATATATATACTACTTTATATTTATTAATATTAATTTTAATATTATTAGTTTATATGATGTTAATATTATTTAATTTAGTAGTGATAAATATATATGCAATTCTGGCCTCCCCGTTTAAGTTATATATAATATAAATTTCATTTGTAAACCTAATAAAGTTATTAGCTTGTGATTTTAGTGTTATTGGTGGTCTTCAAAGTGGGGGTTCAATTCCCACCTTTAACACCTTTATTAATTCATTTGCTATTTTTGCATACTACCTATATTCGGACTTAATTGTAAATCAGAGAAAATTGGAAGACTAAAAGTGCAATTAAGTTAAATATAAATTAAGAATTATAATATTATTAGCGAGTAGGGATTTAATTACAAACTTTTAAAATTATAAGGACTTTTTTAAAGTGTTTTTAACTAAGAACTTAATTAAAAACTCTATAAAACTATAGGGACCTTTGGATTAATTTAACCTTTATCTTTCTTATGATCTTATCTAATATTATCAAATGTCTTAATTTGGTCATATTCATTATGTAATTTTTTTATTATATTTAAGGTAAAGAAATTAATAATATATATAAAGTCATAACTATAAAATAAATATTTTAAATAAAATAAATAATTAGTTATTAAAAATAAGAAATATTTTTACCTTGCATGAATATAAAATTAAATATTTATATAAAATAGACAATAAATGAAAATAATAACTAGAAAAAAATATAATAATTTTTTTATCATAACCTGAGCCAAACCAATCCAATTTAAATCAATTTGGTTCAGTTCAAATTGATCAAAATTTTTTTCAAAACTTGAACCAAACCAATCCAATCAAATATAATTAGTTTGAATTTAATTTTACGCTCAACCCGAACCAATCCAACCCCTGAACACCTCTACTAATAATTCTTTGTTGGAAAAAGGATTATAATAAGGAACATTTGATACAAAAAGAATGTTTTATACTAAAAACAAAGAATTTAATTGAAATATATTGACAGTATTAATGCTTTTTTCACTATCACCTAATTACAAATCATCATATATAATATTTTTGTTAACTTTTATAATAATTACTTTAAAAGTCATCACTACAAGAAAGTATTGAATTAGCATCAACCAGTTAGCGTTGGCCTAAACATCAACACTAAATAACATCTATTAGCCGACACAAAACCACCACTAAAATGCTTTTTGTTAACTTTTTAATATATATATTTTTTCCTTTTTAGATTACGTCGGCCATGGCCGACACTAATGATGTTAAAAAAAAAGTCATTAGCATCGGCCTAACTGATGCTAACTAATAATTTTTGAAAATTATTTCTGAGCACAAAAACGTAAAGCTACTCCCGCCTTCTAGCTTTTTTAAAATCTAAAAGTGAGCGACAGCCATGGCTGACATTACTAATATTAAAAAAAATTATTAGCGTCGGCCTAGCCGTCGGTTGTATTGTCTATTTTATCATCAACCTCTTCTTCCCTTTCCCACTCTACGAGCCTCTTTCTCCCTTTTCCCCTTTTCTTGTCTTTTCTTTCACTTATTGATTGTTTTTTTTTTCTCTGTGTTGTAGGTGGCTTTGGAGGCAGTGGATATCGACGATAGAGATGGGTGGCAATGATGATGGCGATTTGAGGTTTGGGGTGGTGGTGGCTCTGTGAAGTGGTGGTGGTGGTTTCCTTTTTCCTATTGATGTTTTGTTTTTGCATGTGGTGATGGCTTTGTGTGGTGGTAGTGGTTTGGGATTTGGTGGATGTGGGTGGTAGCGTGCAGTTTGGTGGATGTGGGTGGTAGTGTGAGGTGGCAATTTGGGGTTTGGTGGATACGGGTGGCGGCATGCAATGGCAGTTTGGGGTTTGGTATGGGGGTGGTGGTTTAGGGGAAAAGAGAAAACATCATCGGCAACGGCGGTGTTTTTTTTGTGTGTTCAATTTTCACAATTTTGTGCCAGCCATGTTTGGTCGACGCAACCCAGTTAGTGTCGACTTGATTAGCGTTGGCCATGAAGCCATCGCTTTGCCAATGATTAAAAATGAAAAAGCGACGACTTTTGATGATTAGCCTCGGCTTTTGGCCAACACTAATTTATGTTTTTCTTATAGTGCATCTAAAAAATAATTTATAATTGGTTAATAATAGTGTATAACAATTAAGCTCTAAAACAAATGTTAGTTGTTAAGTTTGTTTTTATTGGTATAATTTTATTTAATAATAATTAAGCTGTTAATATAAATATATATTTTGTGACTATACGTAACTGTGCATTATATTATTGTTGTAATATTATTAACTTTTAATAATGCAAATACTTACATTTGTTCTTTTTTATTGGACAAAAATTATAATAATAGTCATACAAGTCGAACAACTAACATTTATTTTTCCATTACTAAATGATATATTTTGTAGGAATTCATTCCATTGAGTTTCTTAATAGAAAGAAGAAATATTTAATTTTTGCTAAATTGAAAACTTGCTTAATACACTACACCTAACATTGTCTATAATAACATTTTAAAAATAAAGTTTTTTTATTAAACTATTATTAAGAAATATGCACAATAAGTTAAATAATGCTTCTTTAAAGAAATATCATTAAAATATATATAATGTTATAAAAAAGAATCTTTCTCCCTTTTGATAACAGAGAAAAAATAATAACATTTATAAGCAATATTGTTTCTTAACACAAAGTGTCAATATAGGTCCTTCCATTCATAATGATGGATGAAACTTGAAAGCAACCAACACTAGAAGAAAAATGTTGTTTAGTGTCGGGTAAAAGCTAACACTAAAGAGAAAAAATACAGAAGGTTGCTAGCTCAAGTGGTTTGGCGCTTGAGCTCCTTAACCAAGGTTTGGGGCTCAATCCCTAGCTTGGGCATGGAGTCACAACCGGAGGTACTACTTTACCCCCAGAGGGGGCGACCCAGTGAGATGGGGGATTAGTTGGGTACAAAAAATAAGCCCCAGATACCTCCTGGTCTAACAAAAAAAAAGAGAGCAAAAATCAACTTTAAATCGTTATCAGTGTTTATTTTTGCAGCGGCCATAGGTTTGACGCAAAATCACTTGAAGCAGTTTTTGTGTGTGTGTGTTCATTTTTATGCACCAAAGCTAATTAGCATTTGCCATATTGATGCAAAAGTCTAAGCTAATCGAAAATTAAACTAGTCGATGCTAACTTAGCGTCCAAGTGGTGAATGCAAAAATCGAAGCATCAGGTTTGAGTTACGCTAACAATGTTGGCTTAGGCAACACTACATTACTGTGGAAAGGATAGTGTCAGATTGGTCGGCTCTAATATTATATATATATATATATAATTTTATTTTTTAAAATAACTTTTTTTATTTATTATTGATATATTACACAACTTGGATATATATAAATTAAAATAATAAAAGCATAACAAATTAAAATCAAATAATAATATTGAAATAAATAATAATAATAATAATCATTTATACAATAATCCTTATGTATGTAGTACAATAGTCAAAGTATGCTCAAAAAAAGTATAAAAACAACAAAACATAAGTATCTAAATAATTATAAGGACATATCATCTAAATCGTCCTGATAGTAGGGATGTGGAGGCACCCTACTCTCAAAGGAGCCTAGCCCGTATTGTGGCCCCTACTCGGGGCCCTACTCCATTATTGCCAACTGCTCCATCATAAGTTGGATTTGCCAAGACAAGGTAGTAGTGGCCTCCTCAATAACTCGAGCCCTCTATTGAGTATCTGCACCTTCCTGTCGAGCATTTGTTGTAGCTGCCTACTCAACTTTATCATTAGATGCAGTACTAGTAGATAAAGGAAGATCTCAAGACTCCTAAGTCAATGATGACATCCCACGATGAACATTTACAAATAATTTTACGGTGTCATGAGCTCATCCTCTACTTCTATTGTTAGTAACATCCTTCCAGATGTCAATCTTGGCCAATGGTGCAACCTCTTGCGTCCCACCCGTTGAGGCTTCACTAATTTGCATCTGCATCTAGCCAAGAAGCTACTAATAGTCCTCGTGTTCAATCTCAAAGAACATAAACTAGCAAGAAACTTATTTTGTTTGATAAACAAGTTGTATAAAAATAAAGTATGTCGTTTACAACTTATATATATCCTTTGAGAGTGACAATCAACCTATTCGCTTGACTTATTCTTATGGGTAGCCAAGAAAAGCTTATCAAGGCCCACATCACGCCCAAGTCTCACAACTTTACAAAATAAAAAGGCAATGAAAATTTATTCCAAAAAGATGACAAATTTAAAAGATATTAAACTATGTAAAACATGTGTGTGAGAAAATACATACTAGGTCTAATGCCAACTCGAGATGATACTTGCCACCTACAGTACTTCTCCTCTAGTTAAGGCCTAGTTGGCCTTGTTTTGGGATGACATCCTCTTAAAGGCCAGACTATCCTAATGAGTAAGAGGACCAACCCAAGCCTTGTCCCCCATCTAGTCTACCTTCTTCTCGACCTTCATCACCCTAGTTATTTATAAGACGTTTTAAGCAATGCTCCTTAAAGGTCATACGATCATCTGCTCATAATGAGGATTATATGAGGACTTGTCCTGCACAATAATTGTGAAATAGTTGGTCAATATGTAAATAAAATAAATATCTATAAATTAAGGATGAATAAACACACACATTCCTCCAATAAAATAAATATTTATAAATATCTAATCGAGGTACCTCCTGCTCCTGGTGATGAGGTACCTATTCCTCCAATATGTGAGGCAGGAGGCCTTGTTCTTCCTCTTACTAATGCTGATGAAACAATAACCCTAGCAAAAATTGGAGATTGAGAAAGATATGACTGGGATTTGGGACCATTGTGAAGCTTATAGATGGTCCTTATGGGGGGTTAGTAGGTGGTGGTGTAGAATGCCTCTGGCAACGTTAGGGTTTGGCCCTAGTTAGCTGCCTAATCTCAAGTGTCTCTCTTATAGTGCATGTATTGGGTCTATGTAACAAGATCACCAAGTTGTATAACCTTGGCTCTAGATTGGCCATCTTTAATGACAGACATCTTCCCCCTAACCTAAGAATTCATCTTCATATTCCACCTCCCTTGACTCACTGCTTGAAAGACCCCTTTGCTGTATACATGGACTCTCTACTCCATTTTAGTTCATATAAGATAATTTGGCTTAAACTTGGACTTATATAGGTGAGCCCTCACCTCACTTGGAGCTAGGGATGGCAAAATGGGCTAGGCCTATCGGGCCAGCCCGTTTAGCCTGTCGTTTTTAGCGAGTTGGGTTAAGTATCCTAACCCGTTAACTCGTATAACCAGCCCCGTTGGGAAGGTCGAGGCAGCCCGTTGGGCTAGGAAAAAAATATAGTTGTTATTTTTTTTTATCTTTAGCTTTAGTTCAATTCAGACTTCAGAGGCCTATAAGTGGTAAGCCCATTAGTCCATGTCCAGCAACAATTTACCATTAGGGTTCTCTTCTCACTTCTCTTTTGTTGATCCTGTGATTCCCATCCTCCTTGCGCTGTTTTGGAAACTTGGAGTGTTAGTTGTTGCTGCTCCCTGTCCCTCACTAACCAGCACCGGATCTCCATCGCCCGTCCACCTCTGTTGACCGCGCCACCGTCGGGCGTCTGCCTATGCAATTCACGCCTCCCCCCAAGCTCTGTGACACCAGTCGCTCCCACTCCCGCTTCCGCCCCACCGCACCATACGTCCCCTTCTCCCTCCATCGCTCCTTACGTCAGCCTCCGTCGCACTGGTCGTCTGGCTTTGCCTCTGGCGTGGCTGGTTTTGTAATCTGCACTTCCTCCCTCTGCTTTCACGATATCCACATCAAGCTCCCCAACGTAGTGAATCAAGCTCTCACGTTTTTTTTTTTTTTTCAATTTTTGTAGGCTAGCCTGTCGGCCTGCCTATAAACAGAATGGGTTGTTCACTTCGGCCCACTTTTTTAAAATGGGCCAGAACTGGCTGGCCCGTATTGCCACCCCTACTTGGAGCCTGCAATTTAAAGAATTTACACTTTGTACACAGATGCCTAATCCCTCCCTAAAAAAAAGTACAATGGTTTCATTACCTTAAGAAACTCTGTAACTTTGATAATAAAGTCATCTTTCAACCTTCTCCCACCTTCCTTGACCCTATCATATGTGCAAGTATTTTGGACAGAGATACTTATAATTACTATTGAATAGGAGTACTACACAAACTTGGAATAAATTTGACAACATAACCCTTATATTTTAGATATTTCTCAATTTTTTTTACTGTAGAAAACAAGACAAACTAACACTATATACAAATTATGAGTATTGCACAAACTTGAAAAAAAATTGGAAGCATAACCTTTGTATTTTGGACATTTCTCCATTTTTTTTTACATAAAAAAATAACATATAGTTGCACTAGATATATAATAAGTTAATAATGTATCAACAAACAATCCTATTGAGCTCTATTCCCTACTAACAAACAATAAACACATACATGATCAATAAATTACAAGCACACAATTCAATATCCAGCATCTCAAACAAGATCACACCTATTAAACTATGTTTTCCATTCATAAAGAACACATTAAGTCAAGCATATGCATGATTTATAAATTACATGCACACAATCCAACATCCTGCATCTTATACAAGATCACACCTATTAAGCTTAACTATCCACTAACAACCAACAAACACATGCATAATTAATAAATTACCAACATACAATCCAACATCCTGCATCTCAGATAGGATCACATTTATTAAGCTTTACTCTTCACTATCAAACAACACATCAATTCAAACAACAACTTTCACGAATATATACAGGATGCACACAAACAAATAAACATTACATGCACCATTGTAACTCCTAACATAAGCTCCAAGCGTTAGCTCCAAACATCAGCTCTAAGCAATCTGTACAAAACAAAGAAAAGGGAAAACATATTATCAACATTTGCAAACTAAAATTATATCAATTTCCAGAATGCTTCTGCATTTGACTTATGTTTCACTTTAAAAAAATGGATAGAATATGAAAAGAAATAGAAAAAAAGTATGAAATACCATGATCCATTAATTCAATGCAAGTGGGATTCATTGGGATTTCCTATCATTCATAACTTTTATATGAATGTTGTGACTCTAGCAATGGGTTTGTTGTGAACGATACTTATATAATTAAAGTTGAGTTGCTGGTCAACAAGTCAAAAAATAAGAATGAAGTAGATCAACCAGTTAGCTAGATTGATGATAAGCCTATTGAAAACAATGTTAAGTCATTTACCCAAGGACTTGTTCACAACCTCATTTGATGAGTTAATGGATTTCAGGGGTTTAGGGAAAATAGAACAAGCTTTTGTTCCATTACTAGAAGACATGTGTTCTTGACATCCCTTACGTATTGATAGCTAGCAAAAGAGAAATGGTAGCTTTATTGAATAAGTATTCACAACTTTGGGTTGAGTTCTTTATTATCTTAACAATCAACCTCAGTGCATAACTTCCAAACTGAGAAACATTTTGAGATGAAATTTTCTCCTATAATTTCCTAGCATTGAAGGTAAGGGTCACAAATCGATTTTGATCAGTTTAAAGCCAAAAAGTCATCCAATCCAAAGATTAAAACAACCTACAGTTCGATTCAGTTTCGATTGCTATCTTTAAAAAAAATTGATCCAATCCAATTCGATAAAATGTGGTTTGGATTGAATTGGATGATTTAGATTTTACTGACACATCCTTACCAACATTTTAGTTTTCTATTACTCTCAAAATATTTAACAATATTTTTAAAATATGCATAAAAAGAAGTATGCCAATCAATCGATTAATTATCCTACAACATGGTTTCTTTTTCCTACGGAGATAGGAACATATATATTAAAAATAAAAGTTATAGAGAATAGAGTATATATAGTTCCCTAATTTGTGACACCTTTTACCCCAAAGCTAATTATTTAATAAATATTATGGAAAAGGATATATGCGTCGTTTGTGAAACAAAACAGTAATTCAAAATCTTTCTCTTTAAATAATAAAGGACATTACATGCATAACTCGTAGCAACTTAAACCCTACAAAATACTTAACTAATTGATGAAAGATAGTGGCTTGTAGAAAACAATAAACAACCAAGCCTTGATGTCACATTCCTATCAGAGTTTATAGCATTAAACAAAAAACTATAAATAAATTGAAAATAAGGTCAATGCCTCTACTTTAAGGATGTTTCTTAAGGTCCTGCTAGACATCACTTGTATATTATAGACATAGACAGAAAACACTGGAAACAAGGGAGTGAGATACATCTCTAGAAATAAGGGAGTGAGATACATCTCACATCATGCTCAAAGTATGACAATGGAAACATGTAGAATACACATATATGCATACAATCAAAGGATCACCAATTTTAAGAATTAAACATATACATAATAAAGTGCACATGTAATGTAATGCAACTTAGATTCTACTTCTTATGCACATGTGGTACCAATCTAAGCTAATTGAAAATAGTCTAGGATTACATGCACAACCATAAGAAGCGCCATCGGCTTATCAAATGCCTTCAACTTTTGCACTCTTAACTAGAATGATATTTCCCACTAACTAGTAAGAGTTATCCAACTTTGCCAGTATGCTCCAGCTTCATGGGATTAACATAGACCATTAGAGTTTCTATACCAAGTATCATCACCCCTAAGGCCAAGGTTAAAAAACCCTTCACTACCTCTACTAGCCAAATTTCCACATGCTTTCTTTCGTCATATAGCTCAAATGTTATGATGCATGATCACATAAACAATGCACATGGCTCTACTAAACATTTGACACTAAAGGTCCCACCTCTTATAGGCTGGGTTCCTCTTCACTACAGAATACTCGTTATTTTACGCATAGCATGGCATAGGATCATAATAAGCATATTAGGCGATTTAGGTCATAGGAATTCATAAGTTCTTATCACAGAGTATTTAACACAAGTAAATAACATATGCATTTCTCAAGGCAAGTAACAACCACAAGATATAGATCTAACAAAGCATTTAAGCAATAACGATCATAAAGGGAATAAGCATAGAAGGCAACGATGTAAACACGATCAACCTTTACTTATGACTAGGACATCAACTTTGGTGTCTTAGAGGATCATGCTTAGTGCCACTTCACTTTACTTCTATACCAACTCTCTGGAAGGTCCACGATTAATGTTAGAAGACTGGCAATTAGAGTCACTTATGTAGGGAATTTACTAACATTCTTACACTTAGTGCCAATAGATTGGTGCTTAGCGTCGTACTTCACGATTAACGCTGGAATGCTAACACTACACCCCTAGAAAGCTAGGGGTAGCTCTCTGACTCTGTCATGCTTTGCGCTAAAATTTGGCGCTTAGCGCCAACTGCTATTTTTGCAAAATCGCAAGGGTTCGCATAATTTGTAACCCACGACTGTTTTTGGCTTCCAAACAGATCAATCAATTTCTAATCACTTTTATTACCTTTCTAACTAGTCAATCTATTCTATAAACTCTTCACTCACTCACATTCTCTTCAAAATCCATCAAATCCCTAACCGATGGTACAAAAGGGAAGACGGGAAGAACACGCCATGACAATCCATATTCACAAATCAAACATGAAAAATTGCTATAAAACTCATCAATGATCATGGAAAATCGCATTTCTCTTTACACATAATCATACAATTCACAAGCAATTGGGGTCTAGGGTCAACCCATCTACCCACGACCAAAGCCATACCCATGAGTGAGATAACTCAATCCCCCTACCTCAAAAGAGATGAGCTCTGGAAGCGATGTGATGGCATCTTCCTACGGCTTCTCACTCCTTGATTGCAGTGGCTCTAATGGAACAATATCTCCAAAAAGGCAAAAAAAAGAAAGAAGGAAAGGATTAGGTTTTATGAAACCTAAGGGACTCTTGAAGTTAACTTGGGTTTATGGAGACTAAGCCTAACATAAGCGTATTTAAAGCTTTCAAAAACATTTTAATTTCAAAACCCCATTTTAAAGGTCCAATATCTCTTTTTCTCAAAATAGCATTTTATTAAAAATAGAGCAAAACCGAAATTAATAATAATACTACTAATGATAATAATACATATTGATTAAAAGGAAAACATTGGGTTGTTACACAATCTCAAAAATGATTCTTGTTATGATAACCCTTCTTCTTGATATTCTTGCGTTCTTTATTGCTTTTTATATCTAATTTTAACTTCATTATCCTCTCTTATAATCAAATAATACTTCTCGTTTATCTATTTGAATTATGATGAATTGGTAATCATAAAACACAATCCCTATGGATTTGATACTTTTTTACTTGACAATAATCATACACTTTTAGTTTCTCACATTAAGTTTCTGATGCCGATGCTGAGGATTGTGCCATTATGGCTACCAATTTATTTGTATGTTGATTAAATTAAACGATTTTTTCTTATTTGTTTTTTCTTTTTCTTCCTTTCACTTGATTTACTTTATTATTGATAGGAACACCATACATCCCTCCACATCGAGCTAGATTGGAGAAGGTAAGGACTTTGCTTAAAGGTAGGCTTAAAGAGAAAAGGCATACTCTATCGAGAAAACTTATAGATTGGTCCTTGAGATCAAAGGATTCATACTGCATTTAATTATTTACATTAAGGATAATGTAATTTTTTAAGCTTAGGGTTGTTGGGGGTTGCATTTCATGCATTTGTGTTTGTGGTTAGAAATTCAAGCTCTTAATTATGAATCCCAATTTATTTGCTGGTATTGCTTGTTGGCTCTCTTCACACTCTACACAATTGAGCCTTGACATAAAGGTATTTGGGGAAAATTCTTAAACTACCTAAGCTAAAATGTTAAATCTTGGGTTCTCATGGGGACACTCATTGCACTTGGTTACTAAAGAATTGTTTGTCTTAGGAGCATGCTTCTTTATGAATTATAAAAAGGAATAAAAAAATCAATAGTGAAAAATAAGAAAAATAAAAAAATGTTTTCCACTAGAAAAATTGAGAAAAGAGGCCCTAAAATTTAGCTAAAAATCCCTTTGGGGTCTTAGGTTACTAGGTAAATACTTTTAGTAACCCTTTAGGACTAATTGTCTAGTGGAAAAATGTTTAGTGTGCAAATGTTGCTTTCCTGACTTAGGCACTCCTTTAAGACCATATGTGGCAAGTGCAAAGCATTTGAGTGGAGGATCCTTACGTAATTGGCAGGTAAGTGTCTTCAATGCTGTGAACTTAAGGTAAAAAAGTGAAAAGAATAATTGAATTAATTATCTTTCCCAATATCTAAATGTCTTGACTTAGTTAATCACTCTTTGCACTCGGGACCCTCTAAGTTAGTCATATTGCTTTGAATTGTTTGAAAATTGTACTCTTTGATATCATTGATTGATTGTTTGGATTCTACAATTAAGAGGATGAAATTCCAAACTTTTGTTTTGTTTTGTTTTTACATAGTCATGGCTTAAGGACAAACAAAACCTTAAGATTGGGGTTATTTGATGTGTCCTCCTATACATCATGCTTTAGGATTGTTTTGCATGCATTTTTTATTAGGTTTAGGCCCCATTCAATCTTTATTTGTTTAATTTCTCTTGTTTAGGATTTTTATTGCATTAAGGAATTGGAACTAGAACAAGAGGAATTAGAGCAGTAATAACTTGCGCTCCGGTAATATGATTGAGGTGATCTTGGTGTCTATAAAAAGCTTAAGCAAATATTTGCACTTTTCATGAAGGGACTTAGATCTAATTCAACATGGATCATAGAGGAAATTAGGCTTGAAGTTAAAGTTGATGTTCTGTTTAGATAGCCTGACATAAGTGTAGCGTTTTGAGTATATCTTGAATTTTAGAAACCAAAACGACATGAGACCAGTGCCAAAATATCAAGAACAAATTTATCTACAACTTTCATGGATACACCTTGGCAAAATTCCACACAACTTATCCATGGGAATTCCCACAATCGTGGTTATCTCCAACCCCTATTTTATGCTTTTTTGAGTTTTAAATTGCGTTGGGCTTGAGCCTCCTAAGTCCTTAGGTTTAAATACATCTTTTAGGGATTGTTTTAGGGGTTCACAACTTCAAAGAGAGGATGACATTAGGCACGGGATTGAAGGCAGATTCTTTTGCCTTCTTCCTCTTCTTTGTGATTCCAAGTTTGGTTGTTCTTGTTCTATCTTTGTGGTTTCTCTATGATTGAATAGTTTCTTTGTTTCTAAGATTAGGCACAACCCTTAATACATTGATTATTTTAATTTGATTCCCCCCCCCCCCCCCCCCACCTTTTGTTGATGTTTGAATGTTTTTTATTTTATTCTTATTAAGCATATTTTTGTGAATTTACTGGCCACGTGTTTGCACCTCTTAAATGATTAAGGAAAAACTAAAAGAAAAACCTAATTATTGGAACTATAGAAATTTGATCACAAGATCTAAATAACAAAAGTAGTTTAGGTTTTGCAGGAAGCACCAATGAATTATTACAAAATTTAATGGGTTTAATTTTAATCTAACTACCATGAAAGTTAGGGGTTAATTCGATTAGGCACAATTTTTGTATCTCAAAAAGGAACCATAACTAGAATATAACAATTTACCTTCAAAGAAATTTAATTTTAACAATTGGGTAAATTCATTAATCATCAATGTCGTAACCCTAATCCCGAAAACCTTTATTGCTATGATAACCCTTCTTGATATTCTTGCATTCTTCTTTATTGCTTTTAATATCTATTTTTACCTTCATTATCCTTTCTTCCAATCAAATAATACTTCATATTTATCTATTTGAATTGCGATAAATTGGTAATCATGTAACATAGTCTTTATAGATTTAATATTTTATTACTTGACAACTTATATAGCCTTATAATAAAGAAGTTTGGAATAATGAAGCCTTAAATAGAAAGCAGTTCTTGAATAAAAAGATCTCAAATCAATAAAGGACAATAAAACCTCGGATGATATATGACCAAATTCAAAACCTACTCATAAGGTTATATTGCTTTCATGCTTAAGTTGCATCCATAACAATTCAGCTAATAGTACACAAATACAACTAACATATCTGGGGATGCCTCTCCTACCAACATTAGGCTATTATTGTAGAACAAGTGACAATAACCTAATTCATCAAGTACAAATGCTTACTTTGCTTAATGCTCAGTACGCCAAAACTAGAGGATCTTTTAGACCTATTCATGTCACGCACATTAAGGATTACAAAACATTCTTCTGTTGAGGCAACTTGAGGATGTGAAGCATGCACTTACAAGGCTAGAATATAACTAATGTTTTGGTGTGCCTCACTTGAGTGCAAATTGTAATTTGTTGCCTAGCCTTTGCTTTATGTTTTGATGTGTGTGTGTGTGTGTATTTCTTGGGTAGCTAGATCCTCATATGATGATAATAGGCTAATCCATGAGTTAAAAACATGTTTTTATAAAAGACTAAAAATAATTACTTAAAAGAAAACTTAGAAAACATGAAAAGGTACCTAGAAGTGACTTAAAGTTTGCAAAAACTATTTTTCTGATAGTAATAATTGATTATCCTAAAGCAATAGTTGATTGTCTTACTTTGCCCTTTAATTCAAAAAATGGTGCTTGTGCCAATAATCGATTACCATTAATTAATAATTGATTATTCTAAATAAGCAAAATACAAGCTTTCGCAAATAATCGATTAACGAATCCAATAATCGATTATATTGATAGAACTGAAACCCAATGATTTTTAGTATCAAAATAATCGATTATTACATATCCATAATCAATTATTGCAGAATGACAAGAATAAAGGCTCGCAAATAATCGATTATCCTGGCTCATAATCTGTTATCTTGTTCATATTTCAAACCCAGGTATTTTCAAGAACAAAATAATTGATTATCCTTGTACAATAATCAATTATTACAATTTCTAACTATAAATAACAAACTTCTAACCCTTTCCCAATGTGACTCCTCATTGTAAAATTGAGTATATACTTTCTTGAGAGTTCTATAAGTTGCGAAAACATCTTTCTAATCAACTTTTGAAGACCTTTCATCAAATTGATTGAATTCTCATGGATCTCTTAAAGTGTCTTGGGGTCATCACATAAAGGATTGATTAGTGGGCTTTACATTTTCATATTCATCACATACAGGTGATATCTTTCCTTCTTTTGTGTGTATTTTTTGATATAGTGCTTCTTTGAGAGGGTTTCTCAAAGGGATTCTTGTAATAGGGTTTTACAAGAATTGGACAAGGCTTCTTATGGGTTTCAAGAACCTTAGGCACTTTCTTTTGTGTACTATATGTGCATGTGATTGAGTGTTTGTAAAAAATTGTTGTTATAGTGATATCTCAATCAGATTGGTTGGAAAACTGGATGTAGATCACAGTGGTGGTGATCTAACTAGTATAAAAATCCTGTTTTCTCTCTTTTCTCTATCCTTTTTCTCTATACTCTATTTTAATTGAATCTTTGATATGCATATGATTGTCATGATGCTCTTGTTTATGTTTGCATATTAAAACAAATTAACTACATCAATCCTACTACATCTGCATCACCAAATCGAATGGATCCAAAGGTTTTGAAAAACGTGATTTTACATCTTTGAAAATAGTGTGGGGTTCTTTAAAATTTTTGTTGATCCAATTCACCTCCTTTTAGATCCAGCCCTACCGCTTAATATCTTCTATTAAAGGAATCCACATATTAAGTAGGATTAATGGTTAGAGTTGGCGAAATTGGGTGGGCCAGCCCGATGGCCAAACAGGCCAAATCGGGCTAGGCTGTTAAAATTTTGGCCTGAAAAAAACTAGGCCAATTTGGCTTGACCCGATGGACTAGGCCAGGCCCATAAAATCGAGCCTATTTGGCCCTATATTATATTTTTCTATTTTTTCATTGTAAAATATATATAAATTTAAGAAAAAAATAACCATGGGCCAAGTTGCCCCAATCTAATGGGCTCGATGGGCCAGGCCGAGCTAGCAAATATAGCCCAATAAGCGTTTGGCCGGGTGGATTGGGTCGAGCCGGACCAAGCGGCTCATTTTGACAACTCTATTAATAATTGTCTTGCTCAACTATCTTAATTGTGACTCAATATCTCATATATTATTAATTAATCTATTGGCTTATATACTAACTTGGGTATTAGAATTTAGAATGAATACCTTTCTAAGCACCTTCCACAAGCTTTTACCGCAACTTTGTACCAAGACTCTTTCTCATCATCAATCATGAAGTAGATTGTGTGAGCCTTAATTTGCATCCTTATAGATTTGGCTTGATCAATTCTTTCTTCTTCTTTTTTGTGAACTCAGGATATTGGATGGTTGGAAGCCAAGAACCAATCCTTCGACACACTGAGTTATATTTAAGGGGATAATATTTTCCAACAGATATTTTTCTGTACACACAGACCCAAAAATCGAACTCCTGATCACATGCTTAAGAAATAAATTATCTGTCAACTATACCACATCATGTTGGTGGCTTAATCGATTCTATTGCACATTTTCCAAGAAAGAAATTTTGCGTGAAAGCACATTACTGCTAATTTGAATAATAAAAAAATGAAGTCAAATGTTTTTTTGTCCCATAAATGATTTCATTGAGACGGCATGTACCGTCTTTGATACCCGAAACATGTAATAACATGGCATGGATCCTGGATGATTCTTGGAATCTGAATGGAAATGACATGCTTAAGTGGCAGTCAAGATCCCAATTGTTTATAGATAAACGAAAGAAAATGATAACCTCATCCTTTAATATAGATTTTAAGAATATACCCAAAAAAATATTAATTTTAAGTATGTGAAAGTAGTAAATTTTTAATTAATTAAGAAAGAAAATATTTAATAATTTATTATATTTCTAATGCAATAGATTTGATTTTTTATATTTATTAATGTATTTTAAAAAATAACATAATCAGACAATAGTACGAAAGTTACCTTGAAAAAAAAATATATCTTTTTATCTTTTTTTATACAATAATAAAGTTTAAACCTAAAATCTCATAAACTATTCAAATTCCCTATTACGAGACCAGCCCTAGTGACTGATGGACTAATATTTTCTTATCTTTAGTATACACTATAGGAAAGAGAATTTTCCAATTTGGAGTTTAATTTTTATTTTACTATAATTATTATTATTACTTATCGCGATTTGGTGTCTAATTTTGTGCTAACTGGCGCTCAATATGTTACCATGTCATTCATGAATGGTCAATAGATTTGATTTTTTATATTTACTAGTATTTTAGCATGTGCATTACACAGAATAAATGTTTATTTTATATAATTAAAATTTATAATAAATAAATACTTTTAAATATATAAATTATATTATAATTAAAATTTATAATAAATAAATATTTTAGAACATATACATTATATTTTAGATTTATGATAAATATTTTATATTATGATACAATATTATTTTTAATTATTGATAATTTCTTTTAAAAAAATATTGAAATTCAAGTTAAAACTAAAGATATTGAAAATAATATATTAAAAGAAATAAGAGGTTAAGAAAAATCCTGAAAGTGTTCTCGTTGAAGAATGACAGCTAAAAACGCTTTCGTTCA
Organism: Spatholobus suberectus; assembly: GCA_004329165.1. Taxonomy (NCBI): domain Eukaryota; kingdom Viridiplantae; phylum Streptophyta; class Magnoliopsida; order Fabales; family Fabaceae; genus Spatholobus; species Spatholobus suberectus. The sequence continues at coordinate 38,736,580 of CM014732.1, forward strand.
AGATAATTATTTTAATTTATATATACAAAGGAATATCATATGCATATTAAGAGCGTATTTAAATTTTGAAAATAAAATATATATATTCGAAATTGATTTATGATATTTAGTTATAGTTTGTTAAACTGTTTAATTGATATTAGGAGAGTATTTGAATTTTAAAGATTATATATATATATATATATATATATATATATTTGAAATTGGTTTTTGATATTCAGTTACAATTTATTAAAAATATAAGAGCATATACCAAATGTATGTTAGGAAAGTGAAGTCCACCTCTTCATAAAAAGAGAATATTTAAATGAGAGTGAATGTGAAAGAGAGTGGAGAGAGTGTAGGCCCGAAAAAACAGATAATTTTACACGTTTATATATATAGAGAAATTAATGTATTTTAAAAAATAACATAATTAGACATTAGTATGAAAGTTATCTTGAAAAAAAAATGTGAATACGTAAACTTCGGCCAAAAGCCGAGTGAATGGTGTGAATAGCCGTATTAATTTCACGACATTTCCGCAGTTGAAGTCAACAGCCAGCTGAAAGAACGCAACCAAGTCAAGTCTGATCATAGGCTGAAACGTTGAAAGTTGAAAATTTAAAAGTCGTTAATTCCTTTTTAAATTGCAGCTTACTTTAATTTCCGAAGACTAAACTATGGCAAATTGCAATTTGTTAATAATCCAATTAAATATCATCCTGCTACTTGCAGTTACCACTTTCCACACTCGAACGTCAATTACAATGATACAGCAATTGCACGTTTCACAAACTGTTAGAAAAATGACGTATTCTTTCGCTATACGAAAATTTTAAAATACGTATTAAAATAAAAATTATTTAAATTAGACAAAAAATTGTGTAATTAATTTAAAAGTTTAAATTTATTTTTTTTTAAATTAAAAATTACATTGACCATTCTTTAAATAATAATCTATTAAGATATTTAACTACTATTAAAAAATAAACTTTAATTTAATAATAAAAATATATCAAGATGATACTATTTTGAATATAAAATAATTGTATGATCACAAATTAAAAAGTTATTGTGTACAAAGAATTAGAGATTTTTTTAGTATCTTTTATAAACTAATAACCTTTTATCTTTTATCCAAAGCATTCTTATAGCTAATGTTGTAAGAATAACTAGCTACAATACCTTTGTGTTGTACAAGTTTGCATAAATATGAAAAACAAATGTAGTTTAAAATATAAACAGAATATATTAATAAATTTTTATTAGTTTAAAATTTTTTATGGGTAATGCTTTTTAGTATATAATATATGTATTTCATTAAAATAAATAATAAAAAATTTCAAAATTCTTTAATAAAGGTATCGTTAAAAATGAAATATATCAAATGTAAACTATATTAATGTAATCTATCAAATACTTCATTATAAAGTACAACTTTAATGTACTACACAAAATAATTAACATTAAACACATCATTGAATACTACTAAAAATAATTAACATAAAATTTTAAAAATAATCACTTTTCATTTTTATTTAAAATTTTTCTCAAAATATTAGAAAAATGTTACTATTTCTCGAAAATAGTTGAATTAAAGAAACATATAATAACTTAAAAAAAAAGACAATATAATTATTTAAACACGTGCTATATTTAAAAATATCAAGTTATATTTAGAATTTATTATAAACTATTTTACCTTCTAGAAATAGTGATGACATTAAAAGATATAGTCATAAAAAATATATGTAAGAAGTAATAGATATAAAGTGTAACCATGTCTATATTATTGTAATGAAATAATTAAAAATATTAAAATGCACTTTTTTAAATTTTGGTTTAATACTTTTTTCTAACAAATAAAATTAAAAAATATAATATCATACTATTTGAATTTTGTATTTATTATATTTTTGGTTGTACATATAAAAATTATTAATTAATTAATTTTTTTCAACCAGGTTGTTTTATTTATTGTGTATATAAAATAATGTAACTTAGATTATCTAATATGTAAAAGGTCTTTTTCATCATTACATATAGAAGATCTTTAAGTTGTATAATATGTATCATTTTTATTTTTTTATTTAATTATTTGAGGTACATAAAATTCAATTTACTACAAATAAATGCATTAAATAAAAGTGCGATGAGTAAATAAGGTTTATATATATACACACACCACAAATATCCTTTACTAGAGGCAACCTGCTCGAGCCAGACAAAACCACTATAGACGATAAAGCTCCCCTCTGAGTATTTAACACAACTGTATACCTAGAACTCAAACTCAAGACTACTGATTAAGCTGTTGAAACAACCTCGTTCTAGTTAATTCATGAGCTCAGTATTAAACATATAAATTTTTTTAAATAATTTTAAAATTATATTAATATGAAATTGAATTCTATTACTTTAAAATGTTTTATGAACTACAATAATTAAAAGTAAGAATATTTTTAACATATATTTAAAATTCAAATAATTTATAATAATTTACTAAAAATAATAATTAAATTTACAAATCAAGAAAGAAATTATTATATATATTCATTAATTTAAACATATTATCATAAAATGTATTTGAAATTTTCTATTTTAAAATATGCTTATAAACATAGGTGTTCATGAATTGGATTGAATTGGTTGAGAGAAAAAATAATCCAATCCAATCACTTTGGTATTGTTTTTTGATAATCCAATTGGGATTTTACAATCAAATTGAATCCAAATTAGTTCAGTTTGGATTAGATTGGTTTTCAATTTTTGAAAAATATTTTATAAATATTAAAATAAAAGATGAAATACACAAATTAATTCAACATCAAACATCGCATTTCATATATAGGTTATGTTTGGCAAAACTAATTGAAAAGTTAGCTAAAAGGTGAAAAACTAGCTGAAAGTTGAAAAGTTAGTTGATAGCTGAAAAGTGGTAGCTGATAGCTGAAAGCTGTTAAGCTAACTTATTGAATTATAAGTATTTGGTAAAATTGTCTGTCCAAGTAACTAATAAATGTAAAATGACAGAAATGGATACGTTTATATGATATTTTTTATATAAATTTAAATATTATTTTATTGATAAAATATATTTTGGGATAATTATAATTTTAGTTTTTTAATTAATTTTAAACTCTAGTAATTTTTTATTTATAGATTAATTATTTTTAATTATAACTTTTAGTTTCAATTATGATATATTTTTTCGCTATTATGCATTCTACTATTAATTTTATATTATATCTTAAAATGTTTCCAAACAAGTTTAAAATAAGATAAATTAACATATACTTAAGTAAATGTTATACTTTCATTATTATAATTAGTGTAATAGTTAAAATATCTTGAAATATAATGTTAAAGTAATATAATAAATAATGCAAATAGTGTAATAGTTAAAATAAATAGTGTAAGAAGAGAAACAAAAAAATAATAAAATTTTACCATATGTTAAAAAAAGGTCATAAGGAATTTTAATAAATATTTTAAGGTTAAAAAGGACAAAAATATAAAAATTTAGAAGCTAGCAAGTTAAAAAATGCTACTTGAAGTAATGTGTAAAAAAACGCTATAAGTTACTTAAAAAAGCTTGTTTACCGAATACTATTAATAAGATCAAATAAGTTTTTTAGCTAGTTAAAAAACTATAAGCTAACTGAAATGGTTTGTCAAACATAGCCATAACTCATAATATAGTTCAAAGCATATATTTAAATTATAAATTAAAGATAATCTAACAATATCCCAAAGAAAAAATACATAATAGATAACAAATTCTTAGTTTATAAAGTTCTTGAATACATAAATATGTAACTAATTATTAAATAATCTTAAATACACAACAAAGTTCGGTTTGATTTGGCAATTGATTTTTAGTTTAGGATTTGAAATATGATTCAATGCAATGAAAAAAAATTATTTTTTTAATTTTCTCAGTTTCTAGTTTGTTTGATTATTAGATTTTGAATTTGGTCACTGCAGTTTGTGTTAGATTGGATTGGTCGATGAATACTCCTACTTTTAAATTAAATTTATTCTAAATAATAATAAAAATAATAACATTTTCATTATATATTTCTAGGTATAAATTTTTAATAATTACTTTTTATAATAATAAGTATTTTAAAATATTTATTAACATTAAAATTTTAACATCTTCGAAATATATGATAATTATTGAATGTAATATTTAATGTTGTTATTTAATTTAATTATGTATTACATTTAATAAATACAGTACTAATATTAATGTATAATTAATTTAGTTATATAGTATGCATATAAACGTAACTTACTATAAACAATAATAAAAGTAATCAACTATTTTAGTATATATTTAGCAATTAAATTTCCAATACTTACTTTTTACTATACTAATCTTTTAATAAATTTACTATCATAAAAGATCATACATTTGAGAAGTATTTTATAATTACTTATTATAACATTCAATAGTAGTGCTTAAGTCAATTACATACTAAACTTAATAAATATAATATTTAATATTAATATAAAATCAATTGTTCTAATATATATATATACAATTGAAAATAATCTCAAAAAGAAAACTAACCACGTGTCAATCTTTGGAGTAATTCTACATAAAATTTCATCCACTTGGCAACACCAGAGCGTTTCTCTCATTTTTTTGCTTATGTGTCAACCTCATGTTTATTTGCATACCAAATAATTTATGGATAATTATGACACAAATTATAAATCAATTTTTTTAAGGAAACATTATAAGATCAAGATGAAAATTAATATAAATCATAACTGCCCAATTTTTAAAATCAATATAAATCAACATTATCGCAATAAATATTACATAAATATTGAGAACATGTTGCCCATTATATAAATTATATAAATATTATATAAATCAACATTAATATATAGCAATATTTTAAGGAATAATAAATAAATATTATATACAAGAAAAATGGTAATTGGCCATTTTTTAACACCAATATAAATCAAAATTATTTTTGGTGAGCACAGTTTTAAATTTTAAATATGAGCAATTTTAAAATCAAGATGAGCTTTAAGATTTGATAAAGAAATGGACAATTTTAAAATCAAAATGAGTTTTAAAATATTAGAAAGAAATTGTTAGTTTAAAAATGGGAAGTTTTTAAATAAAAGTAAGAAATTTAATACAAAAAATATTATCTAATCATTAATTTATTAAAAAATACAATAACTCATAAAAATGTCTACGTTTAATATTAGAGAATCAGAATAATATTATATACGATAAAAATGGTAACCACACAACATTACTATAAATATAAATCAATTTTTTTAAAGAAACATTATAAAATTAAGATGAAAATTAATATAAATCGTAACTACCCATTTTTTAAAATCAATATAAATCAACTTATAGCAATAAATATTATATAAATCTTGAGGACGTGTTGCCCATTATATAAAATCAACATTATATAAATATTACATAAATCAACATTAATATATGGTAATATTTTAAGGAATAATAAATATAAATATTACATAAGATTAAAATGGTTTATACAGACAACCAATTCGATATTATACTGCACATAATATTGCAATTTATTTTTTATAAGTAGAAACTTGATAAATATGTAACAAAAGTCAATTCGAATTGGTGGTTTATATTCTGACTTGATTTATTTGCAATTTATTTATTATAAGTAGAAACTTGAATCCATTTCTTTATTAAAATAGTGTGTGTCTCCTTTGATATTTTGATAAAAATCAGTTTTCATAGATGATGATTTATATTCATTATCAAATTACAACTGATATTAGAAACTAAATCAAGTTTGTCGATCGGTATTTAAATATCATATACGGTGTATCAAATTCTTATGCTTCCTCGCTTCTCAATTCATTAATTTATTTACTCGCATTTTTACTTTTCTCAAATGGCTCCAATGTGAAACTTGGTTTCTGCTATCACTGTAAACACGAGAATTGGACTATACTTGTGAGAATCTTGAGGATGTGGTGAATGCCTGATTTTGCTTTCAACAAAATACCATTTTCCCTTGAAATGGTGTTAATGGACATTGAAGTTGTAATTTAGATTGTCATATTATATTTATATGTTATTTGTAATATTGCTAATTTTTATCCAATGCTTTATGTTCAGGATAACAAAATTCATGCTTTGGTCAAAAGCATATTATTTACAAATTTGAAAAAGAATTAAAAGAGGGGTTTGTTTACCTTATGTCAAAGTTTGGTGTGGTTGCAAATTTGGGAAAATATTGTTCAACAAATCACTCCTTTAAGTTGAATTTTCAAATTGGTACAAAAGTGATAAAATCTGACAATGAAGCATTTCCAATCAATGTGTTTTACCTTCACTCACCCTGCTAATTGTTTTCGTGATAATTTTGAGAGTGACTACTTGGTTGGTGAGTAGTTTGATCATTTCTTATGCTTTTAATCTGTTCACGATGTCAAGTTAGATTTTTTATTTGACTAATAAAATTAATGATTATTTTTAGACATCATTGGTGTCCTCATGGGTGTAGGTAAAGAACGTGAATAAGAGAAAAATGGTGGCAGGACCAAGATTGTAAGCATAAATCTCAATAATGATGGGTAAGTCCCGTTTATAATAGTTTATTGCACTGATTAATATTAAGGTTCATTGAGATTCAGGATATTTATAATCCAAATATGAAGTATTCTAAATTTTTATTAAATAGATTTCGTTTCAAATTCACTTTATTTGGGTCCTTTGTGGACCAATTAAACTTATTCCTCTCATCTGGTGAGGCAAGCAATTGTTGTGATTCTCTTCGCAAAGTTCAGACATGGAAGGGTAATGTTATTTCCTATGTTATTTTGTGATATTTTTGAGATTTAACAGAGCAATGCATTCTAATGTATTCCATGACTGGATTTTTAATGATGTTCAGGATAAATAACCCTTCAAAACACAATACATGCGTCACAATTATTGTTTAACCCTGATATATATGAGGTTGTTGCATTGAGAAAAAGGTTTTTATTTCATAACTATGTTCTTTGACAATTCAATCTAACATTTCAAATCATAACCCGTAAGTTTTTGTTGTCAGGATGACCGATACATTTGAATCCCCTAATCAGGAATTAAGTCAATTGCAAGACGCATCAAGGGTAAGCATTGAAGATGACTTACTAAATTTGACACCAAGGACCACTATTGAAACTTTAAAGGATTGTAAAGAGGTATTTGTATGATCAGTCTTAATTTTTATAAATAATTAGATCAATATTTTTTAGATAACTACTAACTGTCTACATGTGTACAATAAATTTAGGAGTCAACCTACATTGTTTTAGGCATTGTTAGCTATTTTGCCGATGAAGAAAGTTGGTGGTACATTGCATGCACTTGCAACAAGAAGGTTCATCCATACTCTGATACGTACTTTTGCGACAAATGCAATTGTCATGTCCTAAAATATATATATATATATATATATATATATTATCAATTATAATTAATTATTATTACCATAAAACCCTCTAATTATCAATCATATATAATTAAGAAAATCACAAAATGTATAATTAAATGACATTTATGTTTAGGTAAATGTTTTCAATTTAAACTATCATATATTCAGATTCTATTATCTTATATATATATATATATATATATATATTAGTAATTTTCATATATTTTATTTAACATGCTTTTATTATTTATTTTATATTTCAAGTAATAATTAATTGATTAATATGAAAATTAATTTGATAATTAATTATAAATTTATTCATTAAATCAATTATAGCTTGAATTTTTTTTTGCAATTAGTTGATTGAGAATGTCGTTAATAATTATTTTAAGGTAATAATTAAATAATAAATACGTACGTAATAAATAATTATATTTGTAATAGTAATTAATGCAATAATTACCTTAATCAATTATATATTAATTATGAATCATAATTAATTATTATTACCATAAATACATTAATTATCAATCATATATACTTAAAGTAATTAAAAAAATATATCCAATAGTTAATGTATGAAAAATATTACATACTTAAATGATATTTATGTTTAAGTAATTGTTTTTAATTTAAACCATATAAGTTCAGATGCTATCATCTTATGTATATATTTTAATAATTTTTTATATATTTTATTTGACATGCATTCATTACTAATTTTATATTTGTGGTAATAATTACGTAATCAATATGATAATTACTTTAAAAATTGATTGAAAATTTATTCATTAAATTAATTATCACTTGAACAAAATTGATTTAGTAATTAGTTGATTGTTAAAAATGTTTTTTTACTATTTTAATTAAATTTGGCTAATAGTTTGTTATATATTCTAATTATAATTATAAATTTAATTAAAAAATTGTTTTAATAATATTTTTATAATTAATTAAGTGTAAAAAATAAATTTTTTTACTGTTTTAATTAAATTGGTTTGTAATTTCTAATATCTTTTAATTAAAAATTAATAAAAATATTTTTAGTAATATAATCTTATATATGTATATATATATATATGTGTGTGTGTGTGTGTGTGTGTGTGTGTATATATATATATATATATATTCTTTAAATCAAATTATAATTGTCAAAGTAAATATCAAATCTTTTAGCATTGACATTCATTAATTATATTTATATTTTAAAATTTTTTTTGGTTAAATCATGACAATTTTTGTAATATTTATATTACAAATTTACACCCTTTTGTTTAGGTAAAATAACAAAATAGAGTAAGAAATTTGTAGAGTTTCTTTTAGCTTAAAATTTGATACCTCTTTATTTTGATACATTAACAAGGGAAATGCATTTAAATAAAGTATAAAGATTCAAAGTATGAAAAATAGTGTATAATTAAATGATATTTATGTTTAGGTAGAGGTTTTCAATTTAAATATTCGTCAATTCAGATGCTATCATCTTATGTATATGTTTTCGTAATTTTTTCTCTAAATACTGTAGTTAATGTTTTTGAAATATTATATATTCGTGTAGAATTCTATCATTTTTTACTTGATATTATATTAATTGTTTTCAATAAAATAATTGAATAATTAATACAATAGATAATAATTAATTATATTTTCTATTAGTAATTAATACAATAATTACCTTAATAACTATATATAGTTAATATAATAATTAATACAATATATATATATATATATATATATATATATATAAATTTTACATATATTTTATTGATATGCATTAATTATTGATTTTATATTTAAGGTGATAATTATTTAATTAATTAATACAATAATTATTTGCAAGTTTGTTTATTAAATCAATTATCGCTTGAATAACAAATTTTTACAATCAGCTAATTGAGAATGTCATTTATAATTAATTTGAAGGTAATAATTAAATTAAATAATTAATATAATAGATAATAATTAAGTATATTTTATAATAATAATTAATACAATAATTACCTTAATTAACTATACATTAATTATCAATCATAATTAATTAATATTACCATAATTCATTAATTATAAATCATATATAATTAAGGTAATTTCAAAAATACATTTAGTATTTAACGTATGAGAAATTTTGTATAATTAAATCACATTTATGTTTGGTCAATGTAGCCAATTTAAACCTTCATATATTCAGATGTTGTATTCTTATATAGAGATTTTAATAATTTTTTCACATTTTTTATTTTACATGCATTCATTACTTATTTTATATTTAAGGTAATAACCGATTGATTAATAAAATAATTAGTTTGAAATGGATTTCAAATTTATTTATGAATCAATTATCGCTTGAACAATAAATTTTACAATCATTAATACAATAGTTGTTTGGGAATTTTATTAATAATTAATTTTAAGGTAATAATTAAATAATTAATAAAATGGGTAATAAGTAATTATATTTTGTAATTATAATTATAAAGCCATTACCTTCTTTAATTATGCACTAATTAGAAATCATAAATAATTATTATTACCATAATACATTAATTATCAACCATAGATGATTAAGGTAATCACAAAAATATATTCAATATTTTAAAAATGAAATTAAAAACTATCAATCATCTTATACATTCAACATATAATTAAGAAATTGGGAAATGATAATGAGTTGGTGATATTTTTAAATGATGATTTTCTCTATTGAAAATTAGAATACTAATTTTGTAATAACTTCTAATTAAAAAAATTGGTTTATAATTTATTGTAACTTCTAAATCAAAAAATTGATTTGAGAAAGGTTGGAGTCCCCGTCATTCTTATGAGACAAGGCAGCTGGCTTATGCAATGGAACTAAGCTACTAGTTAATGAGCTCGAAAATAATGTTATAGGTGCAATTGTTTTGACTGGCACTAATGTAGGGGACAAAATTTTGGTTCCTAGAATGAATATGGGGCCAATTGGTCCAAACTTACCCTTTAAATTTCAGAGGAGACAATTTCCATTAGTTTTATGTTTTGTAATGACAATTAATAAAAGCTACGGACAGTCTCTTTCTCATGTGGGCATCTATCTTCCAAGGCCTGTCTTCACTCATGAACAATTGTATGTTGTAGTATCTAGAGTGAAATCAAGAAAATGTCTCAAGATTTTGATTTTAGATGATGATAAAAAAGTTTGCATATCAACGAAGAATGTGGTTTTATTGAGAAGTATTTGACAATGTATAAGTATCTCCACTACTCCACTACAATAATAGGGTGGCCTATTTTCCTTATTCATATTTGTCGTTGTTCATCCATTATACTATTTAAATCTATGTTCAAATCCTTGACCTAACATATAATTAATTTTATTTCTCGCATTTACTGTATTTTAAAAATGATGTTTTACCAAATATATAATCTACTATCTATAATGAACACTAATAAATAACAGTCAAAGATGTTATATTTTACAATTCGTGATCGAAATAAATCAATTTTTTACTATAAATAATACCTCAATATAAATTTTAGGAAAAAAATAATATGTTTGAAACATTTTATATAAATACTCAAAAATGATGTTTACCCTATGCATGGCACGGGTCAATACACTAGTATATATACACACACAAATATAGATATAGATATACAAATAATATGAGGAAAAATAAATATTAAATTGTTAGCATATAAGAAAAATTTAAATAATTTCAAAATTATATTAATATTCAATTGAAAAGCGAGTCGGGCTAAGCCAACCCAATTTTCTTCTTGGCCACAGTTTGGTTGGCCTAGCCTGACTTGTTTGGATTGTTTGTTTAGGTTAATTTGACCCACTTTTTTTTTTTTGACATTTATTACATTGCAATCTCGATACCAAAACAATTATTATGAATTTATTTATTATATATATGAATTTTAATTTTTTAAAATAGAAATATAAGATGCAAAAAATAAATAAAAACAATATTTATTATCACTATTTTTATTTTAATTTTGAAAATAATAAATACGAAATAAAGTAATATTTTTATAATTACAAGTATTTGAATTCATGCATTCATTTATGACATATATTAATTTTAATTCTTTTAAATAAAAATATCATATGCAAAATATAATATGAAAAATATTTTACTTTCACCAATCTTATTTTTAATTTTAAGTTGAAATAAAATATATTTTATAATTAAAATCAAAAATAAAAAATCTCCCCTAACTAAGGGAACTTTAGATAGTTTTTTCTTAATTATTTTATTTTTATTTATTTAATAATTATATTCATTACTAAAGCATTTAATAGATAGAAAATTTTTAATGCATATTTTATATAATATTTTATTTTTCATTTTTTTGATTATTAATTATTGAAAGAAGGATAACAGATTTTAATGATTTTAATATCGAGTATTTTAATTTGTGAAATCATTTATTGATTGTTATGTATTCATTTTTTATATTTATGAATTTATTTTTTCTAAATAAAGATATTAGTTGCAAAAGTAAAATAAAAGGAATACTTTTTCACTATTTTTATTTTTAATTTTAGAAATAATTAAAGTAAAAATAAAATAATATTTTATAATTAAAAAAGTTTGAATTTTCACATTCATTTATGATATTTATGAATTTTAATTTTTTAAATAAAAGTATAAGACACAAAAAAAAGAAAAAAAATATTCATTGTTTTTATTTTTAATTTTGAAAATAATTAAAGTCAAAATAAAAAATATTTTTACAATTAAAGGAAAAATAAAATATCTTCCCAAATTAGGGGCACTTCATACATTTTCTTCTTAATTATTTTATTTCTTATTTATTTAATAAATTATTTAATTACTAAGAGATTTAATAGAGCATGAGTTTTAAATGCACACTTTATAAAATGCCTTATTTTTCATTTTTGCATTAATAGGCATTGGGGCAAGGATAATGAATTTTAATAGTTTCATTATTTAGTGTTTGAATTTGTGCATTTATTTATTATTTATTATGCATTCATTTATTATATTTATGAATTTTTTAAATAAAAATAAAAATAAAAAATAAAAAATAAAATAAAAAGAAATTGTTTCAATGTTTTTATTTTCAATTTTGAAAATAATTAAAATTATATTTTTATAATCTTTTATATTATAAATAAATGTAGTCTACCTTACCTTTGGCTTTACCACCTAGCGCATGGATCAATTGACGTTAGGGTGTTTTAGTTTAACCAGTGATCTCAAGTTCGAATCCTGTGTATACAACTGCATTTAAATATTTGGAGGGAGAGCTTTGTTGCCCATAGTGGTCATATCTGACATGAGCAAGAATTTATATATCTATCTATATATGTAAAGGAGACTTGAACAAATCTCTACCGTAGATCGAAGCTTGAATATGATAATAGCCGTTGGATATAATCAAATTTAACAGATATAAATGTGTTTAATGAAAAATTTAATTGCTCCCATTAATACTATTTATTATTTTATTATACAATTTAATAATTTTATGTTAACAATATATATTTCAAAACTAAAAGACGATAAAAAAAGTTAGATATATAAATACTATCATAATAATATTTTTTCTTAAAACATAATAATAACATTAAATATTATAATATTACAAAAAGTTAAATATATTTTAAAACTAATGATTTTAAAAATACATAGTTAAATTTAAAATGATTCATAATATTTTATTTTAATTAATAATTAAGGATATAAATTAAAAAAGTAAATTATTATGTATATACATAAGTCTATTTTATTTTTTAATTTAGTTACTTTAAAATATATTTTTGAAACAATAATACTTAAAAATAAATATTTTATGGATAAAAGTTAAATATACAAATACTATAATAATAACATTAAACATTATATTATTAGAAAAGGGTTATATATTTTTCAAACCTAATGATTTTATAAATATGTAGTTAAATTTAAAACAAAACCAAAAGATGATAAACAAAAAAAGTTAGATATATAAATAGTATATTAATAACATTAAATATTATAATATTATAAAAGTTAGATATATTTCAAAACTAATAATTTTATAAATATGTAGTTAAATTTATAAATATGTGAATATATATTAAAATTATATATATATATATATATATATATAATAATAATAATAATAATAATAATTTATCTCTTAGATTATATCTTTAATTATTATTTAAATAAATTATTATGAATCATTTCAAATTTAACTAAATATTTAAAAAATTCTTTTTTAATTATTATTGTTCATAAAATATATTATAAAGTAACCAATCTACATAGTAAAATAGACTTGAACCTAAGCATTAGCATGATATTTAAGGTTATTAAATATTATTTAATGCTTTATTTATATATTTAAAAATTAATTGTTAAATTAAAAGTATTATTCCTAAATTTAATATAGATATATCTACTTTAAAATTTCTAATATATATTATTGTGAATACCCAATTTTATCCGGGCAGTCCATACAATAATAAAAAATAATAAAATAATAAAATAAATAAATAAATAATAGTAATAATAATAATTTTAGTTAATAACATCTTGTGTCTTACGCTCATTAGGCTAGACATGCATTAGGCCTATAATCATTTAATTGAGGAAAAGGAAAGTAAAAAAATATAAAATAAAAAAAAAGGGGAAAAGAAAGGGCATTGGGCCCAAGGCCCATTACTAATGAACACAAAATGTACACAATCAAAGAAAGCAAAAAACGTGAACGAAGCTTGCAGGCCAAGCATCTCACTCTCTATAAATAAGCTGAATGGATGAACAGTAAAAGGGGGGGAACGATTTTTTTTAAAGAAGAAAAGAGGAAGAATCGGGGGAACAGAGCGAGAAAGGGAAACGCAGAACAGAGGAGATTTTGACCAAAAAGGAAAATAACAGAGACAGAGAAAGCCAAAGGTGATGTCGTTGGATTGAGGAAGGGGAAATAGAGCAATATCAGGAAGTGTTAGTTCATTACAAAAAGAAAACTATCGTGAGCGCTGCAGCGAGTGAGGTATTTCCGTAAATTCTGTTATTGCCTCTATGATTAATCACCTATGCTCTATAACGTTATTCAAACATCCTTTGCATCTTGATAAGTTCCTCTGTTTCTGAATTAATGATTATTTTCTGAATCAAATAATGAAGCAATTATTAATTTGACTCATTGTATGCGTTCTCTATTGAAATAGGAAGTACGTTGAATCTGTATATTCTGATGATTACTCTGTTCAATACCAATATTCCAATATGTTTGTACAAGAATACCACGACTCTGTTTCTCACGGCTACTTTACACTCATCAAACACCACACAAAATCACGTAATACGCTAATACCTTAGCTATACACATGTTATTCATTCAGATTAGGCATTATTAGGCATCACAATTCCCTCGCGCAAACCGTTCACTCCAGTAGGTTTTTTTTTACGAATTTATGCGAAGCGCAAATCAGCGCTTAAATCCCAATATCACAAACCTTGCGTCACCACGAAGCTGCGGAGAATGACTATCACGCTGTTTTCTCTATTTTCGTAAGAGTCGGCTTCATCCTCCTCGCAATCTCATCGTCTCCATCACGCAGACAGAGGCACTTTCCTCTCACAGTCACGCAAACTCCTGCCATTCTCCTCCACTGTGCTTTGCGCACCAAATCGAGTCACCAAGTTTCACAACATCGGCGCAATGTCAGCCCCTGATATGGTGGCCTTTATCGTGTTGTTCCTCCGTTTTCGTGAAGAACCTCTGTGCCGCTTGAGAGAGAATTTGGAAAGCTAGGTTGAAAATGTGGGGGTCTGATGAGGTTTACCCCTTGTTTCCGCTGGACTAGAAAAAGATGGGCCATGTGCCATCCGATCACTATAGCGTACGCGAAGTGGGCTTGCTGTCCAACATTATTCATTAAAACCTTTGATCTGTTTTGATAAATCCAGGCTAAAGGATTAATAGATAATGTGTTGAAATGTTGTCAACGTAAATGCAGTGGTAATCTTCAGGCCATTTATTATTTTGATAAGATATTTAATAATTAAATCATCCTATTGGAAAAAAGTCTATTCTCATTCCTTTTGCTAAAAAAGGCTCCCATATATTCCGGATTTACTTAATTAATAAATTACCAATGGTTTCTTTTAAAGTAAATAATTAAACCTATAACAGTCACTTTGGATGCACTTCTTTTTTGACTATTATAAAAACCTAAAAAGGTATATTGATAACTACTTTGGATGCACTTCCAATTTGGTTATTGAGTATATCTTTACAATAAAAAAATAAAATAATAATAATATAAAATAAAGTTAGTAAATCTTTTTTTGTATAATATTAAACTTTCTCTTTTTAAAAGGATTTCAAGTAGTCACCTTGGATGCGCTTCCTATTTGACTATTATAAAAACCTAAAAAGGTATATTGATAACTACTTTGGATGCACTTCCAATTTGGTTATTGAGTATATCTTTACAATAAAAAAAATAAAATAATAATAATATAAAATAAAGTTAGTAAATCATTTTTTTGTATAATATTAAACTTTCTCTTTTTAAAAGGATTTCAAGTAGTCACCTTGGATGCGCTTCCTATTTGACTATTATGAAAATCCTAAAAGGTATATTGATAACCACTTTAGATGCACTTCCAATTTGGTTATTGAGTGTACCTTTAGCATACTAAAAATAAAATAAATATAATAATAAAAAATCAATCAACAAAACGATTTTCTACAAAGAACTACGTGAGTCTGAGTTCCTCATTGCACCAGAGGATACGTAGGAGCAGGGGCCCACTCCTGTCGATCTCAAAAACCTAAAATTTTTTTTTTTAATATTCAAATAAAATGGCTAAGCAAGAGATAAGACTCTCACACATTAGGATAAAAAGGTAACCATCTTTTGATGGACGTATAGGGTGCTAACACCTTCCTTACACGTAAATAACTCTCGAACCTTTCTCTTGGTTCAAGACCATCACTCAGGTTTTTCTATGGTTTATCCTTAATAAATCATAGTGGCGACTCTTCTGATCATTTTCTTTTTTCGCCATCCGGTCGTGACCCCGGTTGCGACAGCTGGCGACTCCACTGGGGACAATGAGAGTTAAACCTTTTATTTCGATGTGTGATGTTCTGTCTCTTGCTTGCTTATTTATTTATTTGCTTTAGACCTTTATTTATTGTTGTTTGTTTATAAAACCTTAAGGTAGAAGACATGTTGATATTGTATTTGTTGCCTTTTTGCAGGTGGGGTAGTTTAGGGTTGCCCCTTTCACACACTACACCTACACTTATCACACACTTATGAGTGAGGTCCTATACCCGGCCCTGAGTGCAGATTGAGATAGGTAAGAGGCAAGTAGTGGTACCATTTGGGATGCACTTCCTATCTGGTTATCATGAAAGTCTCAACTAAGGCGTGACTCTATTCGTGGATGTCCACATTTTGGATGCACTTCCAATCTGTGGTCACATTTCGATGTGAGTGTTGAGCCCTAGAGACCAAAAACCTCTAGATACTGGTTGGCTGTCCTGATGTGAGGATCACTTGTTAGAAGTCCTTTTAAACCCATTATGGATCTTTTGGTCCCAGTAAACCTATTTAGGACACCATGGGGCATCCTTATGCTAACCCGTCCTGTTGTTTTTGCAGATGCGTCAAAATTTTAGTTTCGTTTGTTGGAAAAAGAGTAAAATATACAATATCATGCACAAACATGCATTTTTCTTGTCTTTTACATGCATTGTTTTCCTTTAACATCATTCATTCTCATAGCTTTTCTTTTGCATTAGGTAGGTCCATTGAAGAATTTGAGAAGTCAAAATTTGATCAAAAGTGTATTTGGGTATATAAAAAAAAAAGACATGGGATCAAGAAGTGAAACAAGGGGAACTGTGCCGGTAAAGATTAGGATGCCTGAGATTCAGTCATTGAAGGCTTTTAGCAGTATGCTAAAAGGGTTACAACGTGCAACCTTTGTTAAAAAGCATGGAAATATCCTAGACTTGTTGGAGGTAAATGTCCAAGTAGAAGCCCTTTCTGCTCTAGTACAGTTTTATGACCCATCCATCAGGTGTTTCACATTTCAAGACTTCCAGTTAGCACCTACCCTAGAAGAATATGAGAAGATTTTGGGTAGTCCATTGAAGAATGAAAAGCCTTATCAGTTTGTAGGACATTATCCTTCCGTGGGAACAGTGGCTAGAATATTGAAGGTCCATGAGCAAGAATTAAAAGAAAAGAAGCTGAATAGGAATGGCGTAGATGGGTTTTCACAAAATTATCTGAATGAGAGAATGAAGTTTTTATCTGAGGCGAGTGACTGGGTCGCTTTCTCAGAAGTATTGGCTCTATCGATTTATGGGATTGTCCTTTTCCCTTGTTTAGATGGGTATGTAGACTTTGTTGCAATTGATGTCTTCCTAGCTCATCTAAATAGAGGAGAAAATCCAGTTCCAGCTGTTTTAGCAGACACATTTTATTCACACAACCTCTGTCATGAAAAGAAAGGGAAAAGGCTGATGTGTTGTTTGTCAACTCTCTATGTTTGGATGACTACTCGCATCTTCACTAATAAATGTAGGGTGCTATGTCCCATGGAAGACTTCAAATTGTGTGAGGTAAAGGCTAAGATTGGGAAGGAATGGGCTCAATACTTAAGAGATCTCACAGAAAAGTCGATTCGTTGGTGTCCAAGATGGGTGGAAGTGGACGAAGTCATATACCAGTGCGGAAGTTTTCCCAATGTACCACTCATGGGGACGAAGGGCTGCATCAACTATAATTCGTCATTGGTCTTAAGACAACTAGGGTATCCAATGTTGGGGTCACCTTCTGAAGAGGCGTTAACTCCTTTCATTATTCATGAGATGGACCTACAAAATTTGGAAATGCTCAGAAGAATAAGATATGCATGGGACCGAGTTATTAGAAAGGGACGACAAGAATTAAGAGAGAGGGATTGTGGTCAAGGAATGAGCTATCAGCAGTGGGTGACAGAAAGAGTTCAGAAAATTAAGTTACCTTTTCGACCTTCAACCCCAGTGATAGAGGAAGTACCAACACTAGACACTGTGAACATGGAAGAGATGGGGAAACTCAAAGAAGCCTTAGCAAAATCTGAAGATGAGAGAGGGAAGTTGAAAAGAGAGCTAGAGCAGTCACAACAAAAATGGAAGTCCTTGCAAGATGAAAATGCTAAGAAGAAAAAATCATTGGAGGATGTTAGCAAAAAAGCCCAAGTTGAAGAAGAGCGAAGATTGCGAACTCAAGAGTGTCTAGCATCTGCCAATAAAGAGTTGGGATTGAGAGTGCAAGAAAGAGACAAAGCACTGGCAGAAAATCAGCGGTTAAAAGAAGCACTCAAGAACTCCAAAATAGCAGGAAGACAGGTTCAAAGATGTTCGAAGATTTGAAACAACAACTGGAAAGAGTGGTAGCAGAATATGAAAAGAGGATTCATAATGAAAAGCAGAGCATAGGCCAAATAATGACTGCACATCAGTCGGAGCTAAAGAAAAAGCAACAGAAGGAGAGCGAGTTGAAGGACTCTGTAGTAAAACACAAGGAAGTTATTGCCAAACTCGAAGAGGAGGTTTCAGTTTGGAAATATATGCTTGCAAATCTGCTCAGCGAAGCGAAGGAGCGGATCAGGGTGCTTGATGATGATAGTGTATTTTGGAGAGACCGCTACTTGAAATTGGCGTGGCTGGTTAACCAGATTATTGCAGAAATCCCAAAATGTCTCAGGATAGCAGAAGGAATGACAAACCCACTGTCCACCCCTATAGAGATTTGTGACTTCTTCGCTTTTTGTAAGGATTTGTTGGAGAGTTTGAAAAGAATGGCTGTAGTTGATGAGAATGTGAAAATTTGGATGAAATGTACTTCTCACTGAATATTAATGAAATGAGTTTGTTTACTTCTTGATCCCATTGGTCTCTTTACGTATTCCGACCCAGGTCACTTTTAATCAAAAGGCAAAAACTCATGATTCTATAAATACAAGAAAATATTAAATGAATAAAGAAATAAGTAAATAAATAAGTAAAGGATAATTGCATAAATAATAAACAGCATTAACATTCTTCACGTTTACTTGCATACTTACGTCATTGTTTTTAATAGATAAAGAAAAATATTTCCTCAAGACAAAAACGCGGTTCTGCGGCACCCTTATAGGACCCGTGCCAAAGTAAAACTCATGGAGGACTTGGAACAGGCTCAGGAATCAATAAGGTCTGACCTGAATCAACTGAAGGAGCAGATAGCTCAGATAATGGAGGCTCTGAAAACTATGAAGAGTACTGAAGGGAGTAATTCTGCAGAAAACACAGAGGGAACCTTTCCATATCCACCTGGTTTCTATCCACCTCCATCACAGGGATTTAATGCTCCGGGAAGTATGATGCCTGCTGTTGTGTATTCTGCCCATCCTATGCATTCTCAGGGGTTTCAGTCACAAGCTTTTCCGCCGTATGGTCTACCTCCAAATTACACGCCACCTATAGCCACTAGCCCACCAAATACTGACCTCACCGCCCCTACCATAAATGTCACACATCCTCAACCAAACACCTATGAACCACTACGGGTCCCATTACCTTTCCCTACCTATACACCAGCCAACCGTACGACCCATGTCACAGATAGAAACATGACTGAAACACATGTTACTGATTCTCAGAATGTTGTCCAACCTCAACCCCTGCAGTTCGTAATGGGGGACAATTCTCATGCTATGAACCCAACCCATACTGCCATGCCTGGGGTGCTAGCTGAGAGTTTTAAGGCCAAGGAAAAGTTTGATATCTTGGAAGAAAGGCTCAAAGCTATAGAAGGAGGAGGAGGCTATGGTTTTAGGGATGCCGCTGGGCTTTGTTTGGTTCCTGATGTGGTGATACCACCAAAATTCAAGGTCCCAGAGTTTGAGAAGTACCGGGAAGCCACTTGCCTTAGGAGCCATCTAACGATGTATTGCCGGAAGATGGCTTCTCATGCTTACGATGATAAATTGTTGATACACTTTTTCCAAGACAGTCTGGCAGGAGTGGCACTAAACTGGTATATGCATCTGGAACCTGTTCATATACGTTCTTGGAAAGACCTGGCCGATGCCTTTATTAGGCAGTATAAATATAATGTTGACATGGCTCCAGACAGATTACAGTTACAGAATATGGTGAAAAGAGAAATGGAAACATTCAAAGAGTACGCCCAAAGGTGGAGAGAAACAGCGGCGCAGGTGGAACCTCCTTTGTCTGACAGGGAGATGGTGGCAATGTTTATCGACACACTACAAGCCCCTTTCTATGATCGCATGATAAGTAGTGTATCTGCAAACTTTTCAGACATTGTCATAATTGGTGAAAGGATAGAAGGTGGATTAAGAAGTGGAAAAATTATGCAAGCAACAGCCGCAATTTCGAATTCGAAAAAGCCCCCAATTAACACAGGAAAGAAAAAAGAAGGGGATGCTCATGCAGTGGCCTCAGCGCCAGTGTGGCCTAACTATGCTCCAATGTACTACGGAAAGACCTATCGCCCTCCCACAGCTCAGCTTCCATATGTAGCCAATGTTGTAGCACCTCAATACCCTCAACCTTACTACCCTGGTCTTGGGATGCCCTCTCAAGTACCACCTCCTAGCCAAACACAGCCTACCTCAGCCACACCACCCCAAGCCAACCAAACATGGAAACAAAACTCCAACCAGAACACCACCCAAAAGAAAGAAAAGAAATTTGTGACCTTTACCCCTCTACCTATGACTTACACAGAATTACTGCCACATCTTTTGAGTAATGCCTTAGTCGCTATTACCCCCCTGAAACCTATTGAGCCACCATATCCGAAAGGTTATGACTCAAACGCGAAGTGTGACTATCATGGTGGGGCCCCTGGACATTCCACTGACAGATGCTTAGCCCTTAAATATAAGGTTCAAGGCCTTATTGATGCGGGTTGGTTGAGTTTTAAAGAAGATAACCCGAATGTCGGAAACAATCCCCTCCCAGGACATGGAGATTCATCTGTTAATATGATCAGTAATGATGATAGCCACCTGTTGGTGAAGAAGGTCGGAGAGGTGAAGACGTCCCTACGATTCGTCTTTGAAAAATTATATGAGTATGGCATGATCAAAGGAAGGTATGAGGGGAATGAAATGTGTGGCATACATCCAGGGGCACAGCACTCTATTGAGGAATGCCAGGAATTCAAGGAGTTGTTACAAAAGCTGATAGATGTAGGACAGGTTCAGGTTGGCTGTTGGAAGGAAGAGAAAGAGGTAGCCATGATACAGTCAAATGAGAAGCCAGGAATGATAAAACCCCTGATAGTACATGTAAATAGAGGTGCTTTTACACCATCACCTCAGGGCCCGAGGCCTATTATTGTTTAAGTGCCAACACCTTTTCCGTACAAAAGTGATAAAGCTGTTCCTTGGAAGTATGATGTGGAGGTAAAAGGGAGCAGACAGGAAAGGGGCCAAACGAAGAATGCTGACACTGACACTCCAGCAATCATCAATATTTCAGGTATTGGGGGCATCACCAGAAGTGGTCGTCTTTATACGCTGCCAGAATTGAAAAAGGTAGTAAATGGTAAGGAGAAAGAAAGTGAGGTACTGAAAGAAAGGGGGGAAATGCCAGAGAAAGAGGGAATAGTAGGAGAAAAGAATCAGGAGAGAAAGGAAGTCACCGATGAGGAAGCCCGAGAATTTCTTCGATTCATTCAGCAGAGTGATTACAAGGTGATAGAGCAGTTGAATTGCATACCAACTAGGATATCTCTCCTAGGCCTGTTGATGCATTCTGAGGCACATAGGAAGTTGTTATTAAAAATCTTGAACGAAGCTCATGTGGCGCATGATATATCCTTAGATAAGTTTGGGAGCATAGTCAATAACATCACTGCCAACAACTACCTCACATTTACCGATGATGAGATCCCTGTTGATGGACGAGGACATAATAAGGCTCTCCACATTTCAGTTAAATGCATGGATTATATGATAGCTCGCGTACTCATCGATAACGGTTCTTCGTTGAATGTCATGCCAAAATCCACACTTGAGAAATTGCCTTGCGAGGGTGTCTTTATGAAGCCTAGTATTGTGGTGGTAAGGGCTTTCGATGGTAGTAGAAGGGAGGTAATGGGAGAGGTGGACTTGCCGGTACAGATTGGCCCTTGTGTGTTTTGTATAACCTTCTAGGTTATGGATATCCTGCCGGCATATAGTTGCTTGTTGGGACGACCCTGGATCCATTTAGCAGGGGTGGTTCCCTCTACCTTACACCAAAAGTTGAAATTTGTGGTGGATGACAAACTGGTCGTTGTGATGGGGGAAGAAGATTTGCTCGTAAGTGGGCCCTCCTCTACACGATACATTGAGGCTGCTGAGGAAGCATTAGAGTCTTCCTTCCAAACATTGGAGATTGTTGGCACCGCCTATGTCGAATCTATCCCTGTGAAGCCACAGCTATCTAATGCGGCTCTAATGGTAGCTAGAGTCATGTTGAATGAAGGACTCAGGCAAGAACTTGATACAGAAAAAAAGGAAGGAAAGATTGCAGCTTGGCTGAATATGCCTGATAATAAAGGAAGATATGGATTGGGATATAAGCCCACCAGATAAGATAAAAGGAGGATATGGGAGGAAAGGAAGGAAAGAAACTTGGCTCGGTTAGAGCAACGAGAGCCAAGGATAGGAAAGGTTCCCCTCTATGATATCCAAAGAAGCTTCCGAAGTGCGGGATGGATAAACTTTGATCAGATGGCCATGGCTGATGATGACCATGTTGTTGAAAGCACCAATTTCGTACACCCGTGTGTTGCAGGCAAAGACTTGGATAGCTGGAAAACCACTGAGCTGCCTATAATCTTTAGCAGACATTCCATGTAATTACATATACAAATTCTTCGGCTCTGCCCAAAGCCTTAGGATGTTTGTATGGGCGTACACATTTCATTCCAGTGTTAATAAAAATTTCTTTTCACTCTTTTCTCATTTCATGTCACTATATTTATTTTGCTAACATTAATAATGCAGATTTGAAAAAGAACCTTGTAAAGAAGACAATGCCGATGCTCCAATGTATGATTTTAATTGCCCCATCAATCATATGGAGGAGGGTGATGAAGATAATTGGGAATCATTCCCAGAATTGTTAAAGTTGATGGAAAAAGAGGCCAGAGAAATAGAACCGCATCAGAAGTCCACGAGGTAATAAATTTGGGGAATGATGAAAATAAAAGGGAAATAAAAATCGGCACTATCATGAAAGCTGAAACGCGGGAAGGCTTGATTAGTTTGTTGCGAGAGTTTATAGAAGTTTTTGCCTGGTCTTATCAGGATATGCCGGGGTTGGATGTCAGTATTGTTTAGCACAGGTTGCCATTAAGACCTGAGTGTCCTCCTGTCAAACAGAAGTTAAGAAGAATGAAACCAGAGATGTCTTTGAAGATAAAAGAAGAGGTGAAGAAACAATTTGAATGGGTTGCAAATATCGTACCGATACCGAAGAAGGACGGAAAGGTCCGTAT
This sequence comes from Spatholobus suberectus, assembly GCA_004329165.1. NCBI lineage: Eukaryota > Viridiplantae > Streptophyta > Magnoliopsida > Fabales > Fabaceae > Spatholobus > Spatholobus suberectus. The sequence goes on from CM014732.1 coordinate 38,760,529, forward strand.
GTGTGTCGATTATCGGGATTTAAACCGAGCTAGCCCTAAGGATAACTTCCCGCTCCCCCATATTGATGTTCTCGTAGACAATACAGCTCAGTTTGTGTTGTTCTCTTTTATGGACGGATTTTCTGGCTATAATCAGATTAAAATGGCACCTGAGGATATGGAAAGAACTACTTTTATCACTCTGTGGGGAACCTTTTGTTATAAGGTAATGCCGTTCGGACTGAAAAATGCTGGGGCAACATATCAGAGGGCAATGGTGACACTATTTCATGACATGATGCACAAAGAAATCGAAGTCTATGTAGATGACATGATCGCCAAGTCAAGAAATGAGGAAGAGCATCTAGTTAACCTACGAAAGTTATTTGAGCGGCTAAGAAAGTTTAAACTCAGGTTGAATCCAGCGAAATGTACCTTCGGGGTAAAGTCAGGAAGGTTGTTGGGTTTCATTGTCAGTGAAAAAGGGATAGAGGTTGATCCAGATAAAGTATGAGCAATTCTAAAAATGCCAGAGCCTCGCACGGAAAAAGAAGTTCGCGGGTTCTTGGGAAGGCTAAACTATATTGCCAGATTCATCTCCCAATTAACTGCCACTTGTGAACCTCTGTTTAAGCTATTAAGGAAGAATCAGGTCGTTGAATGGAATGAAGATTGTCAAATAGCCTTTGAAAAAATTAAGCAGTACTTACAAAACCCACCTGTTCTTGTTCCCCCAATTCCAGGAAGGCCCCTTATTCTATATTTGACAGTGCTTGATGAGTCAATGGGGTGCGTATTGGGCCAACATGACGAGTCAGGGAAAATGGAGCATGCCATTTACTATTTGAGTAAGAAGTTCACTAGTTGTGAGATGAGATATTCTTTATTGGAAAGAACTTGTTGTGCTCTGGCATGGGCTGCTCATTGTTTGAGACAGTATATGTTGAGTCATACAACTTGGCTGGTATCCAAAATGGATCCAATCAAGTATATTTTTGAAAAGCCTGCTCTCACAGGGAGAATTGCTCGATGGCAAGTACTATTATCGGAATACGATATTGTGTATGTCACTCAAAAGGCAATAAAAGGGAGCGCCCTGGCAGAATATCTGGCTCATCAGCCTATTGAGGACTATCAGCCAATGCAACTTGAGTTTCCTGATGAAGAAATAATGAATATGTTTGACCAAGAAAGTGAAGTTAGAGAAAAATGGGTTCTACTGTTGATGGTGCTTCTAATGCACTAGGACACGGGGTAGGAGCTGTCTTGATCTCCCCACAGAATCAATACATTCCACTGACGGCTAGATTATGTTTTAATTGTACTAATAACATTGCAGAATACGAAGCCTGTGCCTTGGGAATACAAGCCGCTATAGAATCAAAGGCTAAAGTTTTAGAGGTGTATGGAGACTCTGCTCTGGTAATCCATCAGTTACGAGGAGAATGGGAGACTCGTGATCACAAATTGATTCCATATCAGGCTTATATTAAGGGTTTGACCCAGCATTTTGAAGACATAACTTTCCACCATATTCCTCGAGAGGAAAATTAGTTGGCTGACGCTTTAGCCACCCTATCATCAATGTTTGAATTAGATCAGGAAGGAAGCACACCGCTCATAAAGATACAAAGCCATGACCAGCCGGCATATTGTCATCTCATAGAAGAAGAGTCAGACAGAAAGCCTTGGTATTTCGATATCAAGCGTTACCTTAAAGATAAGGAATACCCGCCGGGTGCCTCTGAAAATGATAAAAGAATGTTGAGAAGGCTTGCGATGAGCTTCTTCTTAAACGAAGATGTACTTTATAAGAGGAATCATGACATGATGCTCCTCAGATGTGTTGACGCAAAAGAAGCAGAACAGATACTTAAAGAGGTTCATGAGGGCTCTTTCGGAACTCACGCTAATGGGCACGCTATGGCTAGGAAGATACTAAGGGCTGGATATTACTGGTTAACTATGGAGAATGACTGTTGTATATATGTGAGGAAGTGTCGCAAATGCCAAACCTATGCTGATCATATTCATGCTCCGTCAGGGCCTTTGAACATCTTGACAGCACCTTGGCCATTCTCAATGTGGGGGATGGACGTTATTGGAGCAATTGAGCCAAAAGCCTCTAATGGTCACCGCTTTATATTGGTTGCCATTGATTATTTCACCAAGTGGGTTGAGGCCGCTTCTTATGCCAATATTACCAGGAGTGTGGTGGTAAAGTTCATCAAGAGAGAACTAATTTGTCGATATGGATTGCCGAGCAGAATCATCACCGATAATGCCACTAATTTGAACAATAAAATGATGGAGGAGTTGTGTGAGGAGTTCAAGATCCAGCACCATAATTCTTCCCCTTATCGCCCTAAGATGAATGGGGCAGTTGAAGCAGCCAATAAAAATATCAAAAAGATTGTTCAGAAGATGGTAGTCACATACAAAGACTGGCATGAAATGCTCCCGTTCGCATTACATGGGTATCGTACCTCTGTGCGCACATCAATTGGGGCAACCCCATTTTCATTAGTATACGGAATGGAAGCAATACTCCCGGTTGAGGTTGAAATTCCATCATTACGGGTGTTAATGGAGACTGAATTAGACGAAGCAGAATGGGTTCGAGCCCGCTTTGATCAGTTGAACCTTATTGAAGAAAAAAGGCTGGCTGCAATTTGTCATGGTCAGTTATACCAGAGAAGGATGAAAAAGGCTTATGAGAAGAAAGTTCGTCCTCGAGAATTCCAAGAAGGGGAGTTGGTATTGAAGAAGATTTTGCCAATACAAAAAGATCATCGAGGAAAGTGGACTCCGAATTATGAGGGGCCTTACGTAATAAAGAAGGCTTTCTCGGGCGGGGCTTTAATTCTTACCAAAATGGATGGAGAGGAGTTACCGTTGCCGGTCAATGCAGATGCAGTCAGAAAATATTATGCCTAAAAAAGGTTGTATTTTTCTAGGGTTTAGTGAAATCTGACTTTTTATCATAAAATCTACACTGGAATGAAATGGGTATTCAAATTATAACATGGAATGTTGTTTAAAGATTAGAATGGAAGGTTACCAAGTTCCTCCAATGCACGTCCTTAAGGGTTCGCAGATGAATAATAACAAAATAAAATAACTAAATGAATGATTTCAAAAAAATAATAAAGGTGATGAAAAGGAATTTAGTTCCAAAGTTGTGCGTTTTCCTAAAAAAGCGAAAATTGGTAAATTCATGAAATCTCTTCCATCTCAAAGAAGAAGAAAGGGAAACGATGAAGACAAAAGAGGACATCTTTGCAACATAATCATTTAATTGAGAAAAAAATGAGAGCATGATCCAAGATCATTTCTTTTGAGGTATTCATCCGTTAGACCCACATACTCTTCTCATCTTTCCCTTCCCATGTTCATAGTAAATTTAAAAAGGACCCAAAATCTTGACAATGAAGAAAAGCAAGCGTTTTAAGGTTTTCCCGGGGCAAACATAATGTGTCCTCAATAAGTTCTAAGAGCTAAAAAAAAAAAAAAAAAAAAAAAAAAAAGAGAGAAGAAGAAGAAGAAGAAGAAGAAGAAGAAGGAATTAAAGTCCGTTAGGTTGAAAACCCGCAAAGGGCGACCTAAGCAAAAGTTAGGACATAAAGAAATAATAGGGTATATAAAAATAAAATAAAAAAGAGAGAACAAATGCTGATGATTACTAAATTTTTGTTTTAAAGTTAAAGTTTTAGAAATAGAGCAGTCAGGATTTGAAATGATGTATGGCCATGTTTCTCTATCCGAAAAAAGAACTTTATCCCTTGCTACCCATTTTGAGCCAAAATAAATTTTCCTTCCAAATCACCTTAAACAAGGATCTTCCCTATATTAGAAACCGTTTTCAAGGCACCAAGGCCACTGGTCTCAAGGCATTAAAATCGCTCGTTGCAAGGCAATAAGAGAAATAAAAATGAAAAGGAAAAAGAAAGCAGTGAAGAAAAATGAAAAAAATGATAAATAAAGAAAGTATGACAAATAGTGTTGAAAGGTCATGACAAATAAAGCATGACGCCAAAGGAATAAAAATCCAAAAGAGAAGAAGGCAAACGAATAAAAGGAATGAAATCCTTGATGCGAAAGTCAAAGGGAGGATCCTTGTTTCAATAACCCGCAAACACTTGTTTGAGCCTTATTTACCTTTCCTTTCATAACCCTTTTAGCCCACGACCACGATACAAGCCTAAAGAAGTCCATAACTGATTAAAGAATGACTGCTCAAATTTCTTTGGCTTTAATTTTAATACAAAAATGATATCATATCTTCAACCATCAGTGTTTGCTCAAAAGGAAAAAAGAAGAGAAAAAAAAGAAAAGAAAAAAAGAGAGAAGGAAATAAAGAAGCTCTCAAAAGAAAGGTTCTTAAAATGAGACAGTTGCGTGATTACCTTCTATTTCACAAACTACGTTGAAATAATTCCCCTCATCTTCTTCAAACCTCGTTTGATATAAAAGATTAAATAGTCATGACGTACTCACCCGAGTAGTGACAATAATTACACTGTCAAAACCAAATTACATAATTTTTTCATTCCCCTTCTTCTCCCCAATCCGTCATAATTTGGGGGTAAATCCTATTTCTCCAGTCCTAGGGACTCGCCTAGATATCTCAACAGTTAATTTTCTCAAACCCGTAGCCATTTCATATCCAAAAATGGAAGTATACGTCAAAAGAAATGACATAAAGACATAAGCTGATAAATTTTCTCAATTAAAGGGTTAAGCTAAAAAGGGTCTACATCATTCGTTTGGATCAATTCCATCGAAGGCAAAGAGGATTGAGTAATCAATTAAAAATAATAAATCAATTTCAAAAAGAAATTCCATGAATTTACCTTCATGGTAAGGAAAGCAAACAATTTAGGAGGAATATTCCTTTTTCGCATAAGAAAAGACATCCCTTTGTTTTAATCTTGTAGGTACTCATGCCCATCTGTTTTTAAATTTTCCGGGTGCTCGTGCCCATTGTTTTACGTTTTTGGGTGCTCGTGCCCATCATTTTGCATTTCTCGGGTGCTCGTGCCCACAGTTTTAATTTTCTTGGGTGTTCGTGCCCATTGTTTTAAATTTCTTGGGTGCTCGTGCCCATTGTTTTCAGATCTTTGGGTGCTCGGGCCCACTGTTTTGCAGTTCCTGGGTGTTTGTGCCCTCGTTTTTATTTTATTTTATTTTATTTGTTTTATTTTATTTTCTTTCCTAAGCATTCGCATCCATTATCATGTCTTGCCGGATAAAATCAGGATTCATATCTTCACTTATCTTTTACTGTGATAATGTGAAAACAACTAGTTATTCACATTATCTGGCAAAAACTAAGTAAAGAGGGGCAGCTGTGAATACCCAATTTTATCCGGGCAGTCCATACAATAATAAAAAATAATAAAATAATAAAATAAATAAATAAATAATAGTAATAATAATAATTTTAGTTAATAACATCTTGTGTCTTACGCTCATTAGGCTAGACATGCATTAGGCCTATAATCATTTAATTGAGGAAAAGGAAAGTAAAAAAATATAAAATAAAAAAAAAGGGGAAAAGAAAGGGCATTGGGCCCAAGGCCCATTACTAATGAACACAAAATGTACACAATCAAAGAAAGCAAAAAACGTGAACGAAGCTTGCAGGCCAAGCATCTCACTCTCTATAAATAAGCTGAATGGATGAACAGTAAAAGGGGGGAACGATTTTTTTTAAAGAAGAAAAGAGGAAGAATCGGGGGAACAGAGCGAGAAAGGGAAACGCAGAACAGAGGAGATTTTGACCAAAAAGGAAAATAACAGAGACAGAGAAAGCCAAAGGTGATGTCGTTGGATTGAGGAAGGGGAAATAGAGCAATATCAGGAAGTGTTAGTTCATTACAAAAAGAAAACTATCGTGAGCGCTGCAGCGAGTGAGGTATTTCCGTAAATTCTGTTATTGCCTCTATGATTAATCACCTATGCTCTATAACGTTATTCAAACATCCTTTGCATCCTGATAAGTTCCTCTGTTTCTGAATTAATGATTATTTTCTGAATCAAATAATGAAGCAATTATTAATTTGACTCATTGTATGCGTTCTCTATTGAAATAGGAAGTACGTTGAATCTGTATATTCTGATGATTACTCTGTTCAATACCAATATTCCAATATGTTTGTACAAGAATACCACGACTCTGTTTCTCACGGCTACTTTACACTCATCAAACACCACACAAAATCACGTAATACGCTAATACCTTAGCTATACACATGTTATTCATTCAGATTAGGCATTATTAGGCATCACAATTCCCTCGCGCAAACCGTTCACTCCAGTAGGTTTTTTTTTACGAATTTATGCGAAGCGCAAATCAGCGCTTAAATCCCAATATCACAAACCTTGCGTCACCACGAAGCTGCGGAGAATGACTATCACGCTGTTTTCTCTATTTTCGTAAGAGTCGGCTTCATCCTCCTCGCAATCTCATCGTCTCCATCACGCAGACAGAGGCACTTTCCTCTCACAGTCACGCAAACTCCTGCCATTCTCCTCCACTGTGCTTTGCGCACCAAATCGAGTCACCAAGTTTCACAGCATCGGCGCAATGTCAGCCCCTGATATGGTGGCCTTTATCGTGTTGTTCCTCCGTTTTCGTGAAGAACCTCTGTGCCGTTTGAGAGAGAATTTGGAAAGCTAGGTTGAAAATGTGGGGGTTTGATGAGGTTTACCCCTTGTTTCCGCTGGACTAGAAAAAGATGGGCCATGTGCCATCCGATCACTATAGCGTACGCGAAGTGGGCTTGCTGTCCAACATTATTCATTAAAACCTTTGATCTGTTTTGATAAATCCAGGCTAAAGGATTAATAGATAATGTGTTGAAATGTTGTCAACGTAAATGCAGTGGTAATCTTCAGGCCATTTATTATTTTGATAAGATATTTAATAATTAAATCATCCTATTGGAAAAAAGTCTATTCTCATTCCTTTTGCTAAAAAAGGCTCCCATATATTCCGGATTTACTTAATTAATAAATTACCAATGGTTTCTTTTAAAGTAAATAATTAAACCTATAACAGTCACTTTGGATGCACTTCTTTTTTGACTATTATAAAAACCTAAAAAGGTATATTGATAACTACTTTGGATGCACTTCCAATTTGGTTATTGAGTATATCTTTACAATAAAAAAATAAAATAATAATAATATAAAATAAAGTTAGTAAATCTTTTTTTTGTATAATATTAAACTTTCTCTTTTTAAAAGGATTTCAAGTAGTCACCTTGGATGCGCTTCCTATTTGACTATTATAAAAACCTAAAAAGGTATATTGATAACTACTTTGGATGCACTTCCAATTTGGTTATTGAGTATATCTTTACAATAAAAAAAATAAAATAATAATAATATAAAATAAAGTTAGTAAATCTTTTTTTTGTATAATATTAAACTTTCTCTTTTTAAAAGGATTTCAAGTAGTCACCTTGGATGCGCTTCCTATTTGACTATTATGAAAATCCTAAAAGGTATATTGATAACCACTTTAGATGCACTTCCAATTTGGTTATTGAGTGTACCTTTACCATACTAAAAATAAAATAAATATAATAATAAAAAATCAATCAACAAAACGATTTTCTACAAAGAACTACGTGAGTCTGAGTTCCTCATTGCACCAGAGGATACGTAGGAGCAGGGGCCCACTCCTGTCGATCTCAAAAACCTAAAATTTTTTTTTTTAATATTCAAATAAAATGGCTAAGCAAGAGATAAGACTCTCACACATTAGGATAAAAAGGTAACCATCTTTTGATGGACGTATAGGGTGCTAACACCTTCCCTACACGTAAATAACTCCCGAACCTTTCTCTTGGTTCAAGACCATCACTCAGGTTTTTCTATGGTTTATCCTTAATAAATCATAGTGGCGACTCTTCTGATCATTTTCTTTTTTCGCCATCCGGTCGTGACCCCGGTTGCGACAATTATTATTTAAAAAATTAGTTTATAAAGCATTATTTAAAAGAGAATAATGTATATATATATATATATATATATATATATATATATATATATATATATATGGATAAATATATAAAATAATTTGTTTCTTAATCTCTATCCTTAACTATTATTTTAAATAAATTATTATGAATTGTTTTAAATTAAATTAAATATATAAAAAATCTTTTTTAATTATTATTGTTTGTAAAACAATATAAAGTAACCAAATTGAAAATAAAATAGACTCATATAATAATTTATTTCTTAATTTTTGTCCATAATTATTATTTAAAATAAATTACTTTTAATTTAACTATGTGTGTATTAAATCTTTAACTTTAACTATTATTATTCATAAAATATGTTTTAAAGCACTTAATTAATCCCTTTTTCAACATAATCTCTCATAAAGTGATGTTTAATTTCAATATGCTTTGCTCTGGAATGCAATATGGGATTTTTTGAAAGATTTATGGTAGTAGTATTATCACAAAGAATAGGAATTTTACTCTCATATATACTATAATCTTCTAGTTAATGCTTGATCCACAAAAGCTATGAGCAACAACATGCTGCTAATATGTATGCTGCTTCAATTGTGGATAAAGCGATAGTTCCTTGCCTTTTGTTAGTCCAGGAGACAAGATTGCCTCCAATGAAGTGACAATTCGTTCTATTATGTCTCTTGCATAGTCAGCATCACAGATTCCAACTAACCTGTATTCTTTACTTGGCTTAAAGCATAGACCAAGGTTATTAGTTCCTCTTAGATATCTAAAGATTCTCTTAACATTAGTAAGATGAACTTTTCTAGGATCAGATTAAAACTGGGCACACAGACATACACTGAACATGATGTCTGGTCTAGATGCAATAGGATATAGTAGAGATCTAATCTTACCTCGGTATGTGGTTTGGTTTTGAGATGTAACGTCCAGTCTTAATACTGAGGATGGATGCGTAGGAGTGCTCATTTCTTTGGCTTCATTCATCTTAAATTTCTTGAGTAATTCCTTAGCATACTTTGTTTGATGTATGTATATGCCATTGCTTGTTTGCTTTATTTGCAATTCCAAGAAGAACTTTAATTCTCCCATCATGCTCATTTCAAATTTTGTCACCATAAGCTTAGAAAAATCCTTACATAAAGCTTCATTAATAGTACCAAATATGATATCGTCCACATATATTTGCACAATGATAAAGTGTGAATGCACGTTTTTGCAAAATAGAGTAGTGTTTACTTTTCCTTTAGTAAAACCATTTTCAGATAGAAAGGAGCTTAGCTTCTCATACCAAGCTCTAGGAGCTTGTTTTAGTCCATATAAAACCTTTTTGAGTTTGAAAACATGCTTAGGAAAAGTATTACACTCAAAGCCAAGAGGTTGTTTCACATACATTTCTTCGTTTATCATGCCATTCAACAATGCATTCTTTACATCCATTTGATAAAGCTTCATGTTACTATGAGCAGCAAATGAAAGTAGAATGCGAATGACTTCTAGTCTAGCTATAGGAGCAAGAGTTTTAGTGAAGTCAGTAGCTTCCTATTGTGAGTAACCTTAAGCTACTAGTCTAACTTTGTTTTTCACTACTTTACCTGCCTCGTCCAGTTTCTTTTTGAATACCCATTTTGTTCTTATTATTGACTTGTTGTTGGGTAGAGGAACTAGTTTCCATACGTCATTCTTTTCAAGCTGATTCTATTCATCTTTCATGGCCTTAATCCAACCTTCATCTAGCAAGGCTTCTTCTACCATCTTTGGTTCCATTTGGGAAATCAAGGCAGCTTGAGCTTGCTCTTTGAAGGTTGATCTTGTTCTGTCATGATCATGTACATCTCCTAGGATTTAATCTTCTAGATGGTAATTCTTCATTTGTCAGTTTCGTCCAGTTGGTTCTTTTTGTTCTTCTTTTGAGTCGTCCATTGGAGTCCTAGACACTGGTTCTTTGTTATCGTCCAATTTCATTTTTGCAAAAAATTTGTCCAACTCTAATAGTTCTCTATCAGGCTTACTATCATTAAATCTAACATGAATGGCTTCTTTGATTGTTAAGGTTATAAAGTTGTAGACTCTATATGCCTTAGACGTTTCAGAATAGCCTAACAATATTCCATCGTCACACTTAGAATCAAACTTTCCAAGATTGTCTTTAGTGTTCAGAATGAAACACTGACATCCATTGTCACATAATTGACTTATGCTCATTAGATTATGTCTGAGTCCTTCAAAATATAAAACGTTCTCAATGGAACATTCTTTTGTTAGAGGCTTTGGAACATTGACCTTTTTCTTGTCATGAGTCATGAGCAGCCACTGTCCAGGTACCATGACTGCGGTTTTCTTTCTGTTGTCAAGCAAATTTGTAACAGGTAAAATCATGGATTTAGGTACCCAAATGGCCTTGGATCCTTTCTTGTTAGTCCTGAAGGTATTGGACTCCTTTTTCACTGAATGATGAATACATTTGAATGATTTATGTCCACTTTTTTGCAATGTTTACAAAAAAGCATTAATCTCTTAGTCTTTCAAAAGCTTCTTTTTTAAAACCAAAACCAGATTTGTCATGTGGACTTCGTCCATAGGATAGAATTTTTTTCAAGTTTTCAATTCCACCGAAAAATTTGGCTAAACTTGTTCTTAAGTGATCTACCTCCTTATGAAGTTCTAAGGCTTCTTTAGGTGGTTTCACTTTAGACAGGTCTTTTGGCTTTTCAGCTTTTAATTTTTCATGTTCTTTTAAAACATCTTCATGACTCCTTTTAAGCAAGTCAAGTTCTTTTGATAACTTTGAAAACTTCTTTTTCAAATCTTTGTAGGTGACAAAGAGAATAGAAGAATTAGAAAGCAATTCATTATATGCTTCTTGAAGTGAGGTTAGGTCATTGAAGTTTACCTTATCTTCTTGCTCATTTTCTGAGCTCTCTAGACTTGTATCTGCCATAAGACACAAGTTTGCTTCTTCCTTTCCTTCTTCTTTCGACAAAGATAGGTCCATATCTTCCCAAGTTGCCATGAGTCCTTTCTTCTTCTTTTTGGAGAAGATCTTTTTCTTTCCCTTTTGCAAGCTCAAACATTCAAATTTGAAATGTCCAGACTTTTTGCATTTAAAGTAGATAAGGGACTTTTCTCTTTGGAGTCTTTGTTGAACTTCCTGATAGAATTTTTGTTTCTAAATCCTCCTTTCTTCTTCCACATCGCTTGTATTTTTTTGGATATGAAAGAGATCCCGTCCTCATCAGAGTCAACTTCTTCGAATGCTTTCCTTAAGGATTCTTCTACGTTTAGAGCTTGGGATGATGATCTTTTCACTGGACACTGAGCACTTAGAGCAAGAGATTTTCCTCTTCTTAGTCCTTCGTCCTGCTTCAGTTCCAATTCATGTACTTTAAGTGTTCCAAGTAACTCTTCCATAAAAAGAGTTGTTAGATCCTTGGATGCTCTCAGGGCTGTAACTTGGGGCCTCCACTGTCTAGGCAAACTTCTCAAAATTTTGTCAATATGATCATAATTGTCATAAGTTTTACCTAGAGATCTTAAGTTATTTATAATAGTTTGAAATCTACCAAACATAAGTTCAATAGTTTCATTATCTTTAATAGTAAATAACTCATATTGTCGTACGAGTAAACTTAGCTTAGATCTTTTTACTTGTGAGATACCCTTACAAGTGAGAGCTAGAGTGTCCTACATCTTTGTAGTACTCTTTAAGCTATGCATTTTCTCATATTCAGATTCAGATAAAGCACACATGATAGCATTTTAAGCTTTATAGTTCAGTAGATACCTCTGTTTATGTGCTTCTGTCCACTGACCTCTTGACAATTCTATTCTGTTCTCGTTAACAGGTAGATAGTCACTTGTCTCCACAACATCCTACATATCAATGTGACATACAGTAGTCATAATTTTTTCCTTTGAAAAGAGGTGGTCTATTCACTACTTATCCTTCATTATCCGTGTATACTTAGGATCTTTTTATCCCTGCATTGTTAGATGCTCAACCCCTAGAGTCTGAGCTTTGATACCAATTGAAGAAAACAAGAAACACACAAGAAGGGGGGTTGAATTGTGTGTGTTAAATTTTTTTTCGCAAAACATTAAAGAAAAGCGAAACAAATAAAGCAAGATAAGGATAGCAAAAGAGAAGTACGCAAGAGGTTTTTATACTAGTTCACTCAACCTGAGCTACGTCTAGTATCTTGTATAGAAGGATTTTTCACTAATCAACCCTTGGTTACAAACAAGTATTCTTCCCAGCCTCTTCAGGCCTATAAAGGTGATCACCAAATCACTTACACAACTTAAGTATTCTTTTATCACAAAGCCTTTCTAGGCTTTCACAACATAGACAAGTGTTTTTATAGAGCTCTACTGACAAAATGAGGATATGAAGATACAAAGCAAATACACGAAAACTTTGTTATGCAAAGAATAACAGAGTGGAGAGATTTTAGTGCTTTTTCAAAGAGAAAGTAAACTTCTTGTTATAATCAGTTCTTGTTTGTTGCTACTCATCATCATTTCATCTTGGGTCTTGGTGAGAATATATAGTCTAGATAAGATAACAGTTGAGATGGGCAGATTTCAAGATTCAAAGTTATATTATGTAGTAGCATGTGTCTCGAGTATATGGGAAGGACAAAAAAGTGTCTTTTGTGGTTGCACCAAAAAGGATAATGCAGTTCTGTGCTTCAAAGTTAACTTTTTCTAAATATTCCTTGTTTTGGTTTGATATCTTGATAAGTTTACTTTCTTTTCTACAAAGCTGTACTCATACACAAACATATATCTATTTTTCATTTAATGTAGGAGATATTTGAACGTTAGTGCTCATAAAAGAAATAAGGTATTTGTATTGGAGCGTACAAGTATAAAAATATTTGAACTTCTTAGCTTAAAAGAAAACTTTAGACGTCTTTCGAAAGCACATATATAGTATCAAGTATTGGACACTCGATTTAACAAAGCATGTTGGACACCGAAATATGTAAAGCATAGTGAACGCCTATAAAAGCTTTTTACTAAACGATGGTATCTGGATGCTAAATAACTAATTTTTAGGATCTCTAAAAATTTAATAACTTTTGTTATTTTCAAAACTTGAGGAGTTAAATGCTTCATACGTCTTTGGTTCCAACAACGGGTCTCAAATCTAGTGTCTTATGTAAAGGATACTTGTGGTCTCTACAAAATAGAAAAAAAAAGTTTACCTTTACTTTTAGAAAACTATTCACAATGAAAGACATTTTTGTAATCTATATTTTATTATCTTTTTTTTTCATTGAAAGGTTTTCAACATTTTATGCATTCTATTTCCAACATTTAATTTTTTTAATGCGTTTTTTCAATAGGAGCTTTTTTTTTTTACAATATGAATGTTATTGTTTAATGGGTCATTGAAAAAAGTTCATTATTGTAATTAATGTAATCTATTTTCAACAATTATTTAATGTATTTTTCAAATGAAAAGCTTTTACCTACGATTTTAGGGCTCATTTGGTGGCTAGGCTAGGATAAGATAGGATAGAATATAAGAGCAAGATAGAATAAGAGTAGGAAAAGCTATAATCTTATCTAATGTTTGGTGCACACCAGATAATAAACTAGATAACGATAAGATAAAATATAAATTATGTTCAAATGATAAAATCGTTTCATAAAATTATATATAATTTTCAAAAAGTAACTTTTAATTTAATTTTTATTTTTTTACAAAAAAATTACAATTTTAACTAAACTATATAATATTAATTTTTATTTATGTAGTTACTTTTCTTAAAATTATTAAAAAATTATATAAGATTTTTAAAATTATAATTATTATTCAAATAATTTTATTTTAAAAAATTTGAACAGTGATTATTTAATTTTTAATATTTTAATTAATAATATATGTTAAATTTACATGTCAAAATTATTATTATGTATAGATTTTTATATATATATTAAATGAGAATAGCTATATTGAATGAGAGTGTTTTTAGCTGTTATTCTTTAACGAGAACATTTTTAGCTATTATTCCTCAATAAGAGTGTTTTAGGAATTTTTTAACCTCTTATCACTTTCAATCTATTATTTTTAATATCTTTAGTTCTAAATTGAATTTTTAATATTTTTTAAAAGAAAATATGAATAATTGTAAATTAACATTGTATTGCAATAATTGTTTATTATAAATTTAAAATATAATCTATATGTTCAAAAATATTTATTTATTATAAATTTTAATTATAATATAATTTATATATTTAGAAACATTTATTTATTATAAATTTAAGTTATATAAAATAAATATTTATTTTATACAATGCACAGGTGTATATATATATATAGAGAGAGAGAGCTTATCTTATCTGTTATTTCCTAACCCAACTCTCCCTTAAGATAAGAAATACATTGGAGCAACAAGATAAGATAAGGAATGAGATAACATTATCATATCCTACTGGTGCAGTAAACAACGAATTACAATAAAATGAGATAGTTATCCCATCCCATTATATCTTGGCCACAAAATGCCCTTAATGACTATGTATCATCAATATAAAAGTTTATACTGTTAACTAATCAGAATTCAACACTGGTATGATTTTTAAAGTAATTATTGTAAAAGTCAACAAACTTACCATATGTGGTGATTTGTGATTGGATGACAGTGTAAAACTATTTTATACTGTCAATGCATAGTCTATTTTCTCTTTACATTATCTATATTTTATTGTTTAATGTATCATTAAAATTTTATAATGTATATAGTATATTAATATTTAATATTAATGTATTCTATTTTCAACAATTATTTAATATTATTGTTTAATCAACAATTACATAAATGATTTGTGATTAGATGATAGTGAAAACTATTAATGCATAACCTATTTTTTCTTTTCATAATTTTTTAAAAGTAATAAAATATATTTTAAACAATAAAAATTCTTACTATATAAATAAAAATATTAAAAAGAATATATTTAAAACTAAACATAAAAATCTTTAAGTTTTAAGAAACATATATAGACATTCGCAAAAAAAAAGAAAAAAACTTTATGTCTAACCAAATATATTTTAACCATTATTGAAAATCATGATACTCATGATTCTGATTCCTTAATAATTAGTTAATACTTTTCCCCCCCTACCTAAAACTCCTTAAAAGGAAAAAAAAATAAAGGTAGCACGCATGCCCGGAACGGAGAAACTTCCGAATAGAAAACAGAACTCTAATGCGTAGACTTGTCTATATAAGAATTTCTCTTCTTTCGGCATTCAAGAACTTTCTCTCTCTCTCTTCATGTGATACACTGGCACATGACTTGTCATGTAGCGGTGATAATTATACTAACAAGGTGAAGAAGAAGTTCCCCTCTTAAAAGAGAGAGAGAGAGAGACACACACACATTCTGCGTTTTACAACATCTTTCTTCACTAGTCACTGTTTTTCCAGTTATCATGGGAACTCAGACACCAATTGATAACAATTATGTCAAAAACCTTGTAAGTCTCTTTGTCTCTATCTCTTTGTGTACCAATTTTATCATTGTTTATCTGCCTCTGTGTTTCATACGTACTTTGTTATGGTATCTGCTGACATAAAGATCAAACAAAAGAACAAGATCTTAAAAACGCTTCGTAAACGTTAAGATCTTTTTTTTTTGTCCCCACGACCACATGGCAAATGTAATTGGGTCGATATGCATATTTTGAAATGACTTTTTACTATCAAGAATCACAACCAAATTCCATGGCAATTTAAAATCCTGTGATAGAGGCATCTTGTTTTAGGATTTTACTCCTCTGATCTCGTTTGCTGATGAGAAAATCTGCTTTCAATACATCCATAATTTATTATGCATATGTTGCGGTGTCGTGCAATTCTTGACATTACAAAAAATTGAGAACAGCGACTAATACGACCACAATTGTGATTGCGATAAGCCAAAAAATCTTGACGATGTTACGACCAAAATTACGATTATAGACCATTTTTGAAAAATTAATAGTGATTATTAATTTTCTTCAACAACTAAATTAAATTTTTAAAACGTTTTTTCAAAACCACTGAGATCACTCGCTGGACCTTTAAAGTGAATTATTCACTCTAAAGGAACCGGATATCGTCGATTTTGGATTTTTAAAGACTGTAGAATTCTCTTCCGAGGTTTATTTCTTCTGTTCCCTTGTCACTTTCTTGGTTGAGAAATTGGCACATTTCATGAGAAATTTCATTAATAGCCAAACCCTTTTTTCTACGCTCAATTAGAGTCGTCAAGATACGCGTGATATGATAGGGGTTAGTGGCTTGTGGGAAACCTCACGGATCTTACCCATGTTTGACGATAACACATTCAGATTCCAATTGGTTCCTGCTATTTCCTAACAGTTTAAAAAAATAGTACTAATTTCGTTGGCATTTAATTCTGCCTATTGTTATGGCTTCTCGTGGCTTCGTACATAACTATCCATTAGTAAACGCTATCGATAGACTTGAGTTATCATGTTGTATTAAATATGCACAAATATCTACGGAGATGTCATTGCAGCGTGTCATTTCTCTTACTTCATATTTTATAGAGGACCATTTTTTTATGTTTCTTTATCATGTGTTTGGTTGGAAAGAAAAAAAAAAGAAAGACAAAATAAACAAGGATAACAAAATATTTTTTTTTTGTTTGGTTAAAAAAAATAGAAGGAAAAAAAAGAATAAACCAAATAGGCCATTACTCTTTATAAACAGAATTAGAATTTTAAATATATATTTTATCACAATTTTAACATTTGATGTTTTAGTAAAGGTTTATATCTTCATAATTCTTCTCTGCTTCAGTTAAGAGAAGTCAAAGCACCTTGAAAAATTGATTTTTGAAGTCTGTAAATAGATAAAATAAGTATCGAAAAAAAATAATCTTAAATGAATCTATTTAATTCAAATTGAATCAATCGGGTCCCAAAAAGTTTACCACCTAGTACGTAATTGACCAATCTGTTAACAAAAACTAATAACATAATATTTTTTATTTATTATATTTAATGTTATTCTTATTAAATAAAAAATGTGTTCACTTTATTATTTAATAAAGTTTACCTAAAATCTATCCAATAATAAAGTGTATTAGAAAGAATGTTAAAAAAAATTATTATTAGCATTTTTTCTAATATTTTACCATTTCTTACATATATAATAATGAATCTAAACTGTACTACTTATGAACCACATGGATACGTGGGCCCTACACGTATTAGTCTTTCAAGAGATATTTAGTTAATCTTTTATCATGAAAAATTTCTTGCTATATATTGTGAAATACAAACTGCTTTGGTAATATAATTACATATACCAAAAAAATATAATTACATATACTATTATTATTTCTTATTTCAGCTATTTATTACTAAGAATTAGATCTCCAAAGCGTACCTAAAAATTAATTTTTGCAATACAAGAATAATTGTTCTCGTCACATTTTATTTATTTTTTTGGATCACCATGTTATTAGTATGAATTTGTAGTATTTTTCTTCTTCTATGATTATCCACCGCCCTCATTTTTCATTCTTGCATATTTTACGGCTTATTAGAGGAGAATTATAATTGTTAAAGTAGATTATAGCCTCTCGACCCAATTAGTCAAAATAGCAGGTTTCGGGCTGATAGGATCTAACTCACTGAACCTGTGTGATAATTAATTTTGAGATTGAAACTGTGATACCGTTTGAAGAAAAATATCATATTTTATTGAAGAGCCACTCTTGACGGACTAACCGATCACGGAGCATTGAAGACCCATTTCCTTTTTTTCTTTTTAAAGGAATCTAATACCCATTTAATTTACTAACCTAAATGGGTTTGAATCAGGTTAGCTATTCTAGATTGGCTCATTTTGAGCTTAACTCAATGTGGACTAACTCAAATCGGTCTTTTTTGACAGTTCTACCTAAAGCTATATTATCACCGTTGTAATTCTTAAAACCTTTCAAACACATCAATTTTGCAAAAATATTCAGGAAAATGAATATATTGATGTATATAATATATATAGCAACTAACATATGGTTGCATCAATTATTTCTATGACATCTCGTCAGGCATATATAAAACGTCTATGATAATAAAAAAAGAATTCTTGGTTAAAAATATTTGTGGAGAATTATAATTTGCTTATTCATGATGAATATTTTATAACGAGTTTGTTTTCTACTAATGTTCTCAACATTTTTTCTGAAAATAATAATATTGTTATTGTTGGTAATACAAGTTTAATTTTGATTTATGTGTCAGTATAAATTTTTTGAGAGATTATTTGGTGCAGCTTTATACCTCACTATTATTTTTTACATTTATTATCATTATTATTATTATTATTATTATTATTATTATTATTAAAGCACTTATTGGTAAAGACTCCTTGATATAATTATTAAGGAATTATTGTCCCTTCTCCAATTCAACTTTGATATTAATCATCTTTTGGGGCTTAAGCCACTCATCATTTTTTATAGTGATTCCTAAAGTTCTTAAAAATTTATCTTAACATTTCACAACACATGTGAAAAAGTCTAACCAAATTTCCACTGTCGAGTTAAAGTTCGAAAATCATAATGGTTACAGTCAAAGTCATACGATATGATGGTCAGTATAAGATAAAGACAAGCACTTTACAATGCTACAATGACAGGCTTTAAGCTACACTTTCCAAGAAGTTTGGGACATTGTGTTCCACAGTTGTCATGGGCCACGCCTTTTACTCGTATATTTCGCAATGAGTGGCCCATCAAATCAAAAGAGGCCACTCATGCATAAGAAGATTCCAAACTAAGACTTTTTTTTTTTTTTTCTCCTGATTCATTGTAAAAAGCTTATTCGGATTTTTTTGTTAGGCTTACTCATTGTATTATATTTGTCGTTGTTGATTAAACAGACTGAAGAAGAATTAGAGAGGCAGAAGGCAATTAATGATTGGCTTCCAATCACTTCTTCAAGGAATGCAAAATGGTGGTACTCTGCCTTCCACAATGTCGCTGCCATGGTTGGGGCTGGTGTTCTTAGTCTCCCATATGCCATGTCTGAGCTAGGATGGTATATCCCTCAAACCCAAGTTGCATTTTACCTTTTTCTATTTAAAGATTATTTAAACATGTTTTGTTTTGATCACATAATCATGCATAAAAAGGAAAACAATGTTTACTGAAAAATATTCTGAATTTTATGAATTTTTCAGTAAATTGTTTTTTCCAATTATAATGTTAGGGGTTCAAATTGAATGAGTTGGATATAGCACTCCAAATATTTATTGGCTATTATCAACTTGGTTAAGAAATCAATAATAGAAAATTTTTGTTGAAAATTATGCTGAAAATAATTGAAAATCATGGTAAGAATGTAATGATAACACCATATATAAAAAAATTCAACTTTTGATTCTTTAACAAATATCTTTAAGATAATGATTAGCACTTGCCATAGTCCCAACTCCTAGAGGTTGTCATTTTAGTATATCTTTAAGATAATGATTAGCACTTGCCATGATAACACTATTTATAATTTGTCTTGGCCACTTGTTACGACCTTAAAGAAGTTAAAAAGATAAACAACATTTTAGTATATACTATGCGTTTTTTAATTTGAGAATCACTATGTTTTCTTCAGGGGCCCTGGTGTAACCATACTAGTCCTGTCATGGATCATCACCCTGTACACCCTCTGGCAAATGGTTGAGATGCATGAAATGGTTCCTGGAAGACGTTTTGACAGATACCATGAACTGGGTCAGTATGCCTTTGGTGAAAAGCTAGGTCTATATATTGTGGTGCCTCAACAACTTGTGGTTGAAGTTGCGGTGAACATTATCTATATGGTCACTGGGGGAACATCCTTGCAGAAGTTCCATAAATCCGTTTGTCCCGGCTGCAAAAACATCAAGTTGACCTATTTCATTATGATTTTTGCCTCTGTTCAATTTGTACTTTCTCACCTCCCCAACTTCAACTCCATTTCTGGTGTATCTCTGGCAGCAGCAGTTATGTCCTTGAGGTACAAGTCATAACTTTTTTTATTATCTTGGCTTAATTACACTTTTAGTCTTCCTACTATCGTTATTTCATGAATTTAATTCCTTTATTTTTTCATAAATTTGATCGTCCATTATTTTAATTGTACAATTTTGGTTCATTCATTAACTTAACATTTAATATTTAATGGAAATGCTAACATAACTCTCTGTTACACTGTCACGTTATCCATACTACTGCCACATCAACACTTCTGTTAAGTATTACCTATCAAGTTAACAGATAGACTGAAATTGCATAATTAAAATAGAAACGGGGATTGAATTCATGGAGAAAAACATAGGAGGATCAAATTTACAAAATAACAATAGTAAGGAGACTAAAAGGGCAATTAAACCTACTATCTATATCCTTTTTTTATTATCCCTGTCTATTGTCAACCATCTTAGAGTTCGCTGATTGAATTAGAATACAAATGGAAGCATGCTAACTTCTACTTTGATGTTTACATTGTCCTACAGTTACTCTACAGTTGCCTGGGCAGCTTCTGCTCATAAGGGTGTTCAAGAGGATGTACGGTATGGTTACAAAGCTAAGAGTACATCAGGAAAAGTCTTTAACTTCCTTAGTGCCCTTGGGGATGTTGCTTTTGCCTATGCTGGACACAATGTGGTGTTGGAAATCCAAGCTACAATTCCATCTACACCAGAGAAACCATCCAAGGGTCCTATGTGGAGAGGAGTGGTTGTTGCTTACATACTTGTGGCTCTATGCTACTTCCCAGTTGCTCTTGTCGGTTACTGGATGTTTGGCAACGCGGTTGAAGATAACATTCTCCTCTCTTTAGAGAAACCAAGATGGCTCATTGCAATGGCTAACATGTTTGTTGTGATCCATGTTATTGGAAGTTATCAGGTGAAATACAGTTTCTCTTATTCTTTATACTTATTCTAAACCTTTTTATTTTAAAATCACCCTTCTTTTTGGTTCAAAATTGAAGTCACTAAGAGTAACTCATTTTTTTGTTGGTGTAGATTTTTGCAATGCCAGTGTTTGACATGATTGAAACTTTGATGGTGAAGAAGTTGAACTTCAAACCTAGTACAATTCTTCGTTTTATTGTACGTAATGTGTATGTGGGTAAGTAAACACTTCCTAATGATTAATGTATTAGGTTACAAGCAGATATATCACTTCCAATGGATTTCATTTTGGTCTGTAGCTCAGTGCAATTGATATATCATTCTCTTTGTTTTTAGCATTCACAATGTTCGTTGGTATTACCTTCCCATTCTTCGGTGGTCTCCTAGGTTTTTTTGGAGGATTTGCTTTTGCACCAACATCATACTTTGTAAGCCAACTACATTGGTGAATTTAATCACACAATAATCTTAAGAGGGAAAATAAATTCTTAACCGTTCATTTTCTTGCTTAAATTTTCAGCTTCCCTGCATCATGTGGCTTACAATCTACAAACCAAAGAGATTCAGCTTGTCTTGGTGGACTAACTGGGTATGTTTGGTTTTGGTTTTTGTTTTAATTATTCTCCTTTAATTGATTCCATTTTAAGCTAGGTTTAATCTTGCTCCATTTATTATAGATCTGCATTGTGTTTGGTCTATTGTTGATGATTTTATCACCAATTGGAGGATTGAGGACAATCATAATTGAAGCCAAGACCTACAAGTTCTACTCTTAAACTCAATCGGTGATGAGAATGTGAAGCATGCAAATACAAGAAAGGAATGAAAGCTCAATAAAGTCATCTGTGTTATAGAATCTGGTTTATCTCAAGTCGCTAGGTGTTCTTCAATTCTAGAATACATTGGTTGAGGCTCATCCGCATCTTGCCTGTTAGGGGGAAAAAAAAACACATGAATGAAATTAAAGGGAATTTTTATATACTTTGTCAATTTTCACTTTATGAATGTATAACGCTTTTCTCTTTGCTCTGTTTAGAGTATTTGCTGTAAAATTTATTTGGTCCCAATGAATTCACATTAGAACACCTCTAGTGGACCTGATATTTGTGGTATAGTTGTTGCAATTTCTAGCCTTTCAGTCCTATACTTTCTTTTGAACCATGGGTGTTCACAGGATGACTTAGAATGAATTATCTTTATTTCTTCTCCTATAAAATTTTGATAGGTTCATTTATTTAAACTCGAATTCAACCTGATCAAGACCTTAATATATTGGAGATAACTGAGTTAACATGATTTGTTGACATAAAATGTTAATCTTAACTTTATATATAACTAAATCTTAGAGTTAAGTATAAGACTAAATTTAAGGTTTGTTTTATAGTATATATTTCCAAACAAATAATATCAATGTCATGTTATGTAAAATTTTATCCACTTAAGTCAAAGAAACTTTATTATTGATATGTAACTATTATAAAAGTATAAATTTTAAAAAATATAATACACTTCATTAAGTTGAGACTACCCAAAGTGTAACTTCAACTTGTTCTCAAACTCCACTGTGTTTACATTTTAAAATCTGAATTCATCAAAATTGAGTTAGTAAAAATAGTAAGACACGAGATTTGTCATAAACTTCCCTATTTCAAATGATGTTAATGATTTATTGTTAGTTTTTCGCTTAACAATTTTTTAGGAAGAAATTATTAATGTTTTATTCAATAAAATAATATCCAGTACATTTTTAAGTAGATTGCTTTATTTATTTACCAGTATTCACAATTTTAACTAAAACTCCCATGAATACATGTGAGGTACTTTTAATTTTACACTTGCAAGTGTAAAATTAAAACCTTACTAGGTGAAAGAGAAAATTAAAATCTTATGTAAAAAATATTTATATTGATGTAGGCATTCAAAATGAATAGAAATTGATAAGATCCAAAAACACTGGATGTAAATAGGAGACTAGTAAAGAAGGTGAAATATATAATATGTGAAGGTTACTATAATTTGGTTAAATTATTAGTGAGAAAGTAGAAGAAAAGTAATCAAATAACATTTTGAGCAATTTTTAAATGAGGTAGTGACAATGTTGTCAAATAGTAATTCTGATGGCATCAGTGTTAAAAAAATGTCAATGTGGATTGGTACAAGTGGTTAAGAATTCAAAACAAACTTTCATCTTTTTCATAGATGGGGGTTCGATATCTCCTAAAGCAACTAAAATTCTGTTTGGTGGGTAACCCTCCTCAAAGAGATCCTTAGCACCTTGTAACTAGTTGAGCAGCTATGAATAGGTAAAATTGCTCTCGATTTAGACTTGTACAGTAATCCTCTAGGTGAGCCTTTATTGGTAGCCAACATGTCATTGGTGCCCTATCTGATAGTATTGGGGGGTCTCTCCCCATTCTACTACTTTTATAAATAAACAAAAGTATTACAAAATTTGGCTTGGATTGGTCAATTGAATTGGTAGACTAGCGAACCAATAAACTAATTGGTCTAAGTAACATATTGAATTTGAAAAATCGAGAAAAATAGTAAAATTCTGTTAGATTTTTGAAAAATCGTGACTTGACCAAGTATTGATGAACTAGCCAGTCACTCATATTAAAAGAAAATGCTAAATACATATTTTTAATATTATTTAATACATCTTTTTCTATTATTAAGGCTTAATTGTATTTTTGGTCCTTCTACTATCATTGAAATTCAAATTTGGTCCTTTTTTTTGGGTGACTTTGATCCCTTCCACTATTTTATTTGTGCAATTTTGGTTCATTTGTTAACTTGACATCCAATATTTAATAAAAATACTGATGTAACATTCTATTACACTACCACGTTAGCACATTCATGCTAACATGTCCCTCTATTGCATTACCACATCAGCATTTTTGTTAAAAATTGAATATCAAGTTAACTAATGGATCAAAATTGCACAATTAAAATAGTAGGGGGGATTAAATTTGTGAAAAAAAGAAGGACCAAATTCAAATTTTGACAATAATAGGAGGACCAAAAGTGCAATTAAGTCTATTATTAAAGTTAGTAGTGCACCTATGTAAACACACCTTGATTATTTTCCTTCTCGAATAAGTAATATGAGATTAAATAAACAATTGAAAAATTAAGAACTACTATATATAGGACAATAGGATTTTAGCAACTTGATGTTTGAACATTTTCAAACAAACTGTTATAGGTCTTTACAATGCCCACCTTATCCCATACAACCAAACGAAGCAAACATGTTAGCCCAAAGATTACTAGGACCAAAACTTAGGTCCTTCACTTCAAACCAACTATGTTCATGACTTAAGAACCTTTTGGCACTACATAGAAGCCTATGCAAGAGCAAAATATAGGAACATGATCCTTAACCATTATTAACGAGCACGCACAAATCAAGAGACTCAATACTAAGGAACCCCTTACACACCATCACGCGAGAAACATTACCTCGGTTCAATGGGATCCTCATAAGTAATCCTTGCAAATTTAGGGTACACTCATTAATTCTATCTTACTTTATCATCTCCTGCATACACTCACTTGAGCGTCAATGTCTTTGTAGGTAACCAAATGGAATTTTGGCTTGTGGAAGACCACTGCAAATTCCAAGTTCCACCTTAAATTTTCCTCACCTTGGGCTAGTGTTGAACATTTTGGTGCTATTTGTGGGAACAATTCAATTTTGAATTGTTTACGTTATTTACCAATCCATATTACACTTCCTCAAACTCGTTTGCTTATGGTTAATAGTGCTAGATCAATCTCTCCCGCTCTCAAGAGTAATCTTGATCACCCAATCATCAATCTCAGCCTGAGAAGCAACCATTCATTGATGAACAATGGATGCTTACAGCAACTTGGTCAGACTAGTACACGACCTTGAAGAAAGAAGGGCTCCTCAAGTTCATCAATGAGCAAGCCCAACTCATCCGCGTTCAAAATTAGGTCCATGATCTAGAGCAACAACGCGAAGAAATGAATGCCATAATGATAAATCCTGAGAACAAGCACACAGATAAGCCATCCCGTCCTTTTGTGACTTGGCTAGCTCACAAACAATACCATTACTCCCTAGTCATTTGCCAAAATCATACAACCAATCCCTTTAACAATGGTCTCAAGGAGACCCTGCATTTCTTCCCCCCTTTAAAATCACTTATACTAATGAGGAGATACTAACAATAAACCAACCTCTCTTTGAGCAAATTCTGATGTTCCTAGTGCCCAAGAACCTCGGGCAACTTTTAGTGATGAAGCCAATATGATAACTTACAACACTTAATAAAACATCTAGACTTGCTTGAATCTATGCTAATGTATTGGGGAGCCAAAAGCCCACAATGTGTAGAGCCTTACCTTTCACCCTTAAGAAGATCGCCCTAAAGTGGTATCAAGTCCCCTCCCCCATCAAGGTTGATAAACACTTAAGGTGAGTTGAAGCAAAAGTTTGTGAACCATTTCTTAATGGGGGAAACACAACCGAAGTCAGAGGCCACTCTAATGACCATCTCATAAAAGCCTGGTGAACCACTTCAAGAGTATATCAACATATTCAACCAAGAAGCCCAACAAGTGTAAGGGCTGATGGCAAAAGTAGAACTGCACCTTATCAAAGACAGGTTACTCCTTAGAACCTCGTTCCATACATCACTTGCGAGGAGAGTTGTGGCCATAGAAGATTTCCTCATGATATCGTCCAAGTACATTAACTTGGAGGCAAAAACTAGAGTTGCATGAATGAAAAATGCCTTCGTCAACTAAGGAAAAACAAAATCAACTAAGGGCGGTTTCGGGGAAAGCCACAATCACCACCACCAAGCAGATTTGAAAGCTACACATTGTTGAACACCTCACAGACTCTTTTCCTCAACAAAGTATACAATGTAAAATTTTGAGATGTCAAGATCAAGAGACCCTGACCAATCAAGGCCAAAATCAAGATTGATAAATCAAAGTATTGTCAATTTCACCAGTCCCTAGGACACAACATGGGCGATTGCATGCAATTAGAGGACTCAATCAAGTACTTTATACACATGGGACAACTATTTAGATATACTAAGGGCCTATTTAGTGGTCAAGATATGACAGGATATAAGAGCAAGATAAAAACATGATAGAATAAGAGAAGGATAAGCTTTAATCCTATCCAATATTTGGTGCACACCAAATAACATTTTATGTTGTCATGTCTTGTATTTGGCATGGACCTAGATAATAACAAGTGAGGGTGATAGTGACGACAATGACAATAGTGGTGGTGGCAATGACGATGATGGTGGCGTGGCAGTGGTGGTAAGATGGTGGTGGCAACAGTGGTAGTGGTTGTTGTTGTGGCGACCAAGGTGGTGGCAATGGCAGTGGTGGCAACGACATTGATAATGGTGGTGGCGATGACGGTGGTGGTGGTGGCAACAATAATGGCAGCCATGGTGAGGACGGTGGCAGTGGTGATAGAAGTATTGATGGCAATGGCAGCAATGATGGAAGTGGTGATGGTGACATTGGTAGTGATGGTAACAGTGGTGGTGGGGCAATGATGAATCCTCATCTAATGATATTTTAGTGCATGATTCACATGTAAAAACTTGAGAAAAAGCCTTATAAAAAAAATAAAATGTTGAAAAAAAGACAAAAATAGTTTACTTTTTTTGTTTATAAATAAATTAACTTAGAAGGAATCTTTCCACACTTTTGTAGGTAAAATAAAGCAAAGTTGTTACATATGGTAGTGCAGCATTTGAGACGTTGGATGGCGTCCTACGTCAAGTGAAGCTAAAGAAGAGGCTATCCACAAGAAGCTCAGCGTTGGATGCTAGAAGTATATTAGAAACACTGTTTTGGACACTAGAAGCACTAAATTCTTCGGGTAGATCCGCGTCCGAGATGCCACAATGCTTGTATATGCTAGATTGGATGTCAAATCATCAATTCCATGCTGATAGAGTAGCATCTGCCATATCAACTAGTGTGCAACCAACTGAAACTTGTCCATTTCAAATTGTAGCTCAACGTCTTAGACGCCTGGCCAGCATGGGACGCTGGCAGTATTTTGCTGACAATGTGAAACAACTTTGTTGACGTGTTTAGGCCCTATCCACTTCATATAAAAGCCAATGTAAGGCTCATTTGCTCAAGAAGGGGATGCTAGAAGATGCCCTTCACCATCACTCACCCACCCTAATCTTTAGGTTTTTCTCCCACTTCACCACTAAAGCTTCATCCCTTGAAAATGAATGTGAATATCTAGTGTATTCACCATCTCTCGTTATCATTTTTATCTTGCATTGCTTTTTATCTTTCTCATTTGTCTTTAATTCAATTTAATTAGTATTTAATGAATCTTGTGGGATTCCTTTGTATGGATCTTTTGATTTAACGCAATTCCTTGTGTTTTTGTGTAATCAACTTTAAGCTTAATATTTTTTCACGATAACTTGCTGTTAAGAACGATGCAAACGAGCATGATGTGGCATTATATGCGAGCGGTCTAATTGATGCTTGATTACCGTGTCTTAAGTTGAGTTTAGGAATAGCCATTTGTAAGACATGTGTTCTTGAGTATTTCGATCTTAATGCTTGATTTAAGTCTCAATAGATTATGTGGAAGTAGGGTATTGAGCTTAATTCATAGACATCTTCGTGAAGGAATTGGGTTGATCTAATTTCGAGAGATCTAAACTTTAAAACCATGTTTCTTTGTGTTGAGTTAGGAAAAAATGCATGGGATGACCATAAGAGGAGTTAAATTGCTAATTATACTTTCTGCCAATATAAAATCAATTTAAAATCCAAAAACATAGTAGTATATTTAATTTTCACATTTATTTCTTTGGTGATTTGTGGTGTGATAACGCAAATATATTGTCTGTCTCATTAATAGTTGAATAGTCAAATTGGAACATTTTGCTCCAATCCCTAAGAAAAATGATGCCTTACTCACTAAGGTTTTTACTACTTGTTCGACCAGTGCACTTATTGTAAAAGATGTTTTGAAATTGAAATTGATAAATATATACTTTACACATATTGCATCTGGAACCTTAACAAGTGGCATCGGTGGGGGTGGGGGTGAGGGTGATGAGAGGGAGATTATCACATCATGCTGCTTTTTAACCTAGCTCCTCTCTTAAGACAAGAAATACACCACACCAATAAGATAGGATAAACAGTAGGATAAGTAAATCATATCCTATTAGTTCACCAAATAGCCAATTATAGCAAGTTCGAGAAGGGAAAAAGCTACCATCGACATCCTAACCCCAAAGACTGATGCTCCTATAGCCATAACCTTTTTAGGCACGTTAGCAGAAGGAGAGGATGTCACTTTGCTTCTCCCGCCCTTTAAAGCAAGGCCTTAAGAATATAAGTCCTAAACAACAATGTCGAGAGGACAATTCACCAAAACCTATCACAACTTAAGTGTAATGTGGTGTACACAATTGTAGGAGGGAGAACCAATGCGACCACAAAAAGCGCACATCGAAAGATGCTAGTGTTGACTAATGCATGCATTTCATGACATGTTTTGCTTAGTTTTCATTAATAGTTTGCATGCATTTCTTAATGATATAGGTTTAGTTGTGTTTTGATTTATCTAGATTTTCCCTTTTGGATCTTGTTAGACCTTTTTTGTGCTTTTTTGGTTTTAAGAAACTCTTGTGTAGGTTGCTTTAGCATGGGAACAAGAGATTGAAGATTTGAGAGCTCTTGAGAAGATTTAAAGACCTTTGGAACCTTAGAAGTCCACATGGAAGGCGTGAAAGTCATCCAAAAGTGTTTGAAAAAGGAAAAGTTGAAGAAAAAGTGAAAGAGAGTTGACCACATTAGCGTGGCAACCACCACAAGGTTGTGGTGCACCCTTTGGAAGCTCATTAACATCATGCACATGTGCCACAACAATGTGGTACTCACCACAATGTTGTGGGTGCATCTATGAAGCAAGGAAATTCACTGTCGCACTCACCACAATAGTGTGTGAATTGTCACATCATTGTGGGTAAGACTACCTTTTTATTTTGCAATTTTTTTAGCTTCTTTTCTTAGTTAGGCTTAGACCTATTGTATTTCTTAGTTATAAATAGATCATCTTAGTAGTTTTAACTATCTTGTAAGCACAACTTAGGATTGAGGATTGCTTACCGTCTTCTTCGATTCTTTCTGGGTTTGTTTGTTTTCTTTGTTTTCCTTTTAGGATTCTACCATGACTATGTGTGAATAAAACCCTCTTTTAGGATTCGACCATGACTAGGATAGGGGCTTAGCCCTTGATGACTATTGGTTTCAATTGAATTACTTTTATGTTCTTTGGAGTTCTCCTCTTAATTCCTTTCTTATTTTACTTAGGCTAAATTACATTTTTGACCTCCTTATTTTTTCCAGTCCACAATTTTGGTTCCTCTATTTTTTTAGAGATATTTAGTCTCCTTATTTTTAAAAATTTGTAATTTTGGTTCTGCCGTCAAATCTTTTGTGTTGATCATTAGTGATTTAACGTTGACTCTAATGTGTCAACGTTGACTCTAATGCTAACTCTGACTTTGACACATCATTTAAGTACTAACATGTTAGAGTCAACGTTAAATAACTAATGGTCAACGCAAGAGATTTGATTGTGAAACCAAAATTATGGATTTTTAAAAATAAGGAGACCAAATGTCTCTAAAAAATACAGGGGTACCAAAATTGAGGATTGAAACAAATAGAGGGACTAAAAATACAATTTAACCTTTTCCTTATAATGTGAATTGATTACCCATCCGTTTGCATAACCTTAGGTGTTTGGGGAAGATTTGAAAGATGAACCTAAAGTCTTAAACATTGAAACCATAGGAAAGGAACTTAGATTTTCAAACCATGAAAGTAGGTTTAATTCTTCGAGGAATTAACAAATTAACAAATAACTTATTGGGTTTAATTAAACATAGCTACTATGAAAGTAAGAGTTAATTCAATTAAACACATCTCTATATCTTAAAAGGGAATAGAGGTTACATTAGGCTAATTCACTTTTAATGAGAATCAATTGAACATTTAGGTAAGAAAATTAGCCAATAGGAAATCATTGTCTGAACCCTCGATCTTGGAGATCTTATCTTTAACTTTATCCTTTTAAAATATTTGCTTTATCTTAAATTAAACCTTATTCTTTAAAATCAATTTCAATCCTTTTTATTCTTTTCTTTTTTGTTTAATTTGATCTAATCATGATAATTGTGAAATCAAACATGCAATGCTTGTGGAAGAACAATATTTTATTACTCGACAATAACGTATACTTACGGTAACGTATCACTAACCTAAGGGAGACGCCTTGTAACACCCTTTGACCAAGATACCTTAAATCTCCTTCTTAGACAACGATTATGACACCACCATTCTAGAGCATGATGACCCACTCATAATCATTGTTTTCATGGCAAACTTCGAAGTTCATCGAGTCCTCATTGACTAAGGAAGCTAAACTGACGTGTTACCCTGTGAGACCTTCAAAAAGGCCAACATCTCAAAAGACAACTTGATTCCCAATTTAGGGGATCTCATTGGGTTTATAGGAGAAAGAATTCAACCTACAAATACATTGACTTGAGATGGTAACTATCGGTGAGAGCCACCTTACTATTGGTCACGGTTAAATTCTTAGTGGGGGTTTGTAGATATGATCTATGTAAAAGAACATTCAATCCAATGGTGGGTTTTGAGATAAAATTATCCAATTAAAAGTTATTAAATGATGTGATAGTTTATGGTTGGTATAAGTTATACCAGTATAATTTGATCTCTCTTCTCTTCTTTTCTCTCTTCTCTCTCTCTCTCTCTCTCTCTCTCTCTCTCTATATATATATATATATATATATATATATATATATATGGGCTTGTTAATATACTCACACTTTTAGTTGGAGCGCATTAGCAACCTATACAAAAAATTTAGGACAAAAAACCCAACCATCTATTTGTTTTAAATCCATTCTTTTTGGGGATATTATAGTAATTTGATATTTTTTTTTCTTACAAAAATGCAAAAAAAAAACTTGTTTCTCTCTCCTAGTCCCCCCCTCTTCTACCTATGTTTCTAGAAAAGCTCATGATGGAGAATGTAGTGGTTCTCCCCTTACCGACAATCTCACCCCTTTCTCTTAGCCGCTAATCACATTGGAGTTGGTCTCCACCTTTAGCATCTTAGCGAAGCCCTAGCACACCCTCCTCGACGTCAAATGCACCTCCCTTCTCTAAGCTCTGTGGTCCACCAGGCCTTCTCCTCCAGCAAAAATAAACACTACGTTGATGATGACAACATTGATTGCGAAAGTTTGAGCTTTGATTCCCAAAAGCATTGGAAGATCAACTATGTAGAGGAAGCAAATTTGGCGGTTCAGACAATGAACTCAACGAAGTAGACAATAATGAAGTGACCTTAGCTAGTGTGGACTGTAGCACCCTCATTTTTGCTTATCATTTTCCTAATTATTTTAAGCATTTGGGTAGAAATTCAAAAATTGAGTACACAATTGCATTCACAATAACTAACATACTTTAGTTTAGATTTTAATAATTTTTCCAGACTAGAGCTCAAGAAATGATAAAATGTTTAGAAATTAGTAAAAATCTAACGAAGAAGAAAATTAATAAAAATAGATAGAAAATTTTAAAAGTCATTTTTTAACTTATAAAAATGCTTAGAATAATAAAATATAATTTTTAAAAAAATTTCTTGGAATTAATTGAATTTGTTTGTTTGAAATGACCAAAATGTCCTTGATTGACCATAAAAGGCCAATCAGAGACTTTTGGCTCATAATTTAATTTTTTTAAAAAAAATTATAATATGTCTATTCTAATTAGAAAATTTTTATTTAAAGATAAAAGTTTTAAAATTTTCGAAAATGGAATTTATTTAACATAAAATTGATTTATTAGGCAATTATTTAACATTTTTGCATAAAATAATGATTAAAAATTATATAATAAATAAAAATTATGAAAAAAATTTAAGAATCAGTTTTTGTATGGGCTTTAACGTGAAAACCTTGGGAAATCCCAATTTTATCTTTAAAAGCCCAAAACTAATTTATTTACTACCTAATTATCTATTAATTTTATATAAAAAAATTAGAAATTCATGGATAATTACAATCAAATTTCTTTATGCCAACTCACTTACTTGGCTGCCAAGTTTTATCCACTTAAGGATAATACCAAACTTTTCAATTTTTTTATTCCTAATTATCTTAACCACATATTTTTATCTTTTTTTTATTTAAATTAAAACTAACACAAAATCACAAATCACTCTCTCCTTTTTCTCTCCTATTCCACAAGAGTCTCTCTCTCCCTCTCCTCTCACTTTTCATTTTCGCTCACTCAAACTCACACAAAACAAACACTTGATAATTTCGAAAACAAGAAAGGTGATCTTGTGGTGTTATTGTTTGGATCTTCTTCTCCAACAATCTTCTCTCTTCCATCAAAGCTTTTATTAAGGTAAAGGGGGGAGTGGGGATTTAGCTTCAATAAATCATTGATCAAAGGAGTTGTAGGGAGATTTGTCCCCCAAATCTCACTAGTTTATGTTACTTTGTTATTTACTTATGTTTTATTGTTTTATTTCATGTATGATGTGGTATTTTGTGATTTAAATTTTTGTGAAGCTATTTTCATGATTAATTTTGGTTGTTGATGTTTGAATCATTTCATATGATTTGATCTTGTATTAAATTGGTGAAGGTTATTTACTTGTTGATTATGGTGAAATAAATTAAATCATGTTTGAATGCTATTCGGTCTCCATGAATCCCTAAAGAGAAGGAGGAAATTATTATTATTATTATTATTGATATTCTTATAAACAGTCAAGTTTATATAATATTATTTAAAATATATTTATTTCATATGTATATGTTTACTTATAAATATTGATACTATTAAAATCTGTTAAAACAATAGAATATTTTTATTAGAATCTAAAAAGGAAATTTAAAAGAAATAGATATAGTATATACCGAAATAGGAATAAATAAATTTTTATAAGTATGAAAATAATAATAATAATTTGGACTTAAAATTTTAAAAGTGGCTCACGGTCAAATAGGATAAAATGAGTAGGATATATTTTAAAATTTTATCTATTATGTATAATCAAAATTTGAAAATAATAAGATTATTTAATTCGTAATTATAAATTTTAGTAATTTAAGTATAAAACAAATTAATTAAAGAACTACTAGTTAAGTAAATTCAGGAAAAGAACTAAGGTTTTAATATAAAAATAAATAAATAAATAAAACCTTAGCTTCTTCTTTTTTTGTTGGGTTGTGAGGAAAAAATGATTTTAATGTTTAAGAGAGAAATAGTTAATTACAGTGATGATATAATCATATTATATGAAATAGTAAAATAAATTTTAGTTAGCACCAATAATTAGTTAGATAATTAGAAGTTCATTAAAACTAATTTATTAGAAAAACAGAATTTTTAGTATAAGAAAATATTATTTTGAGAAAGTTTATAAACAATTATAAAGGAAAAAAAATAAAAAAATATTTTTACAAGAAAAACTTATTTGATTATATATATACTTTTCGATCTTTGAAAAAATAAATAGGAAAATATGAATTATATGAATATTTAATAAAAAAAATAAAAGGTTTTAAATAATTATTTTATAAAATTCAAAAAGGAAGAGAAAGAAAAATAGATATATGAGTTAATATTAAATAATGATTATATGAATATTAATATATAGCTAATATTTGAAGTTCTTCCTTAATTTGGATTAAATTGTATTTTGATATTTACCTCTATGAAATTGAAATTTGTGACCATACCTTTGAGTAGGTATTGGTAGTTAATTACCAAATTGTAGAGAAAACTCTACTGAATATTTTTGGAGAGATATTGTGTAAAGCATTATTGAATCTCTGCCAGATATTATGGAGAGATATTGTGTAAAATATTGTTGAGTCTAACATGCACTAATGAAATATGATGAATCTGTTGAATTGATAACCATGTTGTAAAAGCATGTGTGCCTATGAAATGGAAAGTTACAGTTGGTACACTATAGGATGAAGGCAGGGACCGCTAATAAGGTCTAGAGGGTACTGGTATCAAGTTGTGAGAGTCCTATGGTCAGGGTAGCGCCCTAGATGTCGAGACAATCACGTAACTGACTTGATAACCCTGACACTTGCTCAGCATCACCGGGATTGGTGTAGTGTATACCCCTAAGGAGCTGCGTGCTCGTTTCTCAAGAAAAATGATGATGATGATGATGTGGTACCATGATGAGGGGGATATGAGCTCCAAGTCACTTCCCAGGATAGATGATGATTGATGCTAATCATCAGCGGGGGTATGGATCCATACGTATCGTGAAAGTTTAGGTTGTTTCATGATAACTTAGGTCAGACCCTAAGTTCCCAATTGCATTTGTTTGGCAACAATTTGTTTGTCTTCTAGGTTGTAGGTTAATCCTACAAATCTTTTGTGTAAATGATTTGAGGTTATACATATCTTCACTCCTTTGCTTTGTTTCTTTCTTTCTGTTTCTCTATTCTATATATGTGTTTGTGATATATTATGAAGATAAAGGATGCTGATGTTGAGGATGCCACGATTGAAAAGAATTTAAAGGAAGGTGATGCCGTAGAAGAATTATCACAACTGTAGTACACAGTGTATGTTTTGCTCTAGGACAAAGGTAAGATTGTGAATAGTCACTGCTCCGACTTATGTCCTTTTTGAAGGGTAGTTATTTATTTATCTGGTCATGTATTTATTCTATAACAAGATTTAAAGTGATCATATAGATAACAGTAATGTATGTTTATCATTGGAATGTATGATGTTTAAATCTACCTTGAACATATGTTGTTTTATAATTCCAGAATTACATTGATTTCATAATTAAAAGAAAAAAAAAATCTTTCACAATTTAACCAAAATAAATCTAATAAATTATTGGAATTAGTGTCAATGTGATTGGGGGTCACATGGACCCCACAACTATACAAGCAGTTCATGAATGTGGTGGTGCACCTAGGGATCAAGAATGTGGTGATGAAGACGATTATGCAATTGATGAACGTAGAAGGGTTAACGAAAGAGAATTTGGCTAGCCATCTCCATAAGTATCAGTTTTACTTGAATAAGATGCAAGCTCTCTCCAATAATTCAGCTGATAATTGTGCCTGGGCTACTTTTGTAGTTGATGGCATCTTGATGGTGGTGGAATGATGCGCTAAAAATATGCTTAAAGACAAGCGTACCCTTATCGCAGTAGTAACAAAAGGACGTGAGTTCTAATATTGGACCCAAAGGACTAAATGGTGATTACTAGTTTCCAGAGATTCTATATTGTTTAGATGAAATTAAATGGATAGTAGATTGATTCAATAATGATAAACATGCAATAGGAATTGCAAAACAAGCAGTGGCAAGTGTAGAAAAAAATTCAAGGGAAAATAGGTTCAAGGTTGTAGTTTTCTTTGTGCTCTTAAATTCCTTCACATTTAATTCTAATCAAACCATCGTAATATCTATCAATTACCAATGTTTCCCTACTAATTTTATTGTCAAACAATGGTCATGACTCTCTAAGTTAATTCCCTAATTGATCAAGTGAGAAATTAGAAACCTAAGAAGGTATAAAGAAGCAAGGGAACGATTAATTAATTATTTAATCTAATTAGAAATTAGGAATGAAAGTTGATCATACGACAAAACCCAATTTGATTACCCTACACATCTACTTGTGGTATGGTCGCCGTTCAATTAATTCATTCAAAGCATACAAGGGACAAAGTGAGAAAATGATAACAGTATAGAGCAATCTAATTGACTGAATAAAAACAAGAATTCAATTAAAATTAAACATCCAAGGGTTTTAAGCACAAAGTACACCACAAACTTAACAAAAAGTTTAGCTACTCATGGTAAACAAAGAGGTCATAATTCTAAAGAAATACATAAGAAAAAAGAAGAAGAAATCTTTTAAAAGAAAAGGGTTTCGTTCGATCTCTGACTCTCAGTATCCAATTGCCCTTCGATAATCCTTCTCTAAAAGCCAAAGACAAAAAGGAAAAACAAAAAATGAAGAGACAAAGGTAGAATAGAGAAAAGATTAAAAGTTTGCCCCCCTCTTCTCTATTTGTAGCTGAATTTCGAAACTTAGGTGTAGGAGTAAGAGGCTCAACCCAGTCAAGTATCTGCACAATCCAGTCCCATTGTGTGCAAAAATAAATTAAAATTCGGACCTCTGATCCACCCGGCGTGGTAGGATAGCCGTTGGGCAGCTATTTTTCGGAAACTGGATTCCATGTTGGCGTTGGGCGACTACATTGCCTGCCAGGTGTGATAACCCACCGAGCGAGATACACAACCCACCAGGCAGGGTGTCGCCAAAATAAGACTGAAAAAGCAAGAGGCGCACAAGAAGGGAGGTTGAATTGTGTGTTTTAATAACTTTTTCAATTAAAAACAAGTTCGAAAACGTTATTGAGCTAAATAATAGAAAAGACAAGCACACAGAGAATTTTATACTGGTTCACTCAACCTTGAACTACGTCCAATCCTTTCACCCAGAAGGTGCCCACTAACCAACTTTGATTACAAGTATTGTTCATGGCCTCTTCAGGCTTTATAATGCAATCACCCCAGATTGCTTTACCAACCCAAGTATTCTTTTCCACTAAGCTTCTCCAGACTTTCACAACAAAACAATTGTTTACAAACAGATTCAACTCACACAGTGAGGATATAGAAGACTAAGCACAAAACAGTAATGTATCAGAAATTTATAAACTATCGTCTAGTGGACGCGTAAGAAAGCAATAAGCGTTTTTATGTTTGTACTTGATTCGTTGTTGTTGTCTATCTTTTTTTCTTCTTCTTTCTTGGTATAAATATAGTTTTTAGTGGAAAAGAGCTGTTGAAGAAGACTTGGCCTCAATCTTCAAGAAAGAGGTGCGCATATCAAGCTTTCAAACATATCAGAAAAGATAGTTTTTGAACTTGCACTAAAACGGAAAGAGCAGCTCTGTGCGGGAGGTTTGCTTTTCTGAACATTATTCATTTGGTTTGTCAGCTCAAAAAGTTGACTTGCTTTTTTTGTCTTGCTGTGCTTTTGCACTAGAATGTTTATGTCTTCCATTTAATACTTGAAATATTTGAACGTTAGATCTTAAAAAGGTAAAGCATTAGTCTCGATATATATAACAAGGACGCATAGAGTGAACAAGAGAAAACTTAGCCGTTTAAGAACTTGCGTTTGGACGCGTCTAGTGTGGTTGTCTAAAGTTTTAAAAACATTAAGTCCATAAATGAGACTTACACTTGGTCGATCATCATATATAGGTCAATTGGACGCTAGTTTGAGATTGGACGCTGTAAATCCGTTAATTTAAAAGCATAGACTTAAACTTTAATAAGTTTGTTATCTTCAAATTTTGATGGTCTAGACGCTTCAACGTCTTTGGTTCCAACAATCTCCTCCTTTTTGATGATGACAAACCTTATTAGGTCTTAAGTTTTGTAAATATTTTAAGAAACAGAAAGTGCATATATAACAAGGTTTTGATAGACTTATTATGCTCCCCCTGAGTCTGAAATATCGTAATTTTCATACTTGATACATTCAAAATGTTAGTCCAGATAAATATCCAAGTATCAGAGTATTGAATGTTTATGCATCAATGCATCAAGTATCAAAGCGAATCAGAATAATCAAGAAAACATATCAGAGCAATCAATCATAGTAACTAAAGAGAAGACTAAAGAGCAAATCATACAGAAAAATAGCTTTATTATAAACATCTCAGGACTATACATAAAACTTATAAAAAAAAGGGCAATAAACATATCAGAGCAATCAATCATAGTAACTAAAGAGAAGACTAAAAAGCAAATCATACCAAAAAAGAGCTTATTATAGACATCTTAAGACTATACATAAAACTTATAAAAAAAAAAGGGCAATATTTTCTCCCCCTTTGACATCATCAAAAAAGAAAAAAAAAATGTGATCATAGTCACTAGGGTGCTGGTGGAGGCGGAGGTGGGGAAGGTTGCGATGTACGAAGGAGTTCTTGCTGATTTTGGAGGATTTGTTGTAGGTGTGAGAAGATGGGTTAGAGTTGGTTGGTGACATACTGTTGGATGGCAAGGTCAACAATGGAGATAGGTGGAGGTGTAGTAATACAAATAGGAAGGCTCGTGGATGCTTAAGAACCCGGAGTAGGCGAGGGTGGAGGTGTTGGGGATGGTTGTTGGGAAGGGGTTGGTAGATGAACTTCAGTGGGTGGAGGAGGTGCTTCTAAGAAGAGAAGGTTAGGGATTTGGAAGTTGGTATGGACGTGGAGATGTCCATGGGTAGGGAAGTTGAAGGAGTTGGGATGTGTGAGTGTAGCAATCAAAGTGTAGAGGATGGAGATTTCTGTACCAATTATAGGACGCACATTTGCTGGACGAATGAAAGCGGCAAAAGTGTCTAAAAAGTGAAAGACATGAGCCGGACGCTACGTGTATTCATAATTCTTTGCTGTTGGAGTTTTGGCCTTGTCCTCTTGTGAGACTCCGCTGCTAGACGCTTCCTGTTCATAAGTGAACATATGTTGATGCCAGAAACGTTCAGCATCGTCCTCGTCCATGTCTTGTGAAAGATGGTGAGCAATATACCATTCCGAAGTAATGGTTGGATGAGGTTGAAGTTCAGCTCTGGACGGTAGCGGCAAAGAAGGCATCTTTGTTAGAATCTTCTCCTTCTTACTGTTAACATCCAAGGTTAGAAGCCTTGGGCATATGCAATCAGGTTGGATGCGGACGGTTGTGGATGGTTTGATGTGCTGAGATGGAGGGATGTAAAGTTGATACTTCAAAAATGCAGAACTCTTTTACAGAGTTGCAAAACATATGCTCGAAAAGTGAAGGGAAGAATCCAGCTTCTTCTGGGTCCAATGGCCTAAACTTCAAATCCGCTGGCCTCAATTAGATTGTCTGCTCAGATGCTCGATCTTTCCTTTGTAACAAAGCCTGTTGTATTTCTTCCACTGGAGCTACTCAATGTTGAAGTACTCTAGGAGGATGGGCAGTTAAGCGCCAAGCTCACTCCAGTCATGGATACCTTTGTCTGATAAACCGCTTCAGCAGCAGACGTTCAATTGCTTTAGAAGGTAGCACCAAGTATTTTGTAGATGGTTGATGGACGTAGTCGTCCATATACTTGTCGAGAGAGAGAGGTGAGTAATCAAAACCAAAGCCAAGCTCAAGAAAAGGCTCTTGATGCAGTATAATGGCGTTATCGTCCACTTGGTTTTGCTGGTTTCCATCCATAAACAGTAAAGGCCACTATTGTTTGGTTTTTTCTCAAGGTTTCGTGTTGGGTGGATGTTGTGGCTATGGTGGAAGGTGGAAAAGGTTATTTTGGAGGCTTGATGGAAAGGTGCAGTTTAGGGAGTCTAGGTGTAGGTATGGTGCAGGTATAACCTTCATCACCAAGCAGTAGCATGCCTGGTTAAGGTACAACTTCTGTTTCGGTTTGTGTTTGGGCTTGTGTTTGGATGGAGGGTTGTTCAGATGGTTCAACAATCAGAGATTCAACAAACACATCATCTGATTCAGTAACAGCAATAGTAGATAACTTACTTTTCTTTTGTTGTACTATTGTTAGTTTTGATTCTGTCGGTTGTTTGGATGGTTGTGAGGGTTGGACGGCTAATGGTTGTGGTTATGGTGGAACAGTGACTATAGCAGTCTTTTGTTTCTTAAGAAGAACTTCGATAGGCTTATCATCCTCATTGTATGATTCCACGATCATTTGGAGTCTTCTTTTGGTAGGTGCTGGTGCTGGTGCAACAGCAGCAGGCAGAGTTTGAGGCTGTTGAGACTTAAACCTCGTTACTCTAGATGTGCTAGCCTTGGATGACTTCCTCTGTCTAACAGTTACAGGATTAACAAATAGAACTTCATCGTCCATTGGCTCAGCATGTTGGACGATTTGTTCTTCTGCTGGCTGAGGTATCATCTCAATAGGTTCTACCTTAACATTTACCTGTTTGGACGTTGTCTCCAAAGGCTTCAACACAAAACCAGCCTTCATCTGGGCAATGTTATTGCATCCAAACGGCAATTGGGTGAACCTGTGGCCACCACCTTGCGTTCTGATCTTTGCTTGCTCACCAACAAATAGAGCAAAGAAGGCATGGTATACCTTCTTTTGCCAGAAAATCTTCTTTAGCAGAGCGGCATAGGTTATCTGATCAAGCGCTCCTCGATCTCTCATGGTGAAAACAATGTTGCTTAGGATAAGGTGAGGCAAGTTGAACTGCTGACCAGCTATCATGTGGAACAGCGCAAACCTGTGCAGGAAGGTGACGTTGTCCTTTGACCTAGCCTTGTGCAGTATACCCTTATTCAGAAATTGTTGGTACACTTTTTCTTTTTTTGTCAACTTGTTATACTCAACGGGGCCTTCGCCTTCTAGTCCCATCAGGGCAGCATCAACGGTGGCATGGTCACTGAAGTTTGTCTTCCAGCCGTTTTTGATGCAAAAGCCAGCCTGTTCACAGCCAATAGCTTATGCAACTGTCCTAAGGTCTAGTGTGACCTTGACTCCCAGAACAGTGCCAACGATGTCAATTTTTGAGAACTCTGCAGAATTCCAAAATTGTTTGATGAGTTTTGGATAAAAGATTTCGTTTAGGTGGAAATAGTTGAGGATTCCACATCGAGTCAGATTGTCCTTGACCTTCACTCCCATGTTGTCGAGAGCTTGTATGTCAAAGCGACTCTCAATCAAGACAATAGCCCTATCCAGGCTTTCCACACGCAGTTTTCTCTATCACCATTGTTGAAAGATTGAGGGTTTAGGGTTTGAGAGGTTTCGAGAGAGAGATAGAGTGCTTATGAGAAAATAAGAGTCAAGTGAGTTTTTCGACACAGTTGCTTGAGTATATAGGAAAGAACTGATGGGTTTCTCTTTTGGCAATTCTTTGAAATTTTGAAGAGAGATAATGTTCATTTACTGCTGGTCAGGTGCTCACGTTTCTCGACGGCGATTATGCGGGACATACATGACTTAAACAAGAATAAAGCATTTATTTCAAATCATTTTTAGTGAAAACATGATTAAGTACGGATAAAGATTTTTATGCACATAAATTTGAATCATTATGAAGTGTGAATAGTCATAAGCGCATATATGATGAATGATATAATGATAATGGACGCTATATGACTTTGGACGCTACTAATCATTGGACGATCAAGGCATATAAAAAGTAAATTATTCCTTTATAAATTCCATGCCAAGACGATCTCGGATATGGATAAGTTTATCTTCAGGAAGTGGTTTTGTAAATATATCTGCTAATTGATTTTCAGTGTTAATGAACTGAATATCAACAACCCCTTTCTGAACATAATCTCTTATAAAGTGATGTTTTATTTCAATATGCTTTGCTCTTGAATGCAATATAGGATTTTCAGACAAGTTTATGGTAGCAATATTATCACAAAGGATAGGAATGTTACTCTCATAACTACTGTAGTCCTCTCGTTGATGCTTGATCCACAGGATTTGTGAGCAATAGGACACTGCTGAAATGTATTCTGCTTCTGCTGTAGATAAAGCAATTGTCCCTTGTATTTTGCTCGTCTAAGAGACTAGATTTCCACCAATGAGGTGACATCTTCCACTGGTGCTTTTTCGATTTATTCTATCTCCAACATAATCAGCATCACAAAATCCAACTAACCTGTATTCCTTATTTGACTTGAAGCATAGACCAAGGTTACTGGTTCCTTTTAAGTATCTAAAAATTCTTTTTATTGTTGTGAGATATGTTTCTCTTGGATCAGACTGAAAATGTGCACATAAACATACGCTAAACATAATATTAGGTCTGGATGCTGTAAGATAAAGTAGTGATCCAATCATACCTCAGTATGTAGTTTGGTCTACCTTTTTGGATGTGTCGTCCAGCCCAAGTATTGAAGATGGATGCATAGGTGTGCTCATTTCTTTGGCATCGTCCATCTTGTACTTTTGAGAAGTTCTTTTGCATACTTCGTTTGATGTATGAATATGCCGTTGTTGGTCTGTTTTACTTATAATCCAAGGAAGAATTTAAGTTCTCCCATCATACTCATCTCAAACTCAGCTATCATGAGCTTAGAAAAATGCTTGCATAGATCGTCATTAGCAGCACCAAATATTATATTGTCCACATAGATTTGTGCAATAATAAAATGTGATTGGACGTCTTTGCAAAATAGAGTAGTGTCTACTTTTCCTCTTGCAAAACCATTTGCTAAAAGAAAAGAACTTAATTTTTCATACCAAGCTCTTGGAGCTTGCTTAAGTCCATAAAGGGCCTTTTTGAGTTTGAAAACATGTTTATGATAAGTATCACACTCAAAACCAAGAGGTTGTTTCACATAAACTTCCTCCTTTATTATACCGTTTAGAAATGCACTTTCACATCCATTTGATAAAGCTTCATATTACTATGAGCAGCAAATGAAAGTAAAATGCGAATGGCTTCTAGTCTAACTACTGGTGCAAAAGTGTCAGTAAAGTCTATACCTTCTTGCTGAGAGTAGCCTTGAGCCACAAGTCTAGCTTTGTTTCTTACCACTTTGCCTGCTTCGTCTAGCTTATTACAAAACACCATTTTGGTTCCTATGACAGATTTATCTTTAAGTGCAAGAACTAGCTACCACACATTGTTTCGTTCAAACTGACTCAGTTCTTCCTTCATGGCATTGATCCAGCTTTCATCCAGGAGAGCTTCATCCACTATCTTTGGTTCCGTCTAGGAAATCAAGGCAGTTTTAGCTTGCTCCTTGAAGTTTGATGTTGTCCTTACATGATCGCGTACATTTCCAAGAATTTAATTGTCTGGATGATATGTCTTCATTTGCCATTGTCGTCTAGTTGGTTCCTTTTCTTCCGTCTTTGGATCATCCAACTGTGTTCTGAACACTCGTTTGTTGGTATAATCTAGCTTTATATCTACAAGTGAATCATCTAGCTATGATAGTTCTCTATCAGGGTTATTGTCATTGAATTTTACATGAATGGCTTCTTCAATCATTAAGGTTCTAGAGTTATAAACTCTATAGGCCTTGGATGTTTTAGAGTAGCCTAACAATATTCCATCATCACACTTAGAATCAACCTTTTCAAGATTATCCTTAGTGTTTAAAATGAAACATTGACATCCAAAAGGATGAAGATATGATATGTTGGGTTTTCTTCCTTTCCACAATTCATAGAGAGTCTTTTTCAAAATAGGTCTAATGTAAATTCTATTTTGTAAATAACATGCTATGTTTACAGCTTCAGCCCAAAAAGTGCTTAGGAGTGGAGTTATCATTAACCATGGTTCTAGCCATTTCTTGCAATGATCTATTCTTTCTCTCTACCACACCATTTTGTTGAGGTGTTCGTGGTACAGAGAAGTTGTGAAGAATTTCGTTCTCCTCACAGAACCCTTGAAAACTTTCGTTTTCGAACTCTTCTCCATGATCACTTCTGATTGAGACTATACACACACCTTTTTCATTTTGAATTCTTTTGCCAAATATAGAAAATACTTTGTAAGACTCATCCTTGTGTTTTAGGAACATGATCCATGTCCATCTAGTATAATCGTCTACTACAACTAACCCATATCGTTTTCTACTAAGGGAGGATGTTCTAGTAGGTCTAAACAAATCAATGTGTAATAGCTCAAGTGGTCTAGTAATGGAAACAATATTTTTTGAATCAAAAGAGCTTTTTACTTGTTTCCCTTTTTGGCATGTATCATAGA
This sequence comes from Spatholobus suberectus, assembly GCA_004329165.1. Taxonomy (NCBI): domain Eukaryota; kingdom Viridiplantae; phylum Streptophyta; class Magnoliopsida; order Fabales; family Fabaceae; genus Spatholobus; species Spatholobus suberectus. Next base: position 38,804,266 of record CM014732.1, read on the forward strand.
GAACATCAGATTTGTATACAAGATTTGGAAGGCCTCTTACAAGGTTATGCTTGTTTAGCTTTGAGATTAATCTCAGGCTTGCATGTCCAAGTTTCTATGCCAATTCCATTGATTCTCATTGATGGATACTAGACAAGACACATTTTGATTCATGAGGTCATTTAAGTCAATCTTATAAAGATTGCTTTGCCTCTTAGCAGAAAATAATATAGATCCGTCTAGATTTTTGACCGTACATGCATCTTTGTCAAAGGAAACACTGTGTCCACTATCACATAATTGACTTATGCTTAGTAAATTGTGTCTAAGTCCTTCAACATATAAAACATTTTCAATAGAAAGGAAGGGATGCTTACCTATCTTACCTATACCTGTAATTTTACCCTTTTGATTTCCTCTAAAGGTGACCCATCCACACCGTTCTTTGGTTGGAGGCTTTGGAACATACACCTTTTGCCTGTGATGTGTTGTAAGCAACCACTGTCTAGGTACTATGATTGGTATTTCCTTCTTGTTGTCAAGCAGATCTACAACAGGAATTATCATGGACTTAGGTACCCAAATAGACTTGGGTCCTTTCTTGTTAGCTTTAAAGGCATTGGACGCCTTCTTGACTGGACGATGAAAGCATTGAGATGATTCATGCCCACTTGTTCCACATATTTTAAAAAAGCAACATTTTTATTTGTTTTACAGGCTTCTTCCTTAGAAAATCCAAGCCCAAATTTGTCATAAGGACTTTGCCTATAAGACAAAATTTTATTTAGATTTTCAGTCCCATTGACGAACTTGGATAAGCTTTCCTTTAGATGAGTAACTTCTTTTTGAAGTTCTAACGCTTCATGAGGAGGTATCTCTTCTGAGGTAACCTTTGTTTTTAAAAACTCATTTTCTTTTAAAACATTTTCATAGTTTTCTTTAAGCGAATTAAATTGCTTTGTTACTTTGGAAAATTTCTTTTTCAGTTCTTTATAACTTACTGAAAGAGTTGGGGAGTTAGCAAGTAATTCATTATACGCTTCTTGAAGAGAAAATAGATCATTTAAGTTTACCTCTTCATCTTGCTCATCTTCTGAGCTTTCAGAACTGGTCTCCGCCATAAGACATAAGTTTGCTTTTTCCTTTCCTTCTTTTTCGAATAAGGATAGGTCCATGTCCTCCCAAGTGGCCATAAGTCCTTTCTTCTTCTTTTTGAAGAAGGTTTTCTTTTTGTCCTTTTGTAGGCTTTAGACATTCAACTTTGAAGTGCCTAGGCTTTTTACATTCAAAGCATACTGAGGGACTCTTCTCCTTGGGTTCTTTGTTAAACTTCTTCGTGAAGTTTTTAGCTCTGGACCCTCCTTTCTTCCACCATATGGCCTGTATTTTTCTTGATATGAAAGATATCTTGTCCTCAGAGTCGTCTTCTTCAGATGCTTTATCAGAAGACTCTTCCACGTTAAAGGCTTTAGACAATGACCCTTTTATAGGACGCTGGATGCTTAAGGTGATGGACTTTCTCTTTTGTCCTTCGTCCTGCTTTAGTTCCAGTTCATAGCCTTTGAGAGTTCCAAGTAGCTCTTCCATGGAAAGCGTTGTTAGATCCTTGGATGCTCTTAGAGCCGTAACCTGTGGTCTCCATTGTCTAGGCAAACTTCTTAAGATTTTGTCAATATGATCATAATTATCATAAGTTTTGCTTGAAGATCTCAGGTTATTAATTATAGTTTGAAATCTACCAAACATAAGTTCGATAGTTTCATTTTCTTCCATAGTAAAGAGTTCATATTGTCTTACAAGTAAGCTCAATTTAGATCTCTTTACCTGTGAGGTATCCTCATAAGCAAGCGCGAGAGTATCCCACATCTTTTTAGCACTTTTTAAACTATTCACTTTTCATATTTAGTTTCGGATAAAGCGCACATCATAGCATTTCTAGCTTTTGAGTTAAGAAGGTACCTTTGTTTGTGAGCTTCTGTCCACTGACCTCTAGGTAACTTAGTTCCAGCATGGTCTAGGGGTAGATAATCACTAGTTTCTACAACGTCCCACATGTCGATGTGACATGCATCAAAGAATGCTATCATCCTTTGTTTCCAGTAGTCGTAGTTTTGACCTTTGAATAGAGGAGGTTTGTTTACTACTTACCCTTCGTTTTCCATCTAACCTTAGGATCTTTTACCCCTGCAGTGTTAGATGCTCAACCCCAAGAGGTCAAGCTCTAATACCAATTGAAAAAGCAAGAGGCGCACAAGAAAGGGAGTTGAATTGTGCATTTCAATAACTTTTTCAATTAAAAACAAGTTCGAAAACGTTATTGAGCTAAAGGATAGAGAAGACAAGCACACAGAGAATTTTATACTGGTTTGCTCAACCTTGAGCTACGTCCAGTCCCTTCACCCAAAAGGTGTCCACTAATCAACTTTGGTTACAAGTATTCTTCACCGCCTCTTCAGGCTTTACAATGCAATTACCCTAGATTGCTTTACCAACCCAAGTATTCTTTTCCACTAAGCCTCTCCAGGCTTTCACAACAAACAGTTGTTTACAAACAGATTCAACTCACACAGTGAGGATATAGAAGATTAAGCACAAAACAGTAATGTGTCAGAAATTTATAAACTATCGTCTAGTGGACATGTAAGAAAGCAATCAACGTTTTTATGTTTGTGCTTGATTCGTTGTTGTTGTCTCTCTTTTTTTTTCTTCTTCTTTCTTGGTATAAATATAGTCTTCAGCAGAAAAAAGCCGTTGAAGAAGACCTGGCTTCAATCTTCAAGAAAGAGGTGTGCGTATCGAGCTTTCAGACATATCAGAAAAGACAGTTTTTGAACTTGCACTAAAACGAAAAGAGCAGCTTTGTGCGGGAGGTTTGCTTTTCTAAACATTCTTCATTTGGTTTGTCAGCTCGAAGAGTTGACTTGCTTTTTCTGTCTTGCTGCACTTTTGCACTAGAATGTTTATGTCTTCCATTTAATGCTTGAAATATTTGAACGTTATATCTTTAAAAGGCAAGGCATTAGTCTCGATATATATAAAAAGGACGCATAGAGTGAACAAGAGAAAACTTAGCCCGTTTAAGAACTTGCGTCTAGACGCGTCTAGTGTGGTTGTCTAAAGTTTTAAAAACATTGAGTCCATAAATGAGACTTACACTTGGTCGGTCATCATATATAAGTCAATTGGACGCTAGTTTGAGATTGGACGCTGTAAATCCGTTAGTTTAAAGACATAGACTTAAACTTTAATAAATTTGTTATCTTCAAAATTTGAAGGTCTAGACGCTTCAAAATCTTTGGTTCCAACAAAGACCGCCAGACGGGTCCAACTTCGTGCACTCCGTTTTATGCTTCCAATCTCCTTTTTGTCTCGTTCTCGTACTTATGGGCTTCTTTTTCAGCCTTTACTTTGGTTCTTGTTTTTTTTAAGTCATCTTTGACTAGCATAATTTTCCTTTATGCCTGTAGATTGTATTTCCCTTCCTTGTTTATCTAATTGCCCTTCACAAAATCCAACAAAATTAAAGCAATTTATGCAATTTTAATAAAAAGCTTAGAAATACAAATCACATGAAATCCTTCATTAATGGTCTATTTTTTCACAAATTACCTATGAGCTAATGCAAAAATTATGGGAACTTGCTCTATAAATCTACATAAAATATAAATTTATCATGGATGAGAGAAGATGAAAAAGAAAGGGAAGCAAGGAAATTTTGTAAGACATACATGAGAGACAGGGAGAGAAGAGAGAAATAAGGCTTTTTATTTTGTTAAATTAAATATTAAATTACTATAATATTCCTAAAATAAAGTAATTGAAATAAATGAGTGTTCTTTTTTGTAACTTACATTAATTATTGCACTATCAATAATTTTATCTAACATGTGATTTGTATCGATCCAACTATTAAATTACAACTTGTTTAGGTCAAATTTTGTTAAAATTGAACAACAATAAGAATAAATAAAATAATTCATATTTTTATACATGTTCAAAGTATACTACATTAATTCTGGTATATATATATAAATGAGATATTAAATAATTTATATTAATATAAAATTTGTAAATATAATTTATATAAAAAAAACTTTTAATAGAATGTTGGATTTTGAAATAAAATTATTTAATTAAAAATTATTAAATACTGTAATAATTAATATGAGTACACCGATATAATTTAATTTCTATGTAATTGATGGAGAAACAGACGAACGACTTCCCCAATGTTGAGGCATAGGAATAACCGTCTTCTCTTTAAGCAAAGTTCAGAGGGATCTGATATCATGAAACTGACAGTAGCTCAATTGAAAACTAAGTTAATTCTAGTTTGTCCAGCTGCACAAGCAACACAATATTACTGCTTTACAATGTTCATTACTTCAATTTCAAGGCAAGTTGGGACACGTAGAAGACGGTACATATAGGTTGAATAAAGTTAACCATGCAAAATAAGTCCTAGCCTTTCATTATCCAAAAGGCCGAAAAGGACATCCTGACAATTATATGTGGCCCATCGTCACGACTAATTTGAAAATGGACAAAAATTAAGCGTATATCGTCATTCAGGATTTAATTCCTGCGTTGCCACACTTTTAAAAAAGATCCTGTCATTGCCACACTTATAAAAAAAATTTTCACAACTAGTTGTTGCAGCCGTGCGATGCACGGAATATTTGAATTGTGTTAATAGAAATAGTTGTCTTAAACAGAATAAAGCATTGATTATTATTTCACATCAAAAAATAATTATATAATATTTCTATTTATTATCCTTTAAAATTTAAATTATTACATTTTACGATATCTAATCTTTATATATGAAATGAATAAATATATATTAAAATTATGATCGAAATAAGATAAAAATTAGAATTAGAATTAGAATTAGAATTAGATCATGTAAAAATTAGAAATAATTTTAAAATAATGATATTTAGCAGTAAAAGAGATAAATATAGTTAAAAAATGTGATTGAAAATTATATATAATGACCATAATACTAAGATTGTTTCTTTTTAAATAATGATTGAAATTTATATATTATTTCAAAGGTATTGGTATTTTGCCATCTATAATGGTCTTACTCAACTTGAACAGGATTGTCTTTGGTAGATGATACATGTGGTTTATATATAAAAAAAGGTATTAGTATTAGTGTAAATGTAATTTGAATGGACACATAGGGAAACAAAACACATTGCTGAAACCTGCTATTGTGAAAAGTCAATTTTGGTCATATTTTAAGCGGGAAAAACCCTAGGGTTTAATGAGACTTAGTTATTATATATATCTATAAAGATACCACGACAATTTCTACAGTGGATTACCATTTTATATGGTTCACTAGCGGACCACCATTCTTAACCATTAGATATTTTAGTAAAAAATTCAAAGGATAGGATTGAAGACTCGATACTTAATAATATTTTGGTTAGAATTTTGCAATTTAGTCCTTGTATAAAACTAAAATGTGGATGCATATGCAAAATTTTATTCAAGAGATTTGCGTACTTGAAACACTAGCAGAGAGATGCGACGAAGACAAAGACCAACTCCATCTCCCTTTTGACAATGCCAAAGCAGTACCATAGATTCTTCTTTGGCAGCAACCAACCTCCCACTATTATGACAGGTTCGATGTTGTCGAAGAACCTTTGAGAAGAATCAACGACGACGATGATTAGAATAGCAACAACAACAAGGATGATTTGTAGATTGTGTTGGACGACAACAGCCTTATGGCAATGGTAGAAGCTGGAAATAGCGATGGCCTTAATATTGCAGCGACAGCTTGTGATGCAAAAGTCCAACTACTCCATTGCGTGGCATGATTGCGATGACCACTGCAAGCGATTGTTCTAGAAAACTCTGCAGCTTGATCCAACTTATGGCAGCGATTTCGCTTACAACAGCAACGCAAGGTTATTCAAGAAACGTTTGAACAAGCCTCGTATGCATTGCTTTCATGAATCTTCATGGTTCTTGATGTTTTCCCCTACTTGGTATTCTAAATCGTTGGCCATCAAGGGTTTCTCTAAAACATTTTCTGGGTATTCTGAATCGTTTTGGGAGGGTTTTCTCGAACGATACTCGCCAATTTGATCGGTTCAACATGATTAATTACTTTTTGTGATAAATTAATTACATTTTGAATAATAATTAAAAAAAGTGAAAAGAGATAAAACATTGATATTTAAAGGCATGGATCGTTTGCAAACCTGGATTTAGAAATTAGGAAAAGGCATGGATTTGGATGATTGAGTTTTGAGGACTATTTTGCAATTTTAAAATTTTTTGTTAATCACTATAGTAAATCGTTTATGTCCATGTTTACCTTCTTTAACTAGGAAATATTGACAGTCCATTAGTGGACAACATAAAATGGTAGTCCAGCGTAGAAAGCGCCACACACTTTTCCATTTCGTTGGAATTCCAGGGATTGAAATCTTGACTTTTCAACATGGTCCTGTGATTTTTGTTTCAAAACTAGTTGGAAATTTGGGTTTACAAAACCTGATTTCTAAACTTTTTTTTTAAATAAAAAATGCTTGTTTTATTAAGTTGAAAAATAAATTTAATTAATTTGTTGATGACAAGTGTTACTTGTATTCTGATTGTTAAAAAAAATACTTTGTAATTATAAAAAATACAATGTTATTAATTTCAATTTACATTATAAAAAAATTAATCAAATTATTAAATAATTAAAGTAATTAATTCAAATCAATAAATTCAAATATAATATTGAAATAATAAAATAAATTTAAAATTATTATTAATTAAATTAATCAAATACAATTGTGATTAAAAAAATAAATGTAATTAATTAATTCCAGTTGCCTTAAACTTTGGCCACAATAAGAACAATTTTTCCTTGAATGACCGTGGTTTCTACACACACCACACCTATTCAATTGACCCTTTTTCTTGAGGTCCATCTCCGTACGGATTCATGTTGGTTGAGGACTCTTTGCATCTCTTCACTGTGGAAGACCTCCTCTTGTTCATATTGTGGCCAATAATGTTGGTGGCTGAACATCCCAAAATTAGTGTTATACACATTCAACACACTTTCCAAGTATACACTGAATGCACGTACGACATATAATCTACTCAAATTAGTGCACAAGCAGACATGACATGAAAACAAGGCATGTGCAATGCTTGGAATTTGCCACAATCACACGTACATCGATAATTTTACATATTATCAATCATTGCCTCCACCAAACGTAAATTTAAATTTAGATGAGACAGTGCAAGAAGATTAGGAAATGTTGATAATGAACAACAACAAATACGGCAACAGGGTGACCCCATCGAAACTTCCAAGAAATCAACGACTACCATTGTGTGGGACCGCACACCGCATATGAGATTAATTAGCTCCAGTTATTTTGTAATTTGTTAAATTTAATTAAATTTATTTTTATCACAATTGCCAGCTTTTCTAATTTATTGATTTGAATTAATTAACTTAATTATTTAATAATTTGATTAATTTTTTTATAATGTAAATTGGAATTAATAACATTGTATTTTTTATAACTACAAAATGAATTTTTTAACAATTAGAATACAATTAATACGTAAAATCAACAAATTAATTAAATTTATTTTCAACTTAATGAAACAAATAATTTTTTATTATTTAAAAAAAAATAGTTTAGAAATAATTTCCAACTGACTTTGAAAACAAAATCACGAAGCCACGTTGAGAAATCGGGATTTCAACCCGGGGATTCCAACGAAACGGAAAGGTGCTGCATTGTGGAATATTTTTTGGAAGTGTGGCATTGACGGAAAGTTTTCTTAAAAGTGTGGTAGTGGGAGAATTAAATCGTCGTTTGGTGAATAACTACATATATGTAGCAACAAATCATGAAGGACGTTAATGTTTAAATTTTTCACTAGTGGTCCATAATTACCACTCCATCCAGCTTGAAATTGCTCATAGACCATAAACTCAGTTCTATATATGGATTTCTATAAAACGCGTATATTATTATTATTATTATTATTATTATTATGATGTCAAACAAATTGCCGGCTTGGATCATGCGCATCCTGTCAAAACTAGGACGGACTTTTCTTGACAGTCTTTTTCAGAAGCAGGAGGTATGCTTTTCCTCGTTCACGGAGGAAATTAAACTTCAGAAGATAATAACCTACTCTTCCTTATTCATACATACCCCTCTCACACAACCATGGGAACTGAGACTCCAACGAACGGAAAGCCTATTGCTTCAGGGGACGAAAAGTTGCTTTCTCACCAGCAGAGGTAGAAGACACAAAACATTATTATTTGTAATGTTGTAACGTGTTTCTATTTAAAAGGGTGATTTGGATCAAAACTAGTTTTGGTTGTGGAATTTGTTCAAGATATGTGTTTTTTTTTTTTTGGGGGGTTGTTAACAGATTGATAAAAGAACAGCGGAGCAGAAGGCAATTGATGATTGGCTTCCCATCACTTCTTCAAGGAACGCAAAATGGTGGTACCGCAGCTTTTCACAACGTCACTGCCATGGTTGGAGCTGGTGTCCTCAGCCTTCCATCTGCCATGGCAAGTCTTGGATGGTATGCATGTTATGCTACTGACCGTACACTAATTGCAGAGAACAGAACATTTTTCTTTTTTCTTTTTTTTTTGTTATCTCATTCACAATCAGTTAAGAAATAACACAACAGGGGTGGAAAAAAAGTGGATCTCTTTTGTTCTGTTTATAACACTACAAGAATAACTTTTCTCTCTCAATAAGAGAAGACAGCCACAACTGAGGCTGCATACATGTGGTATGGTTCTCAGATAATCATCTTACTTAATCATGTGATCAGAAATTCGATCCCTGTTTGTGTATATGAAAGCATATTTATAGAGAGAGGTCAAATCTTTAAATCGGTCTCCATATCTCAAGGAATCTTCGCCTCTCATCCGAGATACCGTGGACCCCCAAAACAAAAGCACATATGATTGTATTTCAAAAGTTAATTAAAAATAAATGATTATTCCTTTAAAATAATTATTTCTCTTCTTTCTTCCACACTAAGGTTGTTCATGTTAATTTTGTAATCTGCTATTACAGGGGTCCTGGTGTGGTTATTCTTGTGTTGTCATGGATAATCACTCTCTACACACTGTGGCAAATGGTGGAGATGCATGAGATGGTTCCTGGAAAACGGTTTGACAGGTACCATGAGTTGGGGCAGCATGCCTTTGGGAAAGGCTAGGCCTGTGGATTGTGGTGCCACAGCAACTGATATGTGAAGTTGGTGTGGACATTGTGTATATGGTCACCGGAGGAAAGTCACTGCAGAAAATTCATGACCTGGTGTGCAAGGATAAAAATTGCAAACAAATGAAAACTACTTACTTCATCATGATCTTTGGCTCTGTTCATTTTGTGCTCTCTCACCTTCCCAACTTCAATGCCATCTCTGGCATCTCATTGGCTGCAGCAGTCATGTCTCTCAGGTAATTAAGCATCTCCTTTGCCATGCCAATTAGTCAACATAACTCAAGTCAACAAGTCAACTTCCTTAATTTTTGTCTTTTTCATTTCTTTCTAGTAGTACTTTTCTACACGCCTCGTTGTTTCCGTTTACACCATGTTTTATACTTTCTTTTTATAAAGAGATAAAAAAAAAAAAAAGAATTTAATTTAATATAATGAGAACGTAAAGATTTTTTTTACATTGTAATTAATCATATATTATCATGCATGAAAAGAATATTGATTTTTATAAAAATTATTTAAAAGTTATATCTAAAGTAATTTTTAATTGCTTAACTCTGTAAAATCTTTTAGAGCACGAAAATTAAATTAAAAAAAAAAGACATTTTTCTTGTTTTCGTAAAAAGGAATGTAGAACAAATAAATGTAAGACAATAACATCGTTGTTTGCTGTTATTGAGCTAAAAATGTCGACCACTTTAATTGAAGGAGTAGATAAGCGAAATATTCCACGAAATATCTTTCGCCCTTTTACAATTTGGCTTCTCATCACAGTTGTAAAACAAGGTCCATTGTGTTTTTCAGGGCAAATTAAGGTCCCTTCTCTGATGTATTAATCTCTTATAAATCTTTTATACGCAAGTTTATAATGTTTAAGCTAGCATTTTGTTTCTTTTTAGATTTTCTTTTTTTAAAATGTTAAATATTCTCTAATTAATTCTACAGAAATTTATTTTTCGACTGTTTTTATTAAAAAAAATACTTGTACTTTTAAGAGTTTTTTTATAAACTGTGTTTAGTCTGACATTTAAAAAAAGAAAGAGAGAGAAATAAAACAATTAATCCATAAATCATTGAATACTTTTAGACTTTTCTTTTTATCATATAAAAATATTTAATACTTACTTTTTAAAATAATTAATAAAACATTTTGAATAATATTTTAAGGTGTTCCTTAATCCTTAACGTATACACTGAAAAAGAAATTAGTTTAATTTTCATGTAACGTGAGTGTAAGTTATTTTTATTCAATTAAAAATATAATTTAGATATAATTTTTAAAATAATTATTATAAAAGTCAACAAAATTACAATATATAATAATATGTTATCAATGACATGTCACTATATTTAATTAAATTTGTAAAACATTCAATATTATAAATTTTGATGACACTACCCAGAATTAAACGGCCCCATTAGTATTTAAAAAAAAAAAAAAAACAAATGTGGCAGAATATTCAGTTCCACTTGATTTATCTTGGTATCTCTAATCAACTTCATTGCGTGTGAGATTGGAATCCTGTGTGCTTGCAGCTACTCAACCATTGCATGGGTGGCTTCAGTAGACAAGGGAGTCCAGCAAGATGTTCAGTATGGCTACAAAGCCACCACTTCAGCAGGAACAGTTTTCAATTTTTGAATGCTTTAGGTGATGTTGCTTTTGCCTACGCTGGACACAATGTGGTGTTGGAGATTCAAGCAACGATCCCTTCCTCCCCAGAGAAGCCATCAAAGGGTCCCATGTGGAGGGGAGTGGTAGTAGCAATATGTAGTTGGTGGCCTTGTGCTACTTCCCTGTTGCTCTTATTGGGTATTGGATGTTGGCAATGCCGTTGAAGACAACATCCTCGTCTCCCTAACAACCACTTGGCTCATAGTAGCTGCTAAAATGTTGTTGTCATCCATGTCATAGGAGCTACCAGTGTGGTAACAATTAATATGTGTTTGGGAATTAATGTGTTTGTAAAATTGATTTTGAATTAAATTGAATTCGTAAAATTAATTTTGAAGTAATGTAATTTATGTTCAAATTTTTTATTCTAAATCAAGTTAATAGTAAATTTAATATAAAATTTTTTATTCAATGCAAAACTTACTTCAAGTCAAAATTAATTCTAACCCCAAATCAATTTTTAATGTAGAACTAATGTGTGAGCATTTATTAAAATCACATTAACTGGTATTTCAATGTGATCTGAGTAATCTAATATGATTCTGATAACCATTTCCCTTTCATATTCATCACCTACAATCATGTAATGGCTTATGTTTCTTTGCTTCCAATTGGTTGTCTATATATGCAGCTATATGCAATGCCGGTTTTTGACATGATCGAGACTCTAATGGTTAAAAAATTGTGTTTCAAGCCAAGCTGGCTGCTACGATTTGTCGTGCGCAATGTTTATGTTGGTGAGCACAATCCCACTCTTGTCTCTTCTAACTTGTTTCCTCCTATTTGACTAATTAAATGCCTCTGTGAAGTCCACGTTATTTGTCTCATTATTGTAACACTTTAATTCAGCATTTACAATGTTTGTGGGCATTACGTTCCCTTTCTTTGGCGCACTCTTGGATTTTTTGGAGGATTTGCATTGCTCCAACGACATACTTTGTAAGCCCCCAAACTCCTCTTTTTTATATATAATATCATGGTTTTAAACCAGTATACCTCACGCATATTCACATAGGTAGGAGATATATCAAGTGAGAACTTCTGGTTACGATGAAAAATGAGAATTATAACCACATATAAATTGTTAAGATTAACAGTTAGTGGTCACATGAACACTTAAAAAGTCATATGTATTTATTTTTTAATCTTAACCAAATATGATTTAATGATTTATATTTATAGTTTTCATTTTCACACTAATGAGAATTTTTACTTGATACATTTCCTGTGTGTGTTGCTAATTAAGATGAACTCCTATATAGGTGAGTGTGTGTGATTTGATATCACTGACTACATTTTTAACATAATATATTCTGTAGCTCCCCTGTATTATCTGGCTTGCTCTTTACAACCTAGAAAGTTCAGCTTATCCTGGATCACCAACTGGGTATGTTCAACTGCACTATGCTTGTTTGGTATATATATTTATTTGACAGCCTTTTAGATTTAAACTTAGTTTACCTATTGGGCTTCCTTGTTTCAGATCTGGCATTATACTTGGCCTCCTGCTGATGATTCTATCACCAATCGGTGGATTAAGGAGTATCATACTCAATGCTAAGACCTACGGTTTTACACTTGAACTATTCTACCAAGAGCCCATCCTGAACTTTTATTTTTATAAATACTATAAACATGCATGAATGTAAATGTGAGAGTGGGACTATGTCTTTGCCATTTCCAGCTTTATTTTTCTGCAAAACAAAATCATCCAGTATGTCACATATTTGATTCCTACTCCTTCTTTACTTTTGGATTCAATTTGCATTCACAACTCACAACCACGACATACTGTTACCGCTGACTAGCTAGCGAGTTTCCAAACACATAATTTGGACAATTGGAATTGGAAATGGTTGACAATATTATATTACTAATATATATAATAGCGTCCTTGTATAAATCATATATATGTCTCCCTTAATGCAACCATGTTTCTCAACCATGTTTCTTGGTATGATCTGATGCATTCATTTTCACATATATGGGAGAAAATATAAAAGTTAATAAGTGACACGTGCGTTGTTAAATAACCTTTTATTAAGACCAATTTATTGGACATTTAAAAAATGGAGGAGTAAAACGAAACAGTGTTATTTAAGTCAAATATTGGAAAGACAACTTAATGTCATCATGAATGGAGTTAAACCAATCTAATTAAAAAAAAGATAATCTTGTTGGACATTTAAAATTTAAAAAATAAAATAAAACAAAAAAAAAGTAATTAAAGAGAAACTAAAACAAAACAGCAAATTAGAAGACCATAATACTAATATTGCATCACTTGAGCTCGATACAAGTATCACGTGTGTTTTTTCAGTTAAAGATTTTGTAGGTGCTGCAGGTTGGTATTTTAATATTTGATTTTGGAGTATTGGGCCCAGTGTACTAAACCCATCAAAAGTAGTATTGTTTTTTTTTCGTACCTTTCTTTTTAATATTTTGTATATTTGCATTATTTAGTTTACTTTATTTGTTATTTAATTTAATTTTAACTCTTGAATGTGTTTTTTAAAATACTTTTAAAATTGATTTAAATTAAAAAAGGGAACAACGGAGTTGCGAAATGCTTTTACTTTGTTAACTCTATCTTTTTTAAGAATCTATTGAGCTGCGATAGCTTGTTAACTCAATTTTTTTTAAAATTCCTGACAAAAATTGTTTTTACCTCTTTTTCTAAATATATTTTTTTTGTCAACGCTTGTAAAAAGAAATTATGTCTTGCAAATAATTACTAATACAATAATGAATTTATTTTTAGGAGTCAATTGAGTTACGACTTGTTCTCAAACCCAATTTTTCTTTCCTTTATTTTTTATAAATTCCAAATACTAAAAACTATTTGATCCGAACCATCAATACCAAATTTTAAGTTGTTGCTGAGATATGATAATTTTTCTTTACCATTCTTGAAGGTTATTTGAGTTGCAACAAGTTATTCGCCTGCTCTGCTATTTCTGTGAATTCCGAAGAAAAAAAAAACATCAAAATATTTTTTGAAAATAATTTTAACTTCAAATTATGAATATTTCTTTTAATTTTTCTCACAAATAACGTTAAAAACAAAATAAAAAGAAGATTTACTTTTTGTCAATGTATTTATCCACCAAACTATTGGCCAACAGGTAATTATTTCATTTTTGAACTTCTCAATTATTTATTATCTAATTTTGTGAAAAAGTATAAAATAATTAATAGGAATAAGGATATATTTGACAAAAAAAATAATTAATGTAACTTTAAACTTTAAAATAATAAATAGAAACAATCTTTTACTATTATATAAAAGATGATTCTTATTGGACAGGTGTCATACTCTTATCAATTTTTTTATGCGTTCTGGCCTGTGCAACCAGTAAATGATGAACAACTTACTTTTATCAATTCTTTCCCGTACTCTTCTGTGTGCAACCGGTAATTATTGAAAACTTGATGCTTTGTAGAGTATTGTCTGGAGGTCACTCTCTGCAGTTAGAGTTATTCGTTGCTTTTACTTTTACACATTAGTTTAATCATGGGAAAATCTTATGTCAACTATTTTTATTTTATTTATATCCTCATCAAATAATTTTCATTTATTTTTATTTTCTGTTTTTTCCCCTTATATGTCCTTTTAAAATATTTAGATAATTCTAAAAAGTATATGTTACCATTGGTAATCTTCATTTTAAGTTGAAAAATTATGATATTACTTTTTTATAAATATCACCTATTTTTATTTTTTTTTCTATTTATTATTTTTATTTTACAAAAGAAATTAAATTTAAGGGAAAATCATTTTATATTTAATTAAGGTTAAATTACTTTTTGGTCCCTTTTTTATTTACAATATTCAATTTGGCCTTTCTTATTTTTAAAATGTTCAATTTAGTCATTTAATTTTCAAAAACATCCAATGTACCTTCCGTCTAAATCGAACTAACAACATTAGGAGGATACATGCAATAATGACCTTTTTACATTTTGTGGCGGTTATAAATTGCCAAATCAATATACATATAGCAGGCAGTTCTAAATTGCCACTATATTATAATGTTTATTAATTAAATAAAATTATAATAATACACCACTTTTGAACCGTGACCATGATAATATTTTAATTATATATATAATAATTATACAAATAATTATAATACTTAATAAATTATCTTATTAGATTAAATTTAAAAATGATAATAAAAGTATAAAATTATAATAGAAACATCATATTTATTTTATTATATTTATAAAATTATAATTAAAAATATTTTTAATAATTATAATAAACTAATAGTAATTATTTAAATATTATAATAAATATAAAAATATTAAAAACTATACTAATTTATATTTTTACTTATATAATATTTATACTATTATTAGTATTAGTATTATAATTTTAAAAAATTTAAATGTATATTAAATTTTTAAAAATAAAATAAAATAATATAATTTAATAATTTATTTATATAATAAGTTACAATGTGATTAATTTAACATTTTAAATCGTAAAACTATAATGTAACACTAATAATAATTAATATAAAATT
>CM014732.1:38826953-38928769 GCA_004329165.1 Spatholobus suberectus
CCCTTTAAATAATTTTTTACAAACAAAAGTAAATCTTCTTTTTATTTTGTTTTTAAACGTTATTTGTGAGAAAACTTAAAAGAAATGTTCGTAGTTTGAAGTTAAAATTATTTTCAAAAATATTTAGATGATTTTTTTTCTTAGGAATTCACAGAAATAGGAGCAGGCCAATAACTTGTTGCATCTAAAATAACCTTCAAGAATGACAAAGACAAATTATCATATCTCAGCAAACAACTTAAAATTTGGTATTTATGGTTGGATCAAATAGTTTTTAGTATTTGGAATTTATAAAAAATAAGGGAAAGAAAAATCGGGGTTGACAACTAGTTGTCGTAACTCAATTGACTCCTAAAAAGTAAATTCATTATTGTATTAACAATTATTTACAAGACCTAATTTCTTTTTACAAGCATTGTCAAAATAAAATACTTAGAATAAGAGGTAAAAACAATTTTTGTTAAGAATTTAAAAATAAAATTGAGTTAACAAGCTATCGCAGCTGAATATTTTATATATTTTGTAGGGTTTCAGGCGCATTAATTGGCGACATTAGGATTTTAGCAGCTTTAAATAGGATTTTCGTTAGGGTTTCATAAGAATTAATTGTAATCAATTTGAATTTTCATTAGGGTTCCTTAGGATTTGATTGACGACATTATAGTACAATGATAAAATTTCTATGCATAGCATGGAGATATCATCATCATCATTATTATTATTATTATTATTATTATTATTATTTATTATTTTATTAATATTTATTATAAAAAATGAAATAGGTGACTAATTTATGGGTTGATGAGAATTTGTAGTAATTGATCAATGGTGTGTGATTTTTAATTGTCTTTTATGTCCATAGACCTTATTAAAAAAAGTAGGCAATTATTATAACAAAAATATTAGTTTGTTATTTTTTATTTTAAGTTTAAATATAAATTGTCTTTCAAAATAATAGAAAATAACTTTTTTGCACACAATTTATTTGTGCATCACATCAGATCAAATTTAATACAAATGAATGCGATATTTGATATAAAATGTTGATATCTAATCATTTAAATATGTGTTCTTAAATTTACATTATTTCGTTTAATCACTTTATTTTGTTTCAATATTTTTATAGGATGTTAAATTAATGGACTTCATAAAATGGTTTTAATGGAATAATTTGAGTTCTTTTAGTTAAATTTAACTTTTTTATTTTGTTATTTAATTTAATTTGTCTATGTTCTTACTTTCAAGAACACAATGTAGAATTCAACTTTATACCTGTATTGGAAAATAAGCGCATTCAATATCTTCAATTTTTTTTTATAAATGAATAAGTTTCATATTTAATTGATATTTTATTATTTTATAGTAATATAGTAAATTAAGTTCCTAATTGTGAAAATTTTAACTTATTTAGATTCTTCTTCAGCAATATAAGAAATTAACAAAATTGTTAAATATTTATTTATACATACAAAAAATGATAAAACTTATATGTAGTTTTATAGGTGTTTTTGGTATTGTTCTCCAAATTAGAATTGAGTTTCACCTTGCTAATTCACTTAAAAGGTTGTCATTAAAGTCACCATAGATTATCGAGGTAAAACTTTAATTTTGATTGGAGAATAACACAAAGTATCTATGAAATTATATAGATACTTTGCCCTACAAAAATTACCCTATCCACAATTCACCCATGCATTGCAGGGTTCATGCTTTATTCTTAAAAAAAGACAAGGTTAACAAGTAACAACATTCACTACAAGAAAACCTTAAATTAGTGTTGACCAAAAGTTGACGCTAATCATCAAAAGCCGTCGCTTTTTTGTTTTTATCGTCGGTAAAACGATGGCCTTATGGCCGACGCTAATCAAGTCGATACTAATTGGGTTGCGTCGGCCAAACTGGGGCCAACACTTATTAGCGTCGGCCTGGCCGTCGCTTAAGTCGACACAAAATTGTGAAAATCGAACCAAAAAAAAACACTGCCATATCGGCGATGTGTTTACTTTTTCTCGCAAACCACCACCCACATCCACCAAACCCAAACTGCCATTGCACATCACCACCCACATCCACCAAACCACCACTGCCACCACACGCTACCACCCACATCCACCAAATCTCAAACCTAAATCGCCATCGCCACTGCATAAAATTACCACCACCCGCAAAAGCAAACATCAACAGGAAAAAAATAACCACCACCATTGCACAGAGCCACCACCACCCCAAACCTCAAATAGCCATTGTCACTGTCGCCCATTCGTCCTCGATATCCACTACCTCCAAAGCCACCTACAACCCATAGAAAATAAAATCATCAATAAGTGAAAGAAAGGAAAAGAAAGAAAAGAAATAGGGAAGGGGGAGAAGGAGGCTCGCAGGTGGGAAGTGGAAGAAGAGGTTGATGATAAAATAAGCAATATAAGTGACGGTTAGACCGACACTATAATTCTTTTTTTTTTAATATAGTTAGAGTCAGCTAAACCGACACTAATAATTTTTTTTTAATATTAGTGAGCGTCGGCTATGACCTGTCGCTTACTTTTAAATTTTAAAAAGCTAGAAGGCAGGAGTAACTTTATGTTTTTGCACGTAGAAATAATTTTCAAAATTATTAGTTAGCATCGGGTAGGCCAACGCTAATAATTCTTTTTTTTTTTTACATTGCTAGCGTTGGCCATGGCTGACGCAATCTAAAAAAGAAAAAATATATATTAGAAATTAACGAAAGCATTTTAGTGATGGTTTAGCGTCGGTTTGGCTAATCGACACTATTTAATGTTGTTTAGGCTGATACTTGGTTGACGTTAATTTAAGCTTTTCTTCTAGTGATTTCACAACTCCATTAATCCTTTTATTAATTTAAATCAATTTTAAAAGTATTTAAAAAAAACACATTCAAGAGCTAAAATTAAATAAAATAATAAGTAAATAAAGTAAATTAAATAATGCAAATATACAAAAAAATTAAAAAGAAAAGTATGAAAAAAAAATACTACTTTTGATGGGTTTAGTGCACTAGGCCCATGTATACTTCAAAATCAAATATCAAAATAGCAACCTCCAGTAACACCTTACAAAATGTTTTACTAAAAAAATAACACATGGTACTTTGTATTAAGCTCAAGTGTTGCAATATTAGTATTATGGTCTTCTAATTTGATATTTTATTTTAGTTTGGCTCTTTAACTTCTTCTTTTTATTTTGATTTTTTAACTTTTAAATGTCCAACAAGATTATCTTTTTTGTTAGATTCGTTTAACTCCGATGATGACATTAAGGGTATGTTTGTATCTATTTCAAATATGATTTTTTTATAGATCATGATGTTTGATAGTTTTGGAAACATAATTTCAAGACCAAGTCTCATTGAAATTATTAGAAGTAGCTTTTTCATCAACAATGGTTATATTTGGCTTGAAATTTCAGCTAGTTTCTAACTTTTTTTTTATTAGTTAAAATGCTTGTTTGATCTTATTAGTAAAGTTTGGTAAACAAGTTTTTTTCTAATATCTTATAGCATTTTTTGAGACATTACTTCAATGAGCATTTTTAGATCGTTAGCTTTTAACTTCTAACTTCTTATATTTTATTCCCATTTGTCCTTAAAATATTTATTAAATTTTCTTTTTATCCTTTTCTACATAAGGTAGATTTTATATTATTATTATTATTATATTTTGTTTCTCTTCTTCCACTCTACAAGTAGGGTTATATTATTTTTCCCCTTTTTTACATAAGGTATGATTTTTCTTATTTTTATACCCTTTTATTACATAAGATATTGGTAATGATAATAATAAGTTATTTATTTCTATTATTATTATTATTATTATTATTTGGATATTTTTCTGTTATATTGCTTATTTTACCCATTACCACTATTACACTATTTATTTTACTATTTCACTTCAAGTTATGGATATAAATAGATGATAGATTTATTTTATTATTTTTTGAATATTTGTTATATTACACTATTTATTTTAACCATTACACTATTATATTATTTATTCTATTATTTTTAACATTATATTTCAAGATATTTTAACCATTACACTACTTAACATAATGAAAGTATGATGACTACTTAAGAGTATTTTATTTTTACTTTATTTTAAACGTGATTGAAAATATTTTAAGATATAGTATAAGATTAATAGTAGAATACACAATGTGAAAAAAATATAATAATTGAAACTAAAAAATGTAATTAAAATAATTGATCTAAATAAAATATTACAAGAGTTTAAAATTAATTAAAAAACTAAAATTATAAATACAAAAAATATATTTTTAACAATAAAATAAAATTAAAATTTATATAAAAATATCAGATAAATGTGTCTATATATCTGTCATTTTACATATAACTACTTCAACAGACAATTTTTACTAAACACTATAATTCAATGAACTAGCTTAATAACTTTCAATTATCAGTTACTAACTTTCAACAACTAGTTAGCTTTCAGCTTCTGGCTAGTGTTTTAGCTTTCAGTTAGCTTTTCATACTTTTGTCAACATAGCCAATAATGTGAGTCATGATGTTTGTTCCATGTATACTCTCCAAGTTTGTGATTTCAAATTTTTACTACATGGTTGTTCCATGTTTATCACAATGCATGTGCATCAAAGTAATTCAGTGCGTGTTTGGTTTCACGTTTGATTCTTCAAGAATCACGTTAAAATGTCAGTTAATATGATCTTAGGTAAATTTTCACATGTTCGGTTCCACGTTGAGAAATTGATTCTGAGTCCAGAATTGATTTTGAGTTGAAGCAACTTTAGGTAGTTTTTAAATTAGATCAAAAATTTATATTGAGTTTACTACTAACTTGATTTTATAATAAAACCATCTAAACATACAATCACATCAAATCAAAATCAATTTTAACCAAAATTAATTTTACAAAATCAATTTTATTCAAAACCAATTTTGTCGATACTCATCCAAACATACACTTAATGAAACACTTACTGCGTCTATACCCGTCTTGTAGTGTTATATTTTTTGGGATGTACAAACAGAGCCTAAAGCCCCCCAACTTGTAGTGTTATATTATGTTTAGTGTTATTACTTCAGAATCCTTGCCCTGTTTTTTTTATAAATAAAAAATTATTATAACACAACTTAGTATAAGATGTGCAGTAGTTGGTAAAATGGAATATCTAGGATATATATGGACAATAGCTATTAATATATATATATATTATATATATATATATATATATATATATATATATATGAGATTTGCTAATGTAGTACGTTAGCAAATTATAATGAAGGATTGTTTTAAAATACACTAATGATGTAATTTACTAATGTACTCCAATTAAAAAATAAGTAGATATAAATGAATTTTAATACAAAATACGTCTACATAAAAAATATACATGGTCATTAAAATTTATTTAAGTAATTACACACCTAAAACAAATATTAATTGCAAGTTTCCAAATATTGCATGTAGTCAAAATTAATTTTCTAATATGCTATTTAAATAAAAATCACATTACTTCATACTCACGTTTACTTAGAATCAATTCTATAAAACCATGTTGATTCAAAATCAATTCTACAAATGTGTATCTAAACACACATTAAGATGTCTTTACAATAGTTGACTTAATTAACACTTTCATTTTTGTCTATTCTTTTAATGTCCAATAAGTTGGTCTTAATAAAAGATTATTTAGCGCATTTCACTTATATGCACTTTTATATTTTCCCCCATATATGTGGAAACGAATGCATCAGATCATACCAAGCAACCGTATTGCATTAAGCTAGACATATATATGATTTATACAATGACACTATTATATATATTAGCAATATATAATATCGTCAACCATTTCCAAATGTCCAAATTATGCTTGGAAACTCACTAGCTAGACAGCGGTAACAGTAGGTTGGGGTTGTGAATGCAAATCGAAACCGAAAGTAAAGAAGGGGCAGGAATCGAATATATGACATTGGATTATTTTTATGAATCAACTATAGCAGCAACTTTGTTTTGCAAAAAAATAAAGCAGGAAATGGCGAAGACATAGTCTCACTCTCACACTTACATTCATGCATGTTTATAGTATTTATAAAAATTAAAGTTCAGGATGGCTCTTGAGGAGAATGAGTTCAAGTGTAAAACCCGTAGGTCTTAGCATTGAGTATGATACTCCTTAATCCACCGATTGGTGATAGAATCATCAGTAGGAGGCCAAGTATAATGCATATCTGAAAAGACGGAAGCCCAATTGGTAAACTAAGTTTCAATCTCAAAGGCTGTCAAATAAAATATAAGAAATGCTAACGACACACTCTCTAACACACTCTGTATTATTAGTTGAAATTTATTAGAAATTACATAATTTTGTGGGTCTCACTTCATATTTAATGAACTCCATTCATGATTTTGTAGTTTCTAATACATTTTATCCAATAAAAAAAAGTGTGTTAGAGAGTGTATTGTTAGTACTCTTTATAAAATATAAATAGCAACAAGCATAGTGCAATTGAACATACCCAGTTGGTGATCCAGGATAAGCTGAACTTCCTAGGTTTGTAAATAGCAAGCCAGATAATACAGGGGAGCTATAGAATTATACCATGTTAGAAAATGTAGTCAGTGATATCAAATCATACACACTCACCTATATATTTGTTAGATGCATTTAAGATGAGCACAATAGGAGTTCATCTTAATTATCAACACACATACAAGAAATGTGTCAAGTAAAAACTCTCATTACTGTGAAAAATGAAAATTATATATATAAATCATTAAATTATATTTTGATTAAGATTAAAAAATAAATACATATGACTTTTTAAGTGTTCATGTGACCACTAACTTTTAATCTTAATGATTTATGTGGTTATAATTCTTATTTTTTACCGTAACCAGGAGTTCTCACTTGATATATCTCCTATGTATGTGAATATGCATAGGTATACTGGTTTTAAAACCATAATATTATATATAAAAAAGAGGATTTTGAGGGGCTTACAAAGTATGTCGTTGGAGCAAATGCAAATCCTCCAAAAAATCCGAGGAGTGCGCCAAAGAAAGGGAACGTAATGCCCACAAACATTGTAAATGCTGAATTAAAGTTGTTACAATAATGAGACAAATAACAGTGGATTTCACAAAGGCATTTAATTAGTCAAAAAAAAGTTAGAAGAGACAAGAGGGGGATTGTGCTCACCAACATAAACATTGCGCACGACAAATCGTAGCAGCCAGCTTGGCTTGAAACGCAATTTTTTAACCATTACGGTCTCAATCATGTCAAAAACCGGCATTGCATATAGCTGCATATATAGACACCAATTGGAAGCAAAAGAAACATAAGCCATTACATGATTGTAGGTGATGAATTATGAAAGATTATCAAAATCATAATAGATTACTCAGAATCACATTGAAATACTAGTTAATATGATTTTAATAAATTCTCACACATTGAGTTCTACATTAAAAAAATTGATTTGGGTTAGAATTAATTTTGACTTGAAGTAACTTTTGCATTGAATAAAAAATTTTATATTAAATTTTACTATTAACTTAATTTTAGAATAAAAAATTTGAACATAAATTACATTACTTCAAAATCAATTTTACGAATTCAATTTAATTCAAAATCAATTTTGCAAACACTCACCACAAACACATATTAATTGTTACCCACCTGGTAGCTTCCAATGACATGGATGACAACAAACATGTTAGCAGCTACTATGAGCCAAGTGGGTTTGTTTAGGGAGACGAGGATGTTGTCTTCAACGGCATTGCCAAACATCCAATATCCAATAAGAGCAACAGGGAAGTAGCACAAGGCCACAACAAAATATGCTACTAACACTCCCCTCCACATGGGACCCTTTGATGGCCTCTCTGGGGAGGAAGGGATCGTTGCTTGAATCTCCAACACCACATTGTGTCCAGCGTAGGCAAAAGCAACATCACCTAAAGCATTCAGAAAATTGAAAACTGTTCCCGCTGAAGTGGTGGCTTTGTAGCCATACTGAACATCTTTCTGAACTCCCTTGTCCACTGAAGCCACCCATGCAATGGTTGAGTAACTGCACACAGGATTCCAATCCCAAACGTCATGAAGTTGAATATCTGCCATTTTGTTTTAGTACTGTTGGGACCTTTTTGTTTTTTTACTTATTAATTTTTAGCTTAAATATATTTTTAGTTTCTTAAATTTGAGGTAAGCTTGTTTTTTGTCTCTTAAATTTAAAATTAATCTTTTTAATCTTTGTAATTTGAAAAAAAAAAATGTGTTTTAGTTCCTTTATCCAAACGTCTTCATACCTAAACGTCATCAGAATGAATACTTTGTAAGGAAAACAAACATGTGATAGGGTGTTTGATAATAAGAATGCAAAATTAAGGTAAGTTGCTATGTAAGCAACTTGTAATTCGTTAAGCCCGTAAGTAAAGTCTCTAGTAGCATTTGCAGAAGGACTAAATCAGTTTATTTATTTATTTTCAAATTACAAGACTAAAAAGATTAATTTTAAAATTTGAAGACTAAAAATAAATGTCTCAAATTTGAAGGACTAAAAACATATTTAAATTTTCTTTTTTTTATTTATAGTGCATATGTTAAGGAACACCATCAAAAAATAGTCTAATTTTAATATATTATTAATGTAAAAAATTTTACACTCTCAATTCTTCAAAAATTACTTTAAATATGACTTTTAAAATAATTATTACAAAAAACATAATTTTTAATATGACAATTCATGATTAAATGTTAATATAAAATATTAATGTATTCTGTATAAATTCTTCAAAACGTTATTCAAAATATTCTTAATTATTTTTAAAAAAGAAGTATTAAATATTTTTTTTATATTTTTATACAATAAAAAGAAATTTCTAAAAATATTAAATGATTTTCGTATTAAATTTTTTTATTTCTCTTCTTTTAAAAGTTTGAATAAATACAATTTAAAAAAATCTTAAAATAAAAGTAATAATTTTGATAAAAAAGTTGAAAAATATAAAAATTATAAAAAAATAAATTAGAGAAATTTTACCATTTAAAAAAAATCTAAATTAATGTTGTTTTACAACTGTGATAGATTTTAGGCAAAACTCAAAAGTCAAATTGTAAGAGGACGAAAGATACTTTGTGGAATATTTATTTTCGCTTATCTACTCCTTCTATTAAAGTGGTCGACATTTTTAGCTCAATAACAGCAAACAACGATGTTATTGTCATATATTTTATGTATTATTTTGTTCTACGACGCTTTCTACGAAAACAAGAGAAAGTTTTTTTTAATTTAATTTTCACGCCTTGTAAAATTTTACACAATTAACTAATTAAAAATTACTTTAGATATAGTTTTGAAGTGTCAAGAATTTTAAAATACATCATAATTTATGATTAGATTACAATATATATATATATATATATACATTTTCAATATATTAAATATTTTTTGTCTATCTTCTCATAAAATGAAGTATAAAACGTGGCGCAAACAGAAACGAGGCGCGTAAAAGTATATATTATTAGAAAACTAGTATTTTAATGCAAAGGATAAATATTCATTTTATATAGCTTTAATTTATAATAAATAATTACTTTTGAATATATAAATTATATCATAATTAAAATTTATAATAAATAAATATTTTTAAATATATAAATTATATTTAGATTTATAATAAACAGCTTATATTGTAAGACAAGGTTAATTATAATTATTGATAATTTTTTTAAATATTAAATTTAATTTAGAAATAAAAATGAAAAGTATAGATTGAAAGAGATAATAGATTGAGAAAAATTATTAAAAATACTTTCACCGAAAAAAATTAATTAAAACAGCTCTCGTTAAAAAATAATTCCTTAAAGCGCTTTTGCTCAAGATATTTATTCTTTCTAATTTATATATAAAGAGAATAAATAAATAAGACATAAGTTAAGGAGGGGGTTGGTTTTGTTGAGTTGGTGACTAATTGGCATGGCAAAGAAAATGCATAGTTACCTGAGAGACATGATTGCTGCAGCCAATGAGATGCCGGAGATGGTATTGAAATTGGGAAGGTGGGAGAGCACAAAATGAACGGAGGCAAAGATCATGATGAAGTAAGTAGTTTTCATTTGTTTGCAATTTTGATGGCACACCAGGTCATGAATTTTCTGCAGTGATTTTCCTCCAGTGACCATATACACAATGTCCACACCAACTTCACATATCAGTTGCTGTGGCACCACAATCCACAGTCCCAGCTTTTCCCCAAAGGCATGCTGCCCCAACTCATGGTACCTGTCAAACCGTTTTCCTGGAACCATTTCATGCATCTCCACCATTTGCCACAGTGTGTAGAGAGTGATTATCCATGACAACACTAGAATAACCACACCAGGACCCCTGCAACAGCAGATTACAAAATCAACATGAGCAAACTTTTTAAGTAATTATGCTAACAGCTTGGAAGAAAGAAGAGAAATAATTATTTTAAAGGAATAATCATTTATTTTTAATTAACTTTTGAAACTCAATCAGATGTGCGTTTTTTTCTTGTTGGGGGAGGGGGTGGTGTCCATGGTATCTCAGATGAGAGGCGAAGATTCCTTGAGACATGGAGACCCATTTAAAGATTACCTCTCTCTATAAATGTGCTTTTATATACACAAACAAAGGATCGAATTTCTGATCACATAATTAAGTAAGAAGATGATTATCTACGAACCATACCACATGTATGCAGCCTCAGTTGTGGCTGTTTTCTCTTATTGAGGGAGAAAAGTTATTTCTTGTAGTGTATAAACATAGAACAAAAGAGATCCACTTTTTTTCCACCCCTTTTGTGTTATTTCTTAACTGATTGTGAATGAGATAACAAAAAAAAAGAAAAAAGAAAATGTTCTGTTCTCTGCAATGAGTGTACGGTCAGTAGCATAACATGCATACCATCCAAGACTTGCCATGGCAGATGGAAGGCTGAGGACACCAGCTCCAACCATGGCAGTGACGTTGTGAAAAGCTGCGTACCACCATTTTGCGTTCCTTGAAGAGGTGATGGGAAGCCAATCATCAATTGCCTTCTGCTCCGCTTTTCTTTTATCAATCTGTTAACAACCCAAAAAAATAAAATAAAATACACATATCTTGAACAAATTCCACAACCAAAACTAGTTTTTGTCCCAGAAACATATTGTTACAAAATTACAAATAATAATATCAATTAAATAGCTTATACAAATACACAACATGTTTTGTGTCTATTACCTCTGCTGGTGAGAGAGTAACCTTTTCGTCCCCTGAAGCAATAGGCTTTCCGTTCGTTGGAGTATCAGCTCCCATGGTTGTGTATGAGGAGTATGAATAAGGAAGTGTCAATATTTTAGAAAAAAACCAGTGAGCTGACTCATGCAGTTATACAGGTCGCATTTTGCATTAGTCTGTATCCAGGTGTCAAAACGATATGTAAATATAATATATGTTTTAATTGCCATTTGACTAATTATTTAAATATTTTGTCAATAAAATTTATAAATATAAAAATACGTTTACAAATGTTTTAGCATGATAAAAAAATTATTTTACTATTTATTTTTCTAACCAAAATAAATACTAGGATATAATATGATTATCTTAAATCACTTAAAAAAATGAATAATTTATTTTTTATCAGTATGATGTACTTAATATAATTGTATAAATTTCGGGTAGAACGAATGTTAATGTAGAACAAAATTTTCAAAATAGTATAATGATTAATTAATCATGAGTGTTAATACCATACAAAATATTTTCATATTTCTACAATTTTTAACTAACTAAATTAAGTTGAAGACTTGTATAACATTACGATTATGTCATCTTTTTTTTTTTTTCTTTTTCTTTTGTGGGAAATGATCGTGAAATGCTACAATGTTCACGATACATGACTAGGATATGTTTCAAAAGCTTCAAAAATATAAATTTTATTCCTGATAAAGTGTAGTAAACATTGTTGTCCCTAGAATAATAATTTATTTATGTTATAATAATTAGTAAGATTTTTGCCAATAAACAGATTTTTTTTTCTTAATAAACAGATTTGTTTAGATAACCTGCATTCGTCTTGCTACAAGCTAATTCATATATTAGCCAAACTTATAGAGCAACCCAAAAGGATTGGGTTAGTTGGAATTATGCTATGTCCAAAGATAAGTTAAAATTTTGAGCAAGAATTGCAATGAAGGAGAAACTTACACGTGTTGATATAGGAGACATTGTTTTAATATAAAGTAAATAGATTTGTTTATACTACAAATAAATTAATTTTGATCAATTAACTTAGTTTTAAACATATTTTTGTCTCATTTTTAATATTTTATAAAAATATGCATGCAATATTTACTTTTTAATTCAAAACCATAACTATTTTAAAAAATAAAATTTAATACATATGTGTCTACTATTTAATAATTAATTACTATTTTAATCATACCAACAGTAAAATTTTAATATGTAGATGCTAAAATTAATTTAATATATTCATCAACAGTATTGTATAACTAAATTTAACTAAGGTTAAATTATATTTTTGGCCTTCTTTTTATTTATATTATTCAATTTGATTATCTCTATTTTTAAAACGTCCAATTTGGTCTTCTAATTTTTAAAAAATGTTCAATGTTGTCTTTCTATCCAAATCAACACTAGCAACGTTAATAAAATGGGACACATGTCAACTTTACACTTTCTGGTGGTTTTAAACCATTAGTAGGTGATTTCCATAGTAGTGGTTTTATAATCACCTCTAAAAAGATTTTAAAATTTTTTTTTAAAAAAAATTATTTTTTAATCTTTAAAAAATTATAATAATTTAATAATTTTTCTTCTATAATATTTACAATTTATTTATATTGATATTTTAAAATTATAAAATTTTATTTTTAGATTTATAATAAAATTATTATATCATATAATTTAATATTATATAATAATTGCATCAAAATGTAAAAAATAGTTAATATCAATATATTACATTATATTAATATTTATATTATATTTATATAAGATGTTGAATTAATATTAATATTAATATATTATATTGATTAATATTAATAAATGTATATATTAAAATAATAATAATTATTAATATATGATATTAAAATAATCATTATTATTAATACATTATATCATATTAATATATTATATTAAAATAGTACTCTTAATGAATTATTTTATTAAATTTTAAAAATATAATAAAATTACATTAATTTAATAATTTTTACCTATATAATTTATAATGTTACTAATATTAATATTTTAAATTTTAAAAATTCAAATTTTATTATATTATATTATATTATAAATTATTTATAAAATGTTAACTTTTTTAATATAAATATTTAAAATTTATATTGATTATTATACTATATTACATTATAGTTTTTATAATATCAAAATGTTAATATTAAAAACATTGTAAATATTATATAAATTAAATTTATTAAATTGTTATAATTTTATTATTTTTTTAAATTTAATAATATACATTTAATATTTTTAAAATTTATAATATTAATATTGATAATATTATAAATATCATATAAGTAAAAATTATTAAATTAGTAAGTTATTATAAATTCAAATTTAAATTTTTGAATAGAGATTGGACCAAAAAATATGAATTAAAGGATTTCTAAAAATTCATTTAAACAAATTAATGTCAAAAATTATTAATTTGAAAATATTATATTTTAAAAAGTATATTACACGAAATTACATTATTTTTTAAGTCATAGAAGTAAATGCAAATATAAAAAGAATAAATATATTAAATATTCTGTCTCACTTGCCATTATATTATAGATATGTAGTTACTAATATTTAAAGAGAAAAAAGACTATGCATTGACAATGTAAAACTGTTTTACATTGTCATCTAATCTCAAACTACCATATATGGTATGTTTGTTGACTTTTACAATAATTACCTTAACAGTCATAATAACGGTAATTTGTAATTGGTTGACAGTATAAAACTTTTTACACTGACAGTACATAGCCATTAACTCATATTTAAAACAATAATTTAAACTATTAAATAAAACTTTTAATAAATTATATTTTAATTTTAATTTTATTCTTATTTGCTAATAGAATTTGGCTTTTCAAATTAATGTAGTTAATTTCAACTATTAGTAAATATTTATATTGGTGAATATTTATATCTCATGGACATCAAAATATGCAAGAAGTTTTATTAATATATAGATTACAAGTGGCAAATATTTCTTACATATAGATGAAAGATTTATATAAAAATATCTTTTGAGTTTTAGAGGTAAGAGTTTAATTTTTATACGTTAACTCCATCTAATAGCATGAATTCTTTTAAGTTTTAGTATAGACAATTCTTCATTGTTTTCTTTGCTATGACAATAAATAAAACTTAGGGACAATCTCATGAAGAATTATATGATGCAGTGTCAAGGGTTATTAATTGTGGTGGGTTGAAAATACTAATAAGTGACAATGAAGATAATTTTTCTAACACCACTATATTATAAATAATGTATATTTTTTATCCTTTTCAAATTTTTGATTTTTACTTTATTTCTTTAACTTAAAATATTTTATTTTTGTGTAACAAGAACTAAATGAAGGTTCTTATTGGAACAACTTTGCTTCTTATTCATTCATTTTGGTTTTTATTATATATCTTACTTTTATGCAATTCATTAAAAATAATTTTGCAAATTTTATATAGTTAAATTACCCCATTGTTTATTTATTTTTTTGCTCTACCTCTATTCCACTTACACATTGTTTTTTAATGCATGTTGATTGTAAAGTTTATTATATTCTTCAACATTTATAAGCTGTTTAAAATTGATTATGATATAAACAAAATCTTTTTTTTTTTCCAAAACTAAATTCCCGTGCGTCGTACTGGATATTTTATATGAAAGCATATTAATATTTATATGAAAATCTATAATATTTAAATTATTGTGTAAAAATATATTATAAGAGGATGGAACATTTTATATGAAAGCATATTAATATTTATATGAAAATCTATCAATGTTTAAATTATAGTATAAAAATATATTAGGAGGAGATTGAATATTTTACATGAAGCAACATTAATATCTAAATTACTATGGATAATTTTTAAAATATATATATATATATTTAATGTATACAATTTTTATATGAATGATGTTTATATACTTAGACCCGTGGGTAACAATACTAGTAGGTAAATAAAGTAAACTAAATCAGCAAAATAAATAAATAAATAAAGTAAACTAAATAATGCAAATATGCAAAAAAATAAAAAAGAAAAGTATGAAAAAAAAATGCTACTTTTGATGGGTTTAGTACACTGGGCCATGTATACTCCAAAATCAAATATCAAAATAGCATCCGACAGTAAAACCCTAAAAAAAATCTTTTATTAAAAAAAACACACGATCCTTTGTGTTAAGCTCAAGTGTTACAATATTAGTATTATGGTGTCTTCTAATTTGATATTTTGTTTAAGTTTGGCTCTTTAATTTTATTTTGTTTTATTTTAATTTTTTAACTCTTAAATGTTCAACAAGATTATCTTTTTTGTTAGATTCATTTAACTCCATTGATGATGACATTAAGTTGTCTTTCCATAGAGTTTAATGGCTATGACTGTCAGTATAAAAAGTTTTACATTGTCAACTAATCAGAAATTACTATTAAAATGACTTTTAAGATAATAATTGTAAAAGTCAACAAATTTATCATACATGATGATTTGTAATTGAATGACTGTGTAAAATTGCTTTACATTGTCAGTGCATAGCCTATTTTTTCTTCCAATATGACTTAAATAACATTGTTTCACTTTACTCCACTATTTTTTAAATGTCCAATAAATGGTCTTAATAAAAGGTTATTTAACAACGCACGTTTAACTTATTAACTTTTATAATTTTCTCCCATATATGTGGATAGTGGTGTAAATGGTTCAGGATGGGTCGAGTTTATTCTCATTTAAGACCCAACCCAGTTAAATTTAATTGGATTGGGTCAAGTCAGGTTAGATTTTTTTTTTTGCAATGACCCAAACCCAACCCAACCCGACCATAAATCAAGTTGGGTAATTGGATCACACACAAAATCTAAAAATTTCAAAAAAAATAGAAAAAATTATATATTCTTATTAAATAAATATAATATGTTTTTTATTAAATAATGAAAATAGAAGAAATACTAAAAATGTGTCAAAAGTAATAAATATAATATTTTTATTAAATAATAAGAAGTCGGATTGGGTCGGGTTTATCGGGTTTGAGATGTCTCAACCCGTGACCCAACCCAAACCTAATTGGGTTTGCTGAAAGAAACCAAACCCAACCCAATGATCCAAACTAACCCACAAAAATGTAATTGGGTTGGATCGGGTTGGTCAAGTTCATGGGTTGGGTTAGACCTGCTTACACCCCTAATGTGGAAATGAATGCATCAGTTCATACCAAGCAACAAGATTGCATTAAACGAGACATATATATGATTTATACAATCACGCTATTATATATATTAGCAATATATAATATCGTCAACTATTTCCAATTCCAATTGTCCAAATTATATGTTTGAAAACTCACTAGCTAGTAAGCGGTAACAGTATGTCGTGGTTGTGACTTGTGAATGCAAATCGAATCCAAAAGTAAAGAAGGCGTAGGAATCGAATATGTGACATATTGGATTATTTTTATAAATCAACTTTAATGGCGACTTTGTTTTGCAGAAAAATAAAGCAGGAAATGGCAAAGACATAGTCTCACTCTCACATTTACATTCATGCATTTTTATAGTATTTATAAAAATAAAAGTTCAGGATGGCTCTTGGGGAGAATGAGTTCAATTGTAAAACTGGTAGGTCTTAGCATTGAGTATGATACTCCTTAATCCACCAATTGGTGATAGAATCATCAATAGGAGGCCAAGTATAATACAGATCTGAAAACAAGGAAGCCCAATAAGTAAACTAAGTTTAAATCTCAAAGGTTGTCAAATAAAATATATATAGCAACAAGCATAGTGCAGTTGAACATACCCAGTTGGTGATCCAGGATAAGCTGAACTTCTTAGGTTTGTAAATAGCAAGCCAGATAATACAGGGGAGCTACAGAATTATATTATGTTAAAAAATGATGTCAGTGATATCAAATCACACACACTTATAAAGTGTAAAAGGAGTTAATCTTAATTATATAACCGTACATGAATAGCTAATAAAATGTTTTATTTAAACCTAATAATCTTAACCATTCACTTTGATTATATTGTCAAAATGAATTCATCTCACGCTTTTAACCCTATATACATAGGAGATATATTAAGTCAGAGATAGTAAAAAAATAAATATCAATTATTAGATCTTATTGTAAATAATTAAGATTAAAACATCACTACTACACATGTGATTTTGGGCAACATTTATTTAGTAACACGTGGTAAAATGTTACTAATTTAGCTTATGTTATATCTTTTGTAACATAATAAACATTACTCTTTCTTTCTTACTTTTTTTTATTATTTAATTGTTTTTAGGACAGATGCTCCAGTGGTCCAAAAAGAAAATGGTCTACGGTGGACTATGCACAATGATTGGTTATAGCAATTTTCTCGAAGTTTTTTCTTTTTTTAAATTTACAATATATCATTTATATCCATACATATATGACCTTTATAGCCTATCTTCCCAAACCACCCTCTTTTCCTCCAACTCTCGTAGCCAAGTTTCTCTTTCCAGGTTTTCTCACTCAAATGCGGGGGTGTTGTCGCTAGTGGTTCCGACGCAATAAATTGAGTACGGATTCACATGTGGTTCTTGGTTCGATGCTACAATATGGCGGTTGGTGCTGGGGAACATGGACTAGAATGCCAAAAAGTAATATGGCGGCTAGTGCCTAGAATTTGTAGTTGTCTTTTCCAAATAAACCTAAATCTGAGGTTGAGGTTGAGCCTTCCTTTTTGGCAATTAGGAGTGTGTCCTCATCCTTCATTTCTTGGATTTTAATTTAGTCGATTTGGTTGGATTTGAATGTGAAATTTGGGTTTTTTATTCTTCTTATCTATGTGGTGGTGGTGGGTGCTTCTACATCAGCTTCATTGCTAGGACATGATTCTTGGATTTTAATTTAGTTGATTTGGTTGGATTTGAATGTGAAATTTGGGTTTTTTTTTCTATCTGTGTGGTGGTGGTGGGTGCTTCTGCATCAACTTCATTGCTTGGACTCAAATTTGCTAGAACAACGGGGAGAGAGGAAAATGAAAATGAGGAAGAAACAGAGATAGGGGCTTGGTTCCTTCCTCTCAGCTTTAGGAATGCAGTGATTTGCTCTACTGCTTTTCCATGTTCAAGCTCGTTGGAAAATTGCATAAGGTTAGTGTCATTAGGGTTGAATTGGGGATAAATGCATAAACACCTTTGGGACAAAAGAATAAATACATTAATGATTTTTAAAAAAAATTAAAATCTAAATAACTGATGCAACCGATAACAACAAATATATCTAGACCACTGAATATTATATTAATAAATCTAATGGTGAATAAAAACTTGTTCACTATAGACCACTTGTCTTATTGGTCCACCTTAGAATTATTATAATTGATATTCTGAGACTCTGTGAGCATGAAGTGCTTGTTAATAAGGAAGTTGTGTATTTATGTACCTTCCCCGCCCTTTAACCATTAACCTATATCAGACTTTAAAATGAATTGTTGTTTTAGGAAAATGGATAGAGAGTGTAGGAATTGAAGGGAAGGCAATGAAAGAGGATAGATGTAAGAAGAAAGAACGTACTTTTGGGTTCGATTCAACAAGGTATGGAGCAAGAATCTTGAAAGTTCTGCTAGAGAACATTTGGCACTATAGTGCTTTAAAAACTTGTTTAACATTATCATATTAACTTTGGCATTGGTTTCAGGGGAAGCATAGGTGGGATTCATATATAAAGATAATTAGCGAAAGGCATTTGAAGATGGAAAATGTATATCAAATTCTAGTTGTTTATTTATTCTATCTAGTGAACATAAAGGAGGGCCAAAGACTTCACATTATCTACAGCATTGATGCATGTTTTATTTTTGTATATTCTAATTTTAATTATCAATTTATTTTTGTATATCCTATGAATCATTTGTTCGGTGTTTTATTTGAAGTTTGAAATTGTTTTCCTGCTATATTGAAGAGATGTTTTCATTATTTTTAGTTGCTAGATTTGGATGAAGATCTGAAAGTAGCTGCTACATGTGATGATGTGAAAGATGCTCTAGTTTCTAAAATTAGCAGAGAATGCATTGGAACAGAGGTGTGTTCTAACTCTTCCACTACTTTAGCGTAGATAGCATAGAATGTTATTTTCAATTTTAGTGTTTTCTTTTATTTCAGACAACTTCTAAATTAACATTGCTAAAGGAAAAGCTTCATGGCAATGTAGATGTCAAGCTTAAGCTGACAATCAAACAGGTAAGCATAAAAGGATAACTTCTTGTAAAAGAGAACCTGCCACTCAGAACTAGTGAAGTAGCCCTAAATGACAAGATGGAATTGAAGTATGAAGTTCTAGACGTACATGCACAAAAAACATTAAGGTTGCTTTCATAACTTTTGTAGATTTCTTAAGTTAACATCTAGAATTATTAATGGATGTAAAGTGGCTAATATGACCTCTAAATCATAAATATTATTGATTTTCAAAATTGCATCTTTTTTCCCTTATATATAGTCTCTTTTAAAGCAAATGTTCTACTTTTGTTAGTGGTCAGGTTGATTCTCAATTGCAAATAACTAGGAGTGGTAAACGGATGGATTGGATAAATTCTTAGTCAGATTATAATGGATTGAATAAAAATAATCCATTTCGATTCATTAAAAATTCATTTAAAAAATCCAATCCATCCATGATCCATCTAATAAAATCCAATCTAATCCATCCATTAATAAATTTTTAATGGATGGATATCCAATTCATCCACAAAAATAATATATTTTAAAAATTAAATAATTTTTATTTTTAAAATATTCTCTCTCTCCCTCCGTAACAAATCACTCTCCACTCACTTTTTCATTCACATAAAAAAATCACATCACACAAGACTCTGGCCAAAATTGAGTAGAAAATACTTTGGCCAAAATCGAGTTAAAGATATTATGGTCAAAATTGAAATGAAGATACTCTGGGTGAAGATGTGCTGGCTGAGCCCGATTCGAAGATGCCTTGGTCGAAGCCAAGTTGAAGATGTCCTGGTTGAGGCTAAGCTGAAGATGCCTTGGCTGAAATCGAGTCAAAGATGCCCTAACTGAAGCCAAGCCAAAAATGCCCTAGTCGAGGTTGAACCATAAATGCCTTACCCAAGGTCGAGCCGAAGATGCCTTGGCTAAGCCAAAAATGTCTTGGCCAAGGCTAAGCTGAAGATGCCCTAGTCAAAGTCGAGCCAAAGATGCCTTAGCCGAAGAAGCCTTGGCCGAGGTCGAGTCGAAAATGCCTTAACCGAGGGCGAGCTGAAGATGCCTTGGTCGAAGGTCGAGCTGAAGAGGCCATAACTGAAACCAAGTTAAAGATGCCTTGGTATAGCCAAAGCTATCCTGGTGTAAGCTGAGCCAGAGATGCCTGGCCGAGGCTGAGCTGAAGATGCCCTAGTCGAAATCGAGCCAAAAATGCCTTGGCTAAAGATGTCATAGCCAAAGCTGAGATGAAGATGTCCTGACTGATCCAAGATGCCTTGGTCGAGGTGAAGATGTCTTGGCCGAGGTTGAGTCAAAGATGCCTTAGCCGAAGCTGAACCGAAGATGTCCTAGTCGAGGAAAACCCGAAGATGCTTGGGCCAAAGTCAAGCTGAAGATGTCGTGGCCGAAGCCGAGCCAAAGATGTCCTGACCAAGGTCGAGTCGAAGATGCCCTGGCCAAAGCCGAGCCGAAGATGTCCTGGTCGAGGCCAAGCCGAAAATGCTTTAGTTGAAGCCGAGCCTAAGATTTCCTAGCCGAAGCCGAGCAGAAGATGCCTTGGCCGAGTAGAAGATGCCTTGGCTAAGATGAAGATGTCTTGACCGAGGCTGAGCCGAAGATGCCCTAGCCGAAGTCGAGCCAAAGATGCCCTAATTGAAGTCAAGCTGAAGATGTCCTGGCAGAGGCTAAGCCAAAGATGCCTGGTCGAAGCTGAGCTAAAGATGCCTTTGTCTTTTTATTTTTTTTATCCAATGGATTTTATTTTTTTATGTAATGTAATCCAATCGATTTTGAAAAAATAGTGGATAGATTACTAACCATCTGTAAAATTAAATAGATGGATTGGATCCAATCCATTATTATTGTTATTATTATTATTTGTAATGGATGGATTATATAGATTTACTTATGGATGGATTAGATAAATGATATATAAATGGATTATTTTGCCACTCCTACAAATAACTGGATCGATATTGCAACCAAACATATATGGGAATATCAAAATAAGTCAGGAGAAGCATATTTGCCACATGATAGAGGTGGTGCTCCTACTTCTTAAAGATTTCCATCAAATCAGTCTGTGCTTCCTACTGCTGTTGTTAGTCGTATGTTTGCTTCAGGATATGTTTCTCCCTATTGTATCTAAGAGTTTAGTTTTTATTTTAATTTTATTTAATTATTTTGAGCCTCATTTGAACTTGGCTGTATTTTTAATTCAGAAAATAACCAGCTTGGCCCACTTAAAGCAGAGATAGTATGGAAAAGTTAACTTTGGATTATGTTCTTACCATTGTGGGCTTTGATTTGGAAAGGTCGCTTCCTATTTACTGGATTTGGATTGTTTAAGAAAAGAAAATCTGAATTTGGGCTTACTTGTTCTCTGCACAAGGAGTTTCTTGTTAATCATATGGGTCTTGCATGACTGTCCCCCTTTTTCATATTTCTTGATATTAATTATCTAGTATCTTTTATATTTGTTGTGGGTTTGAATGGTCATACATGAGTGGATAAGATTTATTGACATTGACTTTAACAATTAAATGATTAGTTTTATTTACATTTAGGCCAAATAACTGTTCAATTAATGTAATAACCATAACTGAGATGCTTCCCGAAACAATTGGGATCAAATTGAAAAGTGTGCATGCATTTAAGGAACTCGTTGGTAGAAAGTCTTGTAACTTGGCTGAATGCTAGAAAAGAGGGTTGTTGCTTGTGCCTAGCTACTACCTCAAGTGCACTGTTTATTAATTGCTAAGAGCAATGGAAGCTTGTGGTTGTATTGCAAATTAAAAATATCAATTTCAATATGTATTCTAAATTTTAAAGATGCAAATTTTAATATAAACTCTCTTTGCATTTATTATTTTAGAAATATAAATTATAATTTGTTATAAAAAATTATGATATATATATATATGTATATATCTAAGGGGTAGGATCCATTGACACCAGATGTAAGAGTTAGTCAAATTACACATTCAATAACTTTTTGTATAATGCAAATTCAATCAATTCAACCATTGAATTTGATGTTCTTATTAATTAGATTAAGTATACAAAATTTCATATAATTCTAAAATTATTTAATAGTTCATTAAATCACTTTATTTTAACGTACAATATAATATTAAAATATATGTAAATATTCAATATAAGATAACATATTTAAAAAAGTCCAAATGTTGTAAAATTTGATATACATAATTATAAAAATAATATCATCAAATTCAACAGTTGAATTGGTTAAATTTATATTATACAAAAAATTATTAAAAGTGTAATTTAATTAACTCTTACATCTGGTGTTAACGGATCATGTTTCTATATATATATTATATATATACATGACCCACTGACGCACATGACTTGCCTTGTAAAGAGAATGCATGGTTTCATCATTTCATGTTTTGAATATGCCAAAGGGTATCAAAGTGGAATTTGTCGATTGAATGATTGACAAGATTGTTGTCACTTGGCAGCCAACGCATGGAATGGAATGGGGATTAAGCATGGAAAATCAAATTTTCCCCAAACTTACGTTCTGTTTGAGTTCCAGGTATTTTTTTTATCCTAAAATTTGTATGTTCTGTAATTTCAATTCTCTCAAGAGTTCCACTTTGTTGTTGTATTTCCGAGTGAAGCAATTACAGTGGAGCAATTTATAACTCAACATTGCAACTGCTCCTTTCTTGTAGAGAAAAAGGTGCTCGAGCACCGGAAGAGAGTTTGACTACAGAGGTTAGCTATTGCAGAGAGTGCAGGGGTGTTGCGAACAGATGCTGTGGAAAATGTATATTTCCTTAGCTTTGTAAATTCTAATAAGTTCGGCCAATAAGAAATTGTCATGAGTGACATTTTCATAGGTGTTACAGTAATGAGAATGATTGGTTACTTTTGAGTATTTTTCCAATCAGTGTTACAATATTGGCCATTCATTTTATGCTATAATTAGGTTTATATAATTTTGAAATTTTCATTTTGGAACGAATGCTATTTTGGCAATGTCACTGTGTTACAAAATAATTAACTAGATTGATAACATTTTTTAAATGTTGCCGTTAATAAATGTTGCAAAATATCATTGATTGGTAACATTTTTATAAATGTTACAAAAACTTAACAACATTTTTAAAATATTACAAAATGATAGATTGGTAACATTTTTAAAATGTTGCCATTATGTATAAAAATGTTGCTAAATGTCTTTAGCAACATAGGCTTTATACAACATTTGATAAAATGTTACAAAAGTATATTAACAACATTTATTCATAATTTGGCAACATTTTCCAGATGTTGCTAAAACCACTTTATGTTGTGGTGCATATATGTCATATAAGTTTTTAAAAAGTCATGTGATTATTTTTAAGTAACTATGTGATTTTAATCTTGACTATTTATGCATAGTGTACAGTCTAAATTTACTTTTCTCATGTCATAAAAATAGATTATTTACTATATACATTTCTTATATGGACAGGGATTAAGTTACTCTAAGAGTAATTCTCCATAGAATTACTCACTTAATATTTCTTTATATATATTAAATTTCAACTATCTAACCATTAAATTAAAGGATTTTATTGAGTAGATCAAGTAACTAAAATTTTATGAAGTTTGAAAACTATTTGATATTTCATTAGATAAATTCAAATTAACATATAATATACTTTTCTAAATTATAAGTAAATGTTATCTATAAGATTAATTAGCTATAAATATCCGATTTACTCAAAAGTTGGCATGTATAATTGTAGACATAATATTAAAATATTCAATGATTGGATTGTTAAAATGTAATATATATCAAAAGTTAATGAGTTATTGAGTAGAGTAACTCTACTGAGAGTTATTCTTAGAATAACTTGATCTCTATCCATATAAGAAATATATGTATATATATATATATGTGTGTGTGTGTGTGTATATATATGTATATGTACATATATATATATACATATCTATACACACACAGATATATATATATATATACATATATACATATATATGTATATATATATATGTATATATATATAAAAGAGGATTTTGAGGGGCTTACAAAGTATGATGTTGGAGCAAATGCAAATCCTCCGAAAAATCCGAGGAGGGCACCAAAGAAAGGGAACGTGATGCCCACAAACATTGTAAAGGCTGAATCAAAGTTGTTACAATGAGAGACATAAACAGTAGTGGATTTCATAAAGGGTCATGTAGGAGAAAAATAAATGAGAAGAGGGGTATTGTGCTTACCAACATAACGTTGCGGACAACAAATCGTAGCAGCCAGCTTGGCTTGAAACGAAATTTTTTAACCATTAGAGCCTCAATCATGTCAAAAACCGACATTGCGTACAGCTGCATAAATAGACACCAATTGGAAGCAAAAGAAACATAAGCCATTACATGATATAAGTGATGAATTATGCAAAGAGAAATTGTTATCAAAATCACGTTGAAATATTAGCTAATATGATTTTAGGTAAATATTCACATATTTGGTTTACATTAAAAAAATAATTCTGGGTTAAAATTAATTTTGGAGTTTAATGGTCATGCACTGTCAATGTAAAAAGTTTTATACTATCATCCAATTAAAAATCACCATTAATATAACTTTTAAAGTATTTATTATAAAAGTCAACTAACTTACAATAAATGGTAGTTTGTGATTGGATGATAGCGTAAAACTACTTTACACCGTCAGTGTGTGACCATTAAACTCTTAATTTTAACTTGAATTAACTTTTAAGTAACTTTTGCATTGAATAAAAAGTTTGGTATTAAATTTTACTACTCACTTGATTTTAGAATAAAAAATTCAAACATAAATTACATTACTTCAAGATTATTTCAATCAAAATCAATTTTACAAACTCAATTTAATTCAAAATCAATTTCAAAAACACTCACCCAAACACATTAATTCCCAAACACCTTAATTGTTACACACCTGGTAGCTTCCTATGATATGGATAACAACAAACATGTTAGCAGTTATTATGAGCCAAGTGGGTTTGTTTAGGGAGACGAGGATGTCGTCATCAACGGCATTGCCAAACATCCAATACCCAATAAGAGCAACAGGGAAGTAGCACAAGGCCACAACTACATATGCTACTACCACTCCCCTCCACATGGGACCCTTGATGGCTTCTCTGGGGAGGAAGGGATCGTTGCTTGAATCTCCAACACCACATTGTGTCCAGCGTAGGCAAAAGCAACATCACCTAAAGCATTCAGAAAATTGAAAACTGTTCCTGCTGAAGTGGTGGCTTTGTAGCCATACTGAACATCTTGCTGAACTCCCTTGTCTACTGAAGCACCCATGCAATGGTTGAGTAGCTGCACGCACACAGGATTCCAATCTCGCACGCATGTCATGAAGTTGATTATAGATACCAAGATAAATCAAGTGGAACAGTTTTTAATACTAATGGGGCCTTTTAATGCTTGGGTAGAGTCATCAAAATTTATAATATTGAATTTTCTACAAATATAATTAGAATATGATGACATGTTATTTGAGAACACATTATCATATATTGTAATTTTGTTGACTTTTATAATAATTATTTTAAAATTTATATGTAAAATAAATTTTTAATTAAATATAAAAATCTTACACTCACATTACATGAAAATAAGACTCATTTTCTATTTACTGTAAACCTTAAGGAACACATTAAAATATTATTCAAAATGTTTTTAGTTATTTAAAAAATGTAAGTATCAACTATTTTTTATTTTTTACATAATAAAAAGAAAAGTCTAAAAGTATTAAATGATTTTTGCATTAATTTTTTATTTCTCTTTTTTCTTTAATGTCAGACTAAACACAGTTTAGAAAAAAAAAAACTCTTTAAAGTAAAAGTATTTTTTTTCTTTAATAAAACCGTCGAAAAAATAAATTTTCTATAAGAATTGATTAGAGAAATTTAACATTTTAAAAAAGGAAAATCTAAAAAGATTAGAACAAAACGCTACCCCAAACATTATAAACTTGTGTATAAAAAAATTATAAAGATGATTAATACAGCAGATAGATTGTTCAAGGGTACCTTAATGTGCCCAAAAAAACATACTGGACCTTGTTTTACAATTGTGATCATAGTTTTGAAAATCGGACCAGACTGTTTGATTACTCCGACCGGGAATTGTTCTAGTGACTAGTCCGTGAGCTCCAAAAATCGGACCAGTTTAGAACCGGTCAAGAACCAATCAAATTGGTGGTAAAATCGATTAAAAACCTGGGTTAGAAAACTAGTTTGAACCGATAGTTTCCAGATTTTTATTTTTTTTATTTTTTAATTTAATCTAAAATATTTTTAAAATAAATAAAAATATATTTTTAATAAAAATGATAAATAGATATAAAATGATATTTTATTTTAATTTTTAGTGTTATAAAATTACAAT
Organism: Spatholobus suberectus; assembly: GCA_004329165.1. Lineage (NCBI taxonomy): Eukaryota > Viridiplantae > Streptophyta > Magnoliopsida > Fabales > Fabaceae > Spatholobus > Spatholobus suberectus. The sequence continues at coordinate 38,853,850 of CM014732.1, forward strand.
ATTATATTTATTTAATATTATTTTATATATTATTTAATTTTTATTATTATTTTATTAATATCCTTTTGACTCGGTTTAACTGCAATTCAATTATTGAACCTTAGGCCCCGTTTGGGGTGGTTGCGAGTTTTTGGTTTTTAGTTTTTAAATGTAATTTTCGAAACAAAACGCGTTTGGCAAAAATGGAGTTGAAATGGTTTTAACTCAATTTCAAAACACTTTTACATTCATTTTCAAACAAAAAAAAAGGATTTGTGAATTTGGTTTTTGGTTTTCAAAATAAATACACATCATTATATTGACAATAGCCTTTCTTGCCACCACTACCACTAAAACCACCGCCATTGTCACCATCACTGTCACCGCACCACTACTGCTACTACCATCTCCGCAACCACCGTCACCACCACCACCACCACCGCTACCACCACCACCGGCACGACCACCACCATCATCATCGCTACTACAACTACCACGACCACCAGCATCGCCACCACCATCATTGCTGTCACAACTACCACGACCACCAGCATCGCCACCACCATCACAAGCGTCATTACCACTACCATCGTCATCACCACCACCACAACCACAATCACGACCACCAGCGCTGCTACCATCACCACAGGCAATGTCACCACCACCACTGACTTTGCCACCACTATCACCACCAGTACTGCCACGATCACCACCGGTACCGCCACAACCACCGTCGTTAGCACCGCCACAACCGTCACCGTCGGCATTACCACCACCACCACATCATTATTGTCATTACCACTACCACTGTCGTCACTATACAAACATATTCTTAAACTAATTTTAACAGAATAAGAAATTGAAAGTGAGTTTATTTTGAAACCAAAAATTAGAAAAAAAAACTAAAACTAATTTTTAAAAACTAAAAACTGGTTGTAGTTTTTGAAAATTTCAAAACTCACAACCAAAAACCACCCCAAACGGGCCCTTAGTGACTTTAACAGTTCGATTTCCAATCCGATTTTAAAAACTTTGATTGTGATGGATTTTAGTAAAAAGTCAAATTGTAAAAGGACGAAAGACATTTCGTGGAATATTTCGCTTATCCACTCCTTCAATTAAAGTGGTCGACATTTTTAGCTCAATAATAGCAAACAACGATGTTGTTGTCTTACATTTATTGTTCTACATTGCTTTTTATGAAAACAAGAAAAATGTTTTTTTTAATTTAATTTTCATGCTCTAAATTTTTTTTACAGAGTTAAGCAATTAAAAATTACTTTAGATATATCATTAAAAAAATTATTTTAGATATAACTTTCAAATAATTATTATAAAAATCAATATTCTTTTCATGCATGATAATATGTGATTAATTACAATGTAAAAAATCTTTACATTCTCATTATATTAAATTAAATTCTTTTTTATTTATCTCTTTATCAGAAACAACGAGGGTGTAGAAAAGTATTATTAGGAAAGAAAAAGACATAAACTAAGGGTTGACTTGAGTTATCTTGACTAATTGGCATGGCAAAGGAGATGCTTAATTACCTCAGAGACATGATTGCTGCAGCCAATGAGATGCCAGAGATGGCATTCAAGTTGGGAAGGTGAGAGAGCACAAAATGAACAGAGCCAAAGATCATGATGAAGTAAGTAGTCTTCATTTGTTTGCAATTTTTATCCTTGCACACCAGGTCATGAATTTTCTGCAGTGATTTTCCTCCAGTGACCATGTAGACAATGTCCACACTAACTTGACATATCAGTTGCTGTGGCACCACAAGCCACAGGCCTAGCTTTTCCCCAAAGGCATGCTGCCCCAACTCATGGTACCTGTCAAAACGTTTCCCAGGGACCATCTCATGCATTTCAATCATTTGCCAGAGTGTGTAGAGAGTGATTATCCATGACAACACAAGAATAACCACCCCAGGACCCCTGTAATAGCAGATTACAAAATTAACATGAACACCCTTTTTAAAGGAAGAATATTAACATGATATGATAGGATTTAAGTAAAATATTAACATGAACAACCTTTTTAAAACAGTTTGGAAAGAAGAGAAATAATTATTTTAAAGGAATATTTATTTATTTGCAAATAACTTTTGAAACTCAATCAGATGTGTTTTTTTTTTTTTTTTTCGGGGGGGGGGGGGGGGGGGAGGACATATGTGTTTAAAGATCTGACCTATCTCAACATATGTGTTTTTATATACACAAACTTACGATTGAATTCTTAACTACATGTTTAAGTAAGATGGTTATCTGTGAACCATACAAGACTTAAAAAAAAGAAAAAAGAAAAAAAAAGTTCGCTGCTATTAGTGTATATGGTCAATAGTATAACATACCATCCAAGACTTGCCATGGCAGATGGAAGACTGAGGACACCAGCTCCAACCATGGCAGTGACGTTGTGAGAAGCTGAGTACCACCATTTTGCATTCCTTGAAGAAGTGATGGGAAGCCAATCATCAATTGCCTTCTGCTCCGCTGTTCTTTTATCAATCTGTTAACAACCCAAAAACATCACACACATATCTTGAACAAATTCCCCAACCAAAACTAGTTTTTGTCCCAGAAACATATTGTTACAAAATTACAAATAAAAATATTAAAAATAGCTTATACAAATACATAGCAAGGTTTGTGTCTTTTACCTCTGCTGCTGAGGAAGTAACCCTTTCGTACCCTGGAGCAATAGGTTTTCCATTCGTTGGAGTCCCAGTTCCCATGGTTGCGTGTGAGGAGTGTGAAGAAGGAAGTGTCAATATTTTAGAAAAAAACCAGTGCGTTGACTCACGCATTTACACAGGTCGCATTTTGCATTAGTCTTTATGCAAGGATCAAAACGATATGTAAATATAATATATGTTTTAGTTGCAATTTGACTAACTGTTTAAATATTTTATCAATAAAAATTTATAAATATATAAATATGTTTACAAATGTTTTAGCATGATAAAAAAATTATTTACTATTTATTTTTCTAACCAAAATGAATACTGTGATATAATATGATTATCTTAAATCATTCAACAGGATGAATAATTTATTTTTTATCGGTGTGATGTACATAATATAATTGTATAAATTTGTGGTAGAACGAACATTAATGTAAAACAAAATTTTCAAAATAGTATAATAATTAATTAATCATGAGTGTTAATACCACAAAAATATTTTCATATTTCTACAATTTTTAACTGAATTAAGTTGAAGACTTGTATACCATTACAATTACGTCATCGTTTTTTTTGGGGGGGGGAATGATCGTGAAATGCTACAATGTTCACGACGTGGCTATGATATGTTTCAAAAGCTTTAAAAATTTAAATTTTATTCTTGATAAGTGTAGTAAACATTGTTGTCCCTAGAATAATAATTTATTTATGTTATAATAATTAGTAAGATTTTTCTCAATAAACAAATTATTTTTTTGTCATAATAAACAAATTTGTTTAAATAACCCGCATTCGTCTTGCTACAAGCTAATTCATATATTAGCCAAACGTATAAAGCAATCCAAAAAGATTGGTTCTGCTGGAATTATGCTACATCCAAAGATAAGTTAAAATTTTGAGCAAGAATTGCAATGAAGGAGAAAATTACACGTGTTCATAGGAGACATTGTTTCATATAAAGTAAATAGATTTCTTTATACTACAAATAAATTAATTTTCTACAATTAACTTAGTTTTAAACATAATTTTGTCTGATTTTTAATATTTTATAAAAATATCGATCCAATTTTTACTTTTTTAATTCAAAACCATAACTATTTCAAACAATAAAAGTTAATACAATGTGTCTACTATTAAATAATTAAATAATATTTAATATAACCATACAAACACTAAAATTTTAATATGTAGATGCTAAATTAATTTAATATATTCATCAACGGTATTGTATAACTAAATTTAACTAGGGTTAAATTATATGTTTGGTCCCTCTTTTTATTTACATTATTCAATTTGATCCCTCTAATTTTAAAATGTTCAATTTGGTCCTCAAATTTTTTAAAAAAGTTCAATGTTGTCATTCCGTTTGAATCGACACTAAAGATGTTAATAAAACTGAAACATGTCAGCAATACACTTTTTGGCGGTTTTTAAACTGCTAGTAAGTGATATCCACATAGTGGTGGTTTTAAACTGCCACTAAATAATTTAAAATTTTTTTTATTTTAAAAATTTATTTTTTAAAATTCTTTACAAATTTGTAATAAAATTAGAATAATTTAATAATTTTTGCTTGTATAATATTCTAATGTTATTTATATTGATCTTTTGAAATTTCTAAAACTTTATTTTTAGATTTATAGAAAAATTATAATATTATATAATTGAATATTAAATAATAATTGTATAAAAATGTAAAAAAATTAATATCAATGTATTATATTATATTAATATATTATATTGAATTAATATTAATAAAATGTTTATATTAAAATAATAATAATTATTAATATATAATAGTAAAATAAAATTATTATTAATATGTCATATTCTATTATATCGTATATTAAAATAAAGCATTCTTCATAGATTATTTATTAAATTTTAAAAAAGTATATTAGAATTAAATTAGTTTATAATTTAACTTATATAATATTTATATGTTATTAATATTAATATCTTCAATTTATAAAAATTCAAATTTATTATATTATATTATAAGTATTATTTATAAAATGTTAATTTTTTTAATAAAAATATTTAAATTTATATAATTCTTATATTATATTACATTATATTTTTTATAACATTTAAAATGTTAATATTAATAACATCGTAAATATTATATAAATAAAACTTATTAAATTATTATAATTTTATTATTGTTTTTTAAATTTCATAATATACATTTAAAATTTTTTTAATTTATAATACTAGTATTAATAATATTATAAATATTATATAAGTAAAATTATTAAATTAGTATAGTTTTATATTTATTATAATAATTTTAAAATAATTAATATTATTTTATAATTATTAAAAAATATTTTTAATTAAAATTTTATAAATATAATAAAATAAATAATGATGTTTCTATCATAATTATTATACTGTTATTATCATTTTTTTTAAATTTAATCTAATAAAATAATTTATTAATTATTATTATTATTTCATTATAATTATTAAATATTATCATGGTCACAATTCAAAGGTGTTGTTATATGTATTATAATTTTATTTTAATTAATAAACATTATAATATAGTGGCAGTTCTAAACTGCCACTATATGTATATGGATTTTTGACAATTCATAACTGCCACAAAATGTAAAAAGGTCATTATTGTGCATGCATTCCCTAATGTTGTTAGTTCGATTTAGACAGAAGGGTTACATTGGATTTTTTTTGAAAATTAAATGATTAAATTGAACATCTTCAAAATAGAAAGGCCAAATTGAATAATGTAAATGAAAAAGGGACCAAAAAGTAATTTAACCTTTAACTAAATATAAATGATTTTCCCTTAAATTTAATTTCTTTTGCAAAATAAAAATAATAAATAGAAAAAAAAATAATTGATATTTTAAAAAAGTAATATTATAATTTTTCAACTTAAAATGAAGATATCAAATGGTAACATATACTTTTTAGAATTATTTAAATATTTTAAAAGGATAAATAAGGAAAAAAAAGAAAATTAAAAATAAAAATGAAAATAAATGAAAATTTATTGATGAGGATATAAATAAAATAAAAATAGTTGACATAAGATTTTCCAATGATTAAACTAAATTGTAAAAGTAAAAGCAACGAATAACTCTAATTGCAAAGAGTGACCACCAGACAATACTCTACAAAGCATAAAGTTGTTCAATAATTACCAGTTGCAAACAGAAGAGTACGGGAAAAGAATTGATAAAAGTAAGTTGTTCATCATTTACTGGTTGCACAGGCCAGAACGCAGAAAAAAATTGATAAGAGTAAGACACCTGTCAACTAAGAACCATCTTTTATGTAATAGTAAAAAGATTTGTTTTTATTTATTATTTTTAAAGTTACATTAATTATTATTTTTGTCAAATATATCCTTATTCCTATTAATTATTTTGTGCGTTTTTCATAAAATTAGATAAAAATAATTGATAAGTTCAAAAATGAAATAATTACCTATTGGCCAATAGTTTTTTTTTTTTTTTTTTGGTACATGAGAGACAAAATTGTAAAAGAAAACAACAAATCAAAACTACAAATATTGGTAAACAACTCTCATGGCATCTGTGTGAAGAAGCGGTAGTAGCCTAGTGACAGGATTGTCCAAAATTTTCAAAGCTTTAGGCTAAATGGCACCCTCCTTAGCAAGGTAGTCAGCCACTTGATTTCCTTCTCTAAGCGTATGAACCAGTTGAACCTCCCAATCAAGAGCCAAGATTTCTTTGATCCAAAAAATCAGAGAAGCATGGCTATGATATCTATTAATCTTGTCATTAATTAAATGAATAGCAGCAAAAGAGTCTAAGTAGCACAACACGTTCCTTTCTCCTCTTCTCCAAGCAAACAAAAGACTGTGCAAGATAGCCATCAATTCAGCTGTTACATTAGAGGTAGGCCCAATATATCCATAAAATCAAGCAATCCAAACACCATATGGGTTCCGAAGAAGCCCACCAAATCTAGTAGGACCAGGATTCCCAACACTACTACCATCCACATTCAAAACAGTAACGTCCTCACATAATTCATGCCAAGAGATCCAATGATAATGAGATATAGACTGATCAGTAGAAGCAAAACAAACGTGAAACACAAAGGCCAAATGCTGAGCTTCTCTAGTGATCTTATGACTTTTGATACTAGCATGGGAGAGGCACTGTTTATTTCTAGTAGTCCAAGCTACCCATAGGCCTGCAAGAACAAGGGAAGAGTTGAATTTGATCCCCCCCCCCTTCCCCCTTCAACCACAAAACCATATCATTTTCATCAAAAAAAGGCTGACGTAGTGAACCCCAAGGACACCCAAAGTGTATGAAAAGATCCACAATCATGAACACAATGGAGAATTGCTTCAAGAGAAGCAGAGCAACGCAGACACGTGGGAGTAGAAGACATGCCCCTGTGATGAAGCAAATAAATTGTGGGAAGTGCATTGTGCAACATACACCAACAAAGAAACTTGACTTTCTCTGGAGCCAGAAGACACCAAACCCAAGTCCAAGACACATTACTAGTAGTCTATCTATTATGTTGCATGAGCCAATTATAACCAGATTTTGTGCTATATTGTCCTCAAATGTTTGCACCCCAAATAAACACGTCAGGAGCATTAACATTGAAAAAGGGCCTAGTGATAGCTAACTGGTCTTTAAAGTCAGCAGAGATCGTGGTAGTAAAAAGAGACCAATCAATTGCATGATCTTTATAGTCATCCTTCAAACAAAGGGCAGTATCTGACAAATGGACAAAGTCTTCCTTGTTGCAAAGATGCTTAAGATGATGCCAGCAATCATACCAAAATGAAGAGGACCCATCACCAACTCGCAAGATATATCCCTTCTTCAAACAGTTCCGAGTTTTAACAACAGAATTCCACACATAAGATCCTTTAGCAAGGGGTCCATAAAGAAAATTATTATTTTGGACATATTTATGGGTTAGTATTTGCACCCAAAGTTTTTAGGGCTAAGAATACAAATCCCAAACCAGTTTGCCCCATAAAGCAGCATTTGTCTCCCTTGGCTAAATAGACTCCCAGACCTCCCATACTTCTAGGCATTGTGACTTTGTTCCAATTCACCAAATGAACTCCTCTGTCAGAATTACCCTTCCAAAGAAAATGTCTAATGCTTCCATTTATCATGGAACACGTTCCTTGAGAAAGCCAATTAACCTGCATGTAATAATTTGGAATGGAGGATAAAACAGAATTAGCTAAAGCTAACCCCCCTGGTTTATTCAGTAATTTATTCTTCCAAGATGCTAGTCTCAATTGCAGCTTCTCTATAATAAAATTAAAATCAGCTTGCTTCACTCTTCCCTTAAGCACAAGGAAGCCCAAGTATTTATCTAGAGTAGTGGTACTTCTAATGAAGGATATAGAAGTAAGTTTGTCAATCTTTGTTCTAGACACCCTTTTAGAATAGAAGGCTCTAGATTTGGAAAGATTTATCCTCAAGCCAGAAATCCTGCTAAAATGCTCAAAGAGATTAAAAATGAATCTTACTTGTGAACTCTCTGCTTTTGTGAAAAGGAGAACATCATCAGCAAAAAATATGTGGGACACTGACGGACCATGCAGAGAAACTTTCATCGGTAACCAATCATGCCTAGCAACTGCTTCAAAAATAGCCAGGGACAGTTTCTCCATACAAATCACAAACAAGTAAGGAAACAAAGGGACCCCTTCCCTCAAGCCCCTTGTAGGAGAAAAATTAGGTAATCTACTTCCATTCCACATAATTGATAAAGAAGACAACGTGACACAATGCATAATGAGATTCACCATCTGATGCAAAAAGCCAAAGTCAAATAAATTGACACCTCAAAACGGCCCAATCCACATTATCATAAGCTTTTTCAAGGTCTATCTTAAAAGCAACATCACCACGCTTCCTTTTAGATTTATGCATGTGGTGCACTATTTCTTGGAGAACAATGGCATTATTTGATGTACCTTTGCCAGGCAAAAAGCTACTTTGGAAAGGGCTAATATCCAAGAAAGGCCGCAGTCTGTTGATAATAACCTTTGTAAAAATTTTGTAAATAGTATTACAAATATTGATAGGCCTAAACTCCTTAAAAGTACTTGGAGTGTCCACCTTTGGTATCAACGCAATCAAAGTTTCAGCAATTTGGGGAGGAAACGTTCCTGTAGCAAAAGCATCTTTAACCATTTTCTAAATATCATCTCCCACTGGGTGCCAATACTGTTTAAAAAAATATTGCCTGAAAACCATCTAGACCAAGTGCTTTATACGGCTTAATAGAATTTAAAGCACAAGATACCTCCTCGTTAGTGACAAGCTGAACAAGCTTCAAAATCCCATTCTCCCCAATCCTCAGATGATGAGAAACAGACTGAGGTTTGGGACAAACCAGCACATGAGAACAGAAAAGAGTGTGAAAATACCTTTGAGTTTCAACCCTCAGGATTTGATCATTTATGCACCATTCACCACTAGGCAGGAAAAGTCCATGAATTTTATTCTTCTTCCTGCGAACAATAGTTTGGGCATGAAAGAACTTAGTATTTTTATCACCAAGTTTAACCCAATTTTCTCTATATTTTTAAAACCACAACAATTCCTCCTGAAAAAGAATTTCATCATAGTCTCATTGAAGCTGCTTTTCAATATAAACCAGCCTGGCATAATCAATTCTTTCAAGAGATCTTTGAACACCCTTAAGTCGGTTTTCAATATCTCTTTTCCTCCTGAAGTTATTTCCAAACACTTCCTTATTGAAAATGATAGACTTGTTTTTAACCTTCTCCAAGGTAGATAAGACAAGACCGCCACCCTCTTGCCATGCTTTATCCACCACATTCTAATAGGCATCATGTGTGATCCAAGCTACTTGAAATCTAAATGGTTTATTTTCCATAGAATGAGGAAGGCCCCCACATATAAGAAAAATAGGATTATGATTAGAGTGAGATCTATAGAGCACCTCTACAAAGGCTTCAGGAAAAGCCATCCTCCAAGGAATATTCGCCATTTCTCTGTCAAGTTTTCAAGAAATAAGGCGATTGCCTTTACAATTAGTATGCCAAGTAAACCTGCCTCCCATAGATGGAAGATCCACCAAACCAAACTCATCCGTCACTCTCCAAAGAGCATCGACCCTATTTTGAGAAAAATTGCCACCTTGTTGATCACTAGGCAAAAGAATCTTGTTAAAGTCACCAATAAGAAGCCAAGGGTGTACAATACAAGAGCCAAGATCAAGGATAGCACTCCAACATTGGTCATAGACAGACGAAATAGGACTAGCATACAGGCTAGTACATGTCCAATGTTCATCTCCCAAAGATATATCAAAAGTAATAGAGAAAGAACTCATATCAACAACAAAAATGTTGATATTCCTCCCCAGCTCTATCTAAACCCACAAACCACTAGCATGCCCCTAAGTCTTAATAATAGCAACAGACTCATAGCCAGCTTTATTCTAAAAAGACGTTGTACTTCCAAATGGAATATGAGTTTCCATAAGGAAAATGAAAGTCGGCTTGAACTTGCAAATTAACTCCATTAAATGCCTTTTAGCTCTAGCATTGTTAGCCCCTCTAATATTCCAAGAGAGGAAAGAAACTTCTTTGAAAGCAATTATGATGAAACTAATAAAGGAAAGGATCCCCATCACACTGCCAAGCTAGGAGGCTCCTTCCATATCCACCTCATTCGATCTGGGCGTTTCTGCCACCATCTTAGGAGTCATGTCCTCCAACTCATGAATAAAATTCTCATCCCCCTTGCGGCCTTCATCACGTAAATCAGGAGGAACTGGTTCATCATTGTATCTGGATCGGACACAGTTAGTATGGTCAATTTGCACCATTGGTAAAGAACCAATATTCATCGTGGGTTTTTTAAACAAAGTCGATTTTTGCACTAACTTTACTCCATTATTAGCACTGTGAACATTCGTAGAAGCATTAGATTTCCAATTATAATTAAGCACATACTTTTTGGGCAGCAAAGAATTATTCACAAGATTGCCATGAATAGCCTTCGAAGCCTCCATAGACGCAGGGGCACTATTGTGACGTCACCTCGTTTTTGTGTTGCTAACAATATTACATCTCATAATATTGAGTCCCGTGGGTCCTACTCCAAAAGAGTGAGCAGCTATGAAGCCCCGGATACTCCAAAAATGGAAAAGTATCGGTGTCGTACCCATGTCGGACACTGATACTCCTCGGATACTCCCAGATACGTATCCAAAAAGTATCCAATTTTTATTTTATTTTATTTTTTTTGCATGATACGGCTTGGATATAGCTCATTATGTCTCGGATACGGCTTGAATACGGCTCATTGTGTCTCGGATACGGCTTGGATACGTCTGACCACTTTTGTTAGTGATTATTTTAATATTTTACTGTTTTGACTTAAAAATTTTTAAAACAAAACATAGACTTTTAAAAGCTTCAAAAAGTGAAGATACATACTCCAACACTTGATGATGGTGCTGGACTTCTTGAATTGGCAAATTTGTCTCTTGATGAACCAGACTTAGAAGCTGTGCTTTTTTTGGATGATGGTAATGGACAAGAGAATGAAACAGTTCGGATTAGACAGTAATTTAGTAAAGATGCTTTTGAATTATAGATTTGTAGGCTACTGTATAGAGCCAACACATGGTTTGAGTTATACTAAAGATAGTTTTTTTGATACAGTTTAGCAAAGACTAGTTATGATATAGGCAGAAACTGTATTTTTTTTTGTCATGATCACAAATATCTTTTTGTAAATTGTGATCATCATAGTTATGAATCAATGAAAATGATCAATGTCTTTTTCTTTACCAATATTCTGCACCTATATAAAATTTTCTATAAATTTTTGTTAACGTATCCAAAAAATATTGTATCCTTAATTTCAAAAAGTTGCCGTATCCCCGTATCCGTGTTGTATTGTAGCTGTGTCGTGTATTCAGGCTTCATAGGTGAGCAGACAAGTGATTCTTGTCAAAATTTCCATTATTATATGAATCTGGAATTTCATTGTCACCAGTAATTGCAATGCCTTTAAAACGGTTTTAGGTATTAAAAGACCTTCCGTTTTCCTTTCCCTCTTTAATAGCCACCAATTTTTTTTCCGTCTAGCAACCGTGAGCCAATCACCATGCAGGGGTTCCTCCTGAATAGGCGCACTTCCTTGTCCAATATCCAAGTCATTAATTGCACCCGTGACATCCGTTACATGGTTGCCAGTAGCACCTCCATTGTTGGAATCCACCCCCCTTTGAACAGAAACAACCTCTATAGCCAATGTTTTTGCCAAGTAATTTGATTACTAAAGCATCACGCCACGGGTTACAAAGTTCAGCCAAGAAAACTTTCGGAAGCAGCTTATTACCACCTTCATGTTCTATACGGACAAGATTATGAGCAATCAGATCTACCTTCTCCTGCACTGGAACACATTGTTTATCTCCCAGGACTTTATCACGAAACGACCTCCCTGCCTCTTGACCACCTATATCCGGTGGTTTATCCGGCGGTGGTGGCTAATAACTTGTTGCAACTCAAATAACCTTCAAGAATGGTAAAGAAAAATTATCATATCTCAGCAACAACTTAAAATTTGGTATTGATGTTTTGGATCAAATAGTTTTTACTATTTGGAATTTATAAAAAATAAGGGAAAGAAAAATTGGGGTTGAGAACAAGTCGCAACTCAATTGACTCCTAAAAAATAAATTCAATATTGTATTAATAATTATTTGCAAGATATAATTTCCTTTTACAAGCATTGTCAATATATATATATATACTTAGAATAAGAGGTAAAAACAATTTTTGTCAGGAATTTTAAAAAAAATTGAGTTAACAAGCTATCGCAGCTCAATAGATTCTTAAAAAAGACAGTTAACAAGTAACAGCATTTCGCAACTTCATTGATCCCTTTTATTAATTTAAATCAATTTTAAAAGTATTTAAAAAACACGTTCAATAGTTAAAATTAAATAAAATAAGAAAAAAAGTAAACTGAAAAAATGCAAATATACATAATATTAAAAAGAAAGGTATGAAAAAAAAAAAATACTACTTTTGATGGGTTTAGTATACTAGGCCCAATACTCCAAAATCAAATATTAAAATACCAACCTACAACACCCTACAAAATCTTTTACTAAAAAAACGCACATGATACTTGTATCAAGCTCAAGTGTTGCAATATTAGTATTATGGTCTTCTAAATTTATATTTTGTTTTAGTTTGTCTCTTTAATTGCTTTTTTTGCTTTATTTTTTTTAGCTTTTAAATGTCCAACAAGATTATATATATATTTTTTAATTAGATTCGTTTAACTCCATTGATGATGACATTAGGTTGTCTTTCCAATATTTGACTTAAATAACACTGTTTCATTTTACTCCTCTATTTTTTAAATGTCCAATAAATTGGTCTTAATAAAAGGTTGTTTAACAACACTTTTGCTCATTAACTTTTATAATTTTCTGCCATATATGTGAAAATGAATGCATCAAATCATACCAAGCAACAAGGTTGCATTAAGCGAGACATATATGTGATTTATACAATCACGCTATTATATTTATTAGCAATATATAATATCGTCAACCATTTCCAATTCCAATTGTCCAAATTATATGTTTGGAAACTCAGTAGCTAGTCAGCGGTAACAGTATGTTGTGGTTGTGACTTGTGAATGCAAATCGAATCCAAAAGTAAAGAAGGCATAGGAATCTAATATGTGACATATTGGATGATTTTTATAAATCAACTTTAGGGGCGACTTTGTTTTGCAGAAAAATAAAGCAGGAAATGGCCTTAGGGAGAATGAGTTCAAGTGTAAAACCCGTAGGTCTTAGCATTGAGTATGATACTCCTTAATCCACCGATTGGTGATAAAATCATCAATAGGAGGCCAAGTATAATGCAGATCTGAAAACAAGAAAGCCCAATAGGTAAATTAAGTTTAAATCTCAAAGGCTATCAAATAAAATATATATACCAACAAGCATAGTGCAGTTGAACATACCCAGTTGGTGATCCAGGATAAGCTGAACTTTCTAGGTTTGTAAAGAATAAGCCAGATAATACAGGGGAGCTACAGAATTATATTATGTTAAAAAATATAGTCAGTGATATCAAATCACACACACTCACCCAAATATTTGGTGCATTAAGATGAGCACAATAGGAGTTCATCTTAATTATCAACATACACAGGAAATGTACCAAGTAAAAATTCTCATTACTATGAAAAATGAAAACTATAAATATAAATCATTAAATCATATTTTGGTTAAGATTAAAAAATGAATACATATGACTTTTTAAGTGTTCATGTGACCACTAACTTTTAATCTCAACAATTTATGTGTGGTTATAATTCTCATTTTGTGGAAATAGAGGCGTAAAGCCACTTTTGTGGCATAAGAAGTCAAAAAATAAAAATAAAAATTGGTGCATTTATGTAATGTTGTTGGATGAAAGAGGAGTTTTACTCCTATAAATAGCAATGCATTTCATCAGTTTATGCATCCCAATTCGAAGAGAGAAAAGCATAATACAAGTGTTGTGTGTTTCTCCTATTTTATAAAGAGAAGTGTATTCAACTACTATAAAAGAGAGTGTGTGTAATTGTTCTCTCCTTATATTTAGAGAAAGGTTGTAATTTTTTTTTCCACTTAGTGAAATTATTTCTGTAGTTTTGCCCGTGATTTTTTCCTTATCAGTTGAAGGTTTTCCACATTAAAATATTGTGTGTCAATTCCTACATTTCTCATCTCTTATTTTAGATGTGTGATATTATTTTGTCACTCTGGTACCCAACAGTGGTATCAGAGCCAATAGGTTGCTGATATTATTCTACTGCGACACACTGGTACGGTGCTAGATTCATAAGAAAATTCTTAGTATGCTCTATGGTTGCAAGTTAGTTTGATCTTCCACATCAGAAAAGAATTTTTCTTTTTGCTTGTAATATAGTGTGGTAGTGTGGAAGTGCATGTCTAGGAAAGTTTTGGCTAGGAAAAACTTGGTTCATGGGCCATAGTCACTATTCTAGTATACAGTACTATTCACAGTGGAAATTGTGCTAATCAGTTCAACTAAAAAATTATTTGGTATAAAAGCATGGCAGCATAATATGAAATAGAGAAGTTTAAGGAGGGTAATTTTTCCTTGTGAAAATTGAAGATAAGGGCAATTTGGAGGAAAGAAAACTGTCTAGATGCAATTGAAGGTTGACCAGCAGATATCACTAATGAAAAGTGGAAAGAGATTGATGACAATGTTATTACCAATTTGCACTTAGCAATGGAAAATTTAGTTTTGCCCAGTGTTGTGGAAAAGAAGACTGCGAAGGAGATTTGGGATGCTCTCATCAAATTGTATAAGGTCAAGTCACTTCACACTAAAATATTCTTAAAGAGGGAACCCTACACTCTTTGAATAAGTGAGTCCACATTAGTTACGAATCACATCAACAATCTGAATACTCTATTTGCTCAACTTAAAGCATCAAATTTCAGCATTGTAGAAAATGAATGTGCGGAGCTTCTATTTCAGTGTTTACCAGATTCATATGATCAACTCATCATCAACATAACAAATAATAATGTTGTCGACTGTCTATCCTTTGATGATGTTGCCGGAGCTATTCTTGAAGAAGAATCCAGGCGAAAGAGTAAGGAAGATAGGTTGGAGAATTCTAAGCAAGCAGAGACTTTAACAATGATGAGAGGCAAATCAACATAACGTGGCTCCAATGGGAGTCAAAATCATGGTAGATCAAAATCTCGAAGAAGGAAGAATCACAAATGCTAGAATTGTCGCATGAGAGGGCATTTGAAGAAAGATTGTTGACACAACAAGAAGAATGGAGGAAAGAACTTTGAAGCATCAACTTCTCAAGGTTATGCTGCAAGCACCTCAAATGATGGAGAAGTCTTGTATAGTGAAGCAACAATCAGTTTTAAAGGTGAAAAATAACCACATGATATTTGGATAGTGGATTCAAGTGCAACTTGGCACATGACTCCACACAGAGATTGGTTTTACACTTATGAGCTTATCTTGGAAGGATCCTTGTTCATGGGAAATGATCATGCATTAGAAATTGCGAGAGTTGGTACTGTCAAATTAAAAATGTATGATGGTACTGCTTGCACAATTCAAGGGTACAATATGTGAAAGGCTTGAAAAAGAACTTATTGTCCATTAGACAATTGGATGATATCAGGTGCAAAATTCATACTAAAGGTGGGATCTTAAAGGTAGTGAAAGGCAATCTTGCAATAATGAAAGCAGAGCAGATCAAAGCCAATCTATACATGCTTTTGGGAGATAGATTGCAAGAAGAAGATGCATCAATTGCAGTAGCAAGCCAAGAAGAAACAATGATGATGTGACATCGTAGACTCGGTCATATGTCAAGGCAAGGCCTAAAAGTCCTTACGCAATGTAATCTCCTGCCCGAGCTCAATTTTTGTGAGCATTGTGTGTTAAGTAAGTAACATAGATTGAAGTTTGCCAAAGTAACTACTAGAAGCAAACATATACTTGACTTGATCCATTCTGATGTCTGGGAATCACCAACAATATCCATGGAAGGAGTAAAGTATTTTGTATTATTCATTGATGATTTCTCCAGGAGATTGTGGGTGTACCCAATCAAGAAGAAGTCAGATATGTTTCCAATATTTAAGGAATTCAAAACACAAGTGTAGCTTGAAACTAGCAAAAGAATTAAGTGCTTAAGGATAGATAATGGAGGAGAATATGTAGATGGTGATCTTTTAGCATTTTGCAAACAAGAAGGTATTTTAAGACAATTCTTAGTACCACATACACCTCAACAAAATGGTGTGGCAGAGCATATGAATAGAACTCTCTTAAATAGAACAAAAGCTATGCTGAGAACAACGAGAGTGGCCAAGTCCTTTTGGGTAGAAGTAGTTAAAATTGCCTATTACTTGATAAATCGGTCACCATTGACAGTAATTGGTTAAAAGACAATGATGGAGATATGAAAAGGCAAACCAATTGATTACTCTTCCTTACATGTGTTTGGATGTTCTGTGTACATGATGTACAACTCCTAAGAAAGAACAAAGATGGATCCAAAATCTAGGAAATGTATATTCTCAGGTTATGCTGACACTATTAAGGGGTATCGCCTGTCAGATCCCACTACCCACAAGGTTGTTGTTAATAGGGATATAGTCTTTGCAGAAAATGAATTGCAAAGTAAGGAGAAAAATGACAGCACTTCCCAAGAGACTACTTCAGTGTAGATAAAGGGAAAGTCTAAAGAATATGATTCTTTTGAAGTAGAACTAGAGCATAGAGAACAAAAACCAAATGAGGTCAGTGATGGAGGAGATGTTCGAAGAACATACAACACATCAGATAAGAAAATCATTTTAGCACTCAAACTATGTTATGGCAAGTTATGATGCGTATTGTCTTCTAATTGAAGAAGGAGAGCCATCCACCTTTCAAGAGGCTTTGAGGAGTTCAGATGCTTCTTAATGGGTGACAGCAATGCATGAAAAAATGGAAGCCTTACATAGAAATAAAACATGGGAACTTATTGAACTTTCAAAGGGTCGAAAAGCCATCGGAAACAAATGGGTATACAAGATTAAACGAGATGGCAATGATCAAGTGGAGCGATATCATGCAAGATTGGTGGTCAAAGGATATGCTCAGAAAGAAGCTAGATGTAAAGACTGCTTTTCTCCATGGAGAACTTGAAAAGGAAATATATATGCTCCAACCAGAAGGATTTAAAGAATAAGAAAAAGAAAACTTAGTTTGCAGGTTAACCAAATCTCAGTACGGTCTAAAGCAGGAGCCAAGGTGTTGGTACAAGAGATTTGATTCCTTCATTATAAGCCTTGGTTACAACAGACTGGGTTTAGACCATTGTACATATTACCATAGGGTTGATGATAATGATTTCATCATTTTGTTGTTGTATGTGGATAACATGATGGTGGTAGCCCTAGCAAGGATCAAATCCAAGAATTGAAGGCACATTTGGCTAGGAAGTTTAATATGAAGAACTTAGGACCAACAAACAAGATTTTAAGAATGCAAATTCATTGAGACAAAAAGATAGAAAGATTTGGCTTTCTCAAAAGAATTACTTACTAAAGGTCTTGTGGCACTTCAACATGCAAGATTATAAGCTAATTCTACCCCACTTCCTGTCAATTATAAATTATCCTTAAATATGAGTCTTAGCAATGAAGCGAAGAGGATGGAAATGTCTCGAATACAGTATGCATCAATGGTGGGAAGCCTTATGTATGCCATGATTTGTAGAAGACTAGACATTGCACAAGCAGTGGGAGCGGTTAGCAAATTTATGATAGATTCTGGTAGAGAGCATTGAAATTTTGTTTAGAGGATTCTTAAATACATCAAAGGAACCTCAAGTATTGCATTATGTTTTGAAGGATCAAAATTTATTGTTAAGGGCTATGTTGATTCAGATTTTGCAGGTGATCTTGATAAAAGAAAATATACTATTGGCTATGTGTTTACACTTGCAGGAGGGGTGGTAAGCTGGTTATCCAAATTACAAACTGTTGTAGCTCTATCTACTATAGAAGCTGAGTACATGGTAGCTACCCAGGCATGCAAGGAAGCTATTTGAATTCAAATGTTGATGGAAGAACTTGGGCACAAGTAGCAGCAGACTACAATGTATTATGACAGTCAAAGTCCCTTGCACATTACAAGAAATCCAACATTTAATTCCATAACAAAGCACATAAGTGTTTAATACCACTTTGTTCGAGAAGTAGTATAGGAAAGAAGTGTGGATATGCAGAAAATTCACACAAAAGATAACCTAGCAGATGTATGACAAAGCTGGTCAACATTGACAAGTTTATATGGTGTCAGTCCTTTTACAACCTATTAGAAACCTAAGTAACAGGAATTGGCAAGATAGATAATTTTTTTAAAGCTCACAAAAGTAACTTTAAGTGAGAGATTGTGGAAACAAAGAGATAAAGCCACTTTTGTGGCATAAGATGTCAAAAATTTTTTGGTGCATTTGTGTAATATAGGTGGTTGTTGGATGAAGGAAGAGTTTTATTCCTATAAATAGCAATACAATTCATAAGTTTATGCATCCCAATTCGAAGAGAGAAAAACATAATATAAGTGTTGTGTGTTTCTCCTATTTTATAGAGAGAAGTGTATTCTCCTATTATAAGAGAGAGTGTGTGTAATTGTTTTCTTTTTATATTTAGAGAGATATTATAATTTTTTTTTACTTAGTAAAATTATTTTTCTAGTTTTACCTGTGGTTTTTTCCTTATCAGTTAAGGATTTTTCACAGTTAAAATATTGTATGTCAATTCTTATATTTGTCATATCTTATTTTAGCTGCATAATATTATTTTGTCACTCTGGTACCCAACACATTTTTCACCGTAACCAGAAGTTTTCACTTGATATATCTCCTACGTATGGGAATATGCGTATGTATACTGACTTTAAAAACATGATATTATATATAAAAAGGAAGATTTTGAGGGGCTTACAAAGTATGACGTTGGAGCAAATGCAAGTCCTCCAAAAAATCCGAGCATTGCGCCAAAGAAAGGGAACGTAATGCCCATAAACATTGTAAATGCTGAATTAAAGTTGTTACAATAATGAGACAAATAACAGTGGATTTCACAAAGGCATTTAATTAGTCAAGTAGGAGAAAATAAGTTAGAAGAGACAAGAGGGGGATTGTGCTTACCAACATAAAGATTGCGCACGACAAATCGTAGCAGCCAGCTTGGCTTGAAACGCAATTTTTTAACCATTACAGTCTCAATCATGTCAAAAACCGGCATTGCATATAGCTGCATATATAGACACCAATTGGAAGCAAAAGAAACATAAGCCATTACATGATTGTAAGTGATGAATTATGAAAGGGAAATGATTTTCAGAATCATGTTAGATTACTCAGAATCACATTGAAATACGAGTTAATGTGATTTTAAATAAATGCTCACACATTTGGCTCTACTTAAAAATTGATTTGGGTTAGAATTAATTTTGACTTGAAGTAACTTTTAAGTTGAATAAAAAAATTATGTTAAATTTTATTCCTAACTTGATTTTAGAATAAAAAAATTGAACATGAATTACATTACTTCAAAATCAATTTTACAAATTCAATTTAATTCAAAATCAATTTTGTAAACACTCACCCCAAACACATTAATTGTTACGCACCTGGTAGCTTCCTATGACATGGATGACAACAAACATGTTAGCAGTTACTATGAGCCAAGTGGGTTTGTTTAGGGAGACGAGGATGTTGTCATCAACGGCATTGCCAAACATCCAATACCCAATAAGAGCAACAGGGAAGTAGCACAAGGCCACAACTACATATGCTACTACCACTCCCCTCCACATGGGACCCTTTGATGGCCTCTCTGGGAGGAAGGGATCGTTGCTTGAATCTCCAACACCACATTGTGTCCAGCGTAGGCAAAAGCAACATCACCTAAACCATTCAGAAAATTGAAAACTGTTCCTGCTGAAGTGGTGGCTTTGTAGCCATACTGAACATCTTGCTGAACTCCCTTGTCTACTGAAGCCACCCATGCAATGGTTGAGTAGCTGCAAGCACACAGGATTCCAATCTCAAACGTCATGAAGTTGAGTAGAGATACCAAGATAAATCAAGTGGAACGGAATATCTGCCATATTTGTTATTTTATTTTTTAAATACTAATGGGGCTTTTCAATTCTTGGGTAGTGTCATCAAAATTTATAATATTGAATTTTTTACAAATTTAATTAAAATATAGTGACATGTCATTTGATAACATATTATTATATATTGTAATTTTGTTGATTTTTATAATAATTATTTTAAAAGTTATATCTAAATTATATTTTTAAATTGAATATAAAAATCTTACACTCACGTTACATGAAAATTAAACTAATTTCTTTTTCAGTGTATACGTTAAGGATTAAGGAACACGTTAAAATATTATTCAAAATGTTTTTATTAATTATTTAAAAAAAGTAAGCATTAAATATTTTTATATGATAAAAAGAAAAGCCTAAAAGTATTAAATGATTTATGTATTAATTTTTCTATTTCTCTCTCTCTCTCTTTTTAAATGTCAGACTAAATACAGTTTAGAAAAAACTCTTAAAAGTAAAAGTATTTTTTTTAATAAAAACAGTCGAAAAATAAAAATTCTGTAAAAATTAATTAGAGAATATTTAACATTTTAAAAAAAAAAATCTAAACAGAAACAAAATGCTACCCTAAACAATATAAACTTGTGTATAAAAGATTTATAAAGATGATTAATACACCAGAGAAGGGACCTTAATGTGCCCTGAAAAACACATTTGACCTTGTTTTACAACTGTGATGAAAAGTCAAATAAAACGACGAAAGATATTTCGTGGAATATTTCGCTCATCTACTCCTTCAATTAAAGTGGTCAACATTTTTAGCTCAATAACAGCAAACAACGGTGTTATTGTCTTGCAGTTATTTGTTCTACATTGCGTTTTAAGAAAACAAGAAAAATATTTTTTTAATTTAATTTTCATGATCTAAAAATTTTTACAGAGTTAAGCAATTAAAAATTACTTTAAATATATCAATAAAAAAAATTACTTTAGATGTAACTTTTAAATAATTATTATAAAAATCAATATTCTTTTCATGCATGATAATATATGATTAATTACAATGTAAAAAATCTTTACATTCTCCTTATATTAAATTAAATTCTTTTTTTATTTATCTCTTTATCAGAAACAACGAGGGGTGTAGAAAAGTATTATTAGGAAAGAAAAAAGACATAAACTAAGGGTTGACTTGTTGACTTGAGTTATGTTGACTAATTGGCATGGCCAAAGGAGATGCTTAATTACCTGAGAGACATGACTGCTGCAGCCAATGAGATGCCAGAGATGGCACTGAAGTTGGGAAGGTGAGAGAGCACAAAATGAACAGAGGCAAAGATCATGATGAAGTAAGTAGTTTTCATTTGTTTGCAATTTTTATGGCACACCAGGTCATGAATTTTCTGCAGTGATTTTCCTCCAGTGACCATGTAGACAATGTCCACACTAACTTGACATATCAGTTGCTGTGGCACCACAATCCACAGTCCCAGCTTTTCCCCAAAGGCATGCTGCCCCAACTCATGGTACCTGTCAAACCGTTTTCCAGGAACCATCTCATGCATCTCCACCATTTGCCACAGTGTGTAGAGAGTGATTATCCATGACAACACAAGAAGGACCACACCAGGACCCCTGTACCAGCAAATTACAAAATTAACATGAACAACCGTAGTGTGGAAGAAAGAAGAGAAATAATTATTTTAAAGGAATAATCATTTATTTTTATTAACTTTTGAAATACAATCAGATGTGCTTTTGTTTTGGGGGTCCACGGTATCTCGGATGAGAGGCGAAGATTCCTTGAGATATGGAGACCCATTTAAAGATTTACCTCTCTCTATAAATATGCTTTCATATACACAAACAAGGGATCGAATTTCTGATCACATGATTACGTAAGATGATTATCTGAGAACCTATACCACATGTATGCAGCCTCAGTTGTGGCTGTTTTCTCTTATTGAGAGAGAAAAGTTATTTCTTGTAGTGTATAAACATAGAACAAAAGAGATCCACTTTTTTTCCACCCCTTTTGTGTTATTTCTTAACTGATTGTGAATGAGATAACAAAAAAAAAGAAAAAAGAAAAATGTTCTGTTCTCTGCAATGAGTGTACGGTCCGTAGCATAAGATGCATACCATCCAAGACTTGCCATGGCAGATGGAAGGCTGAGGCACACCAGCTCCAACCATGGCAGTGACGTTGTGAAAAGCTGCGTACCACCATTTTGCGTTCCTTGAAGAAGTGATGGGAAGCCAATCATCAATTGCCTTCTGCTCCGCTGTTCTTTTAGTCAATCTGTTAACAACCCAAAAAAAAAAAAAACACATATCTTGAACAAATTCCACAACCAAAACTAGTTTTGCTCCAAATCACCCTTTTGAATAAAAAGACGTTACAACATTACAAATAATAATGTTTTGTGTCTTCTACCTCTGCTGGTGAGAAAGCAACCTTTTCGTACCCTGAAGCAATAGGCCTTCCGTTCGTTGTAGTTTCAGTTCTCATGGTTGTGTGAGAGGGCTATGTATGAATAAGGAAGAGTAGGTTGTTATGTTATGAAGTTTAATTTCCTCAGTGAAAGATGAAAAGCATACCTCCTGCTTCTTAAAAAGACTGTCAAGAAAAGTCCGTCCTAGTTTTGACAGAATGCGCGTGATCCAAGCCCGCAATTTGTTTGACATCATAATAATAATAATAATAATAATAATAATAATAATAATATACGCGTTTATAGAAATCCATATATAGAACTGAGTTTATGGTCTATGAGCAATTTCAAGCTGGATGGAGTGGTAATTATGGACCACTAGTGAAAAATTTAAACATTAACGTCCTTCATAACTTGATGATTTGTTGCTACATATATGTAGTTATTCACCGAACGACGATTTAATTCCCCCACTGCCACACTTTTAAGAAAAATTTCCTTCAATGCCACACTTCCAAAAATATCCCCAATGTGCAGCACTTTTCCATTTCGTTGGAATTTCCCGATTAAAATCAGTTTAGGGTGAAGTACCTAAAATAGGTGGTACACCCATGAAGCACCATTTTTAATCGTTAGATATAATAATAAAAAATTAAACGGATGAGATCTTCAACCAGGTTTACCTACAACTGATTTTAAACCAATTTTGCATATTAGTCCTCACATAAAATGTTCATTTGATGTATTAGCAAAATATCTAGGTTCAGTTCCAAACCCTAGAGAGTGGCAACGAAGGCTGCACCCTCGATGGCCGCATCGACGCCCTCTGCTAGTTCCATCTCATGTGGAAGCAAGACCCTAAAACCCTCTACACCTTCTCTCACCCCTTCCAAGAGAACGCCACAGCCACACCCCTCAACCTTTCCATTACCGCAAAGGAGCCTTTCATTGCCGCTGCTGCATCCACAGTTGTCGATGCAAAACTCGAGATTGTGTTCAAGGACGTGCTCAAAGCCTTTGTTTCCATCCCACACTCTTAACGTAGTTTTGGTAGGTTTGCATCTCCTTGTCATTGCTTACATGATTTTCTCCATAATTTTCGGTAGATCTGTGAAAAGCGTTTGACCTATCAGTTTGTGAGAGGGAAAAAATGGAGTATTTGACCCATTACAATATTGATTTTGAAATTAATCCAAACCTTGCTTGTGCCTTTGTGTGTTGTTAGAGCTTTTGAAAACCAAATGTTAGTATGTCTAATTTTAAACATTTTTTGTTAGATCTGATTCTTAATAGCTCACTTAATATCGTTGTAAAACATTACTTGTCTTTGTCGGATCTAATACATTGTAGTATTTGACTGTAATCCAGACTAAAGTGATGGCAGGAAGCATAGCGATCTGTATTTGGTTCTAGAACTGGGTGGTATTTTAAACAATGCCTTCTAAATATATTTTAAATGATGCAGGTTCGCAAGAATTCCCTCCCCTTGATGGTTTCTGGTTGTGCTTCAGGTTAAGGAAATTGTTTTTGCCACAAATGTTAGTGGAGCTTATGTTGACATTACCACAAAGTCCATAGCCTACTTGCCCTGCAAGAGGCATTCATCCCATTTTTTATTTGGATAATTTGAAGCATTAATGTGTAAGAACTTATGTCTTCTATACGTGAAGTTATTAAGATGGTTTTTTTCATAGCTACAGTTATGATTGTTTTAATATAATTGGCATTTAGATTTAGGTTGTATATTTGAGTGTTATTGAGACATATAATTTGATGGTTAAATCTAGAAACTTAGTACATGTGATTTACCTTAATGCAATGAAATAAAAAACCGAAGCAGAAGAAAAACAATAAAAGGAGAGGAATATGGGAAAAACATGCAGAGGAAAGAAGTAATTTTTGGAATTTGATGGTGATAATGTGAAATTTGGTCTACACTTCAGGCATTCATTGAAGTATGAATATTTGGAATTTGCTTCAATTTAAGTTATCAATGTAGTGATCATATTTTTCCTAGGGAGCGTTGGATCCACTATTTGTGTTTATAGCATGCAATATGGAGTCTCTCTTTTAACTGTCTGCAGTGTTGTTATATTTTAGTCGAGGGAACTAGAAAAGGACATGTTAAGGAGAGTAGGATATTGATGATTTGAATCCCTTGAACCTTTTGTGACCTCTAGATCACATCATTTTGTGATATTTTTCAATGATTAGAAGAAAATTCTATTTTACTCAATCTAGCAAATTATATTATAAGCTAGTTTGCTGACCATCATAATATAACCACAAATTAAAAAATTCCCCTGAAACATGTTTCATGTTTTAATTCCTTTCGTGACTTCAAACCCATTTATTATTTTTATTTCCCTTCTTTTTACCTTATAGGAGTCATTGATCTCACCATTTTATTAAGTTACTTCTAGAAATGTAAATGCAAACTCCTTTTTTCTATTTGACTATGGATATATAGTCAAAACAGGATTTCATGCTGCATTTGGAAACAACTTGTTCCTCCCAGCCAACAAAGTTGAAATGCATACTGACAGCAGGGATATGATTACCGCCTGCACAAATTGCAGACTATCGAGGGGAGTCATTGTTTCCCTCAGGGTGATGCTACTGTTATTGAGCAAAAGCCAAATGTAAAGAAAATTGATGAATGTGGTTGTCACGTGTAGACTTTTCCCCCTTTCCCTAAGCTAACGAGGAAGGAAGAGTTGTTTATCCTAGGTTTTGCACTTCAATCATTAATACATTTGGATTTTGTTAGAAATAGAAATCTGTAACAGCTTATAATTAGGATAATTATCTGTAACAACCGACATATATTTAGTGATACATTACATTTTGTATTTAATTGTATTGATTACTCTAAAATTATAAATATCGTGCAGTTAGGAACTTAGGATAATTAATATTTGTTGAAGGATAATTTTAGGTGAAAGGTTAAGAAACAAATGAAATTTATTCAGTAGTAAATTTAATAATGTGAACTTGTATTTGTATTATCAAATTACATGGGATGAAATAATATATTAAAATGTGTGCGTTGAATCAATAAAAATAAATGTAAATTTTAACATCATGGATTAATTTTAAAAATAATTGTTTATGTTTTATTAAAAAAGAATAAAAATAAACAAAATTTTAAATAAGTTAAACGATTAAAAAATATAGAACGTGGCCGTATAAAGTTGGTTAAAAAGTTAATACTTATGACTAATACTAATGTATAATATTTATAAAAGTTTTTTAAATATTTTAATATCAGTTACCATTAATTTAATGTTATTATTTATAATAGTTAATTTTATATTTTCTTTGGTTGTAGGTACAGTACTTATTGGCAATACTTAAAATTTTGTACCTTCATAGAATAAAATAGTTTGAGGACTACTTTGCAAATTAAAAAAAGTTATAAATTTATTATAAATTATTAGTTCTGGTTAAAAACCTCCTATAGGAAGTCACTTTAGTGCCTCACCGGTGAGGCATTTCCTTTTCTACTTCACCCTAACGCCACTGATATCTCAACGGATGACGATTCTAGCATGAAGCAGTCAAGGAGATGCCTCACCGGTATACCACTAAAATCACCTGATATAGCATGTTTTTAACCGGATGAATAAATAACTAAAAATTATTTAAAAGTCCTTGTAAATTTTAATTTTAGAATCACATAGCAAGTCACTGCACCGTTGTGGGGTTAGCGACGCTGCTTCCGGTAGCGAAACAACACCAACTCTTGTACACGTAGCAAGTCATTGCCAATGTTATTTCCTGTAAAGCATCAAGAGTTCTTCTTGCTACGTTAATGTCGTGTTTGGAGGTAGAGTCACCAACACTGCCATTAACGTAGCAAGTCACCGCCATTATATACTTCATTATACTTAGAAATTGACTTTAGGCTCATAACCAGAATTATCAAGCATCCATTCAACATCTTTAAATCATTAACCCAATTCAAGTGCATTAAATCAAATATCACGAAAAGGTATTCCATCAAATAGTCTTCAAATCACTGCAATCCCCAAAGTCTCCACTAATATCACTTTGTAAACAATAACAATATCACCCATCATCTTTGCAGCAACAAACCTATGCAAAATCTTCTTCCAACAACACAACAATCTAATAGGCATTTCATCAAACACCTTCACTGCAACCTCCAAAAACACCACACCTAATGTACAAATTCGTAACATATTCACACAGAACCATTATTGCTCAAAAAACATAGCTTCAAAATCTTCCCATGAAACTTGCAACCATCACAAAGTAACCCACAACTCAAACATCCTTCCAAACGACACAAGAAAAAGGGGGAAAAAGAGAGAAAAAAGAAGGGGGGGGGGGTGGGCGATCGCCGCAGTTGAGGCGGTGCTTCGTCGTACACCGCCGTTTGAGACAATCTTTGGTTGTCATGGGTGGTGGCCTCCTCTCCTTTGATCTCGCTTCCAGGTGGACAGGTACGAACAAGAGAAGGAGCTGAGAGAGAACGAGAAACGTGAAGATCTTCTTCAACGAGAGGCTAATTGGAGGGTTGGGGAGCTAAATGCACTGAGGAAGAATGACAGCGATGAAGTTTTCTTCATATCCATCTAGACATTGATGAAAGGAGGACCAAACATCTAAATTGAAAAAAAAAAAGGATTAAATTGTAATTTTAATTTTCTCACACTTAATAAGTAACTTGATAAAAAATCTAGACCATCTATTATTTTATAATTATATCTAACGGTGAATTTTGGTGATTCACCGGTGAGGCACCTGTTTAGGTACTTCACCGGAGAATCATCCTTTCTCAACATGGTTTTGTGATTTTTATTTTCAAAATCAGTTGGAAATTCGGGTTTACAAAACCTGATTTCTAAACTGTTTTCTTTTTAAATAATAAAAAATTATTTGTTTCATTAAGTTGAAAAATAAATTTAATTACTTTGTTGATTTTAAGTGTTATTGTAATCTAATTGTTAAAAAATTCGCTTTGTAATTATAAAATATACAATGTTATTAATTCCAATTTACATTATAAAAAATTTAATTAAAGTATTAAATAATTAAGTTAATTAATTCAAATCAATAAATTAGAAAAGTTGACAATTGTGATAAAAATAAATTTAATTAAATTTAACAAATTACAAAATAACTAGGGCCAATTAATCTCATATGTAGTGTCCGGTCCCATACAATGGTGGTCGTCGATTTCTTGGAGGTTTCGACGGGGTCATCCCTCTTGTCGTATTTGTTGTTGTTCATCATCAACATTTTGCTAATCTCCTTGCATTGTCTCATCGAAATTTAAATTTATGTTTGGTGGAGGCAATGATTGATAATATGTAAAATTATCGATGTACGTGTGATTGTGGCAAATTCCAAGCATTGCACATGCCTTGTTTTCATGTCATGTCTGCTTGTGCACTAATTCAAATAGACTATATGTTGTACGTGCATCCAATGTATACTTCGGAAAGTGTGTTGAATGTGTATAACGCTAATTTTGGGACATTCTGCCACCAACATTATTGGCCACAATATGAAATAGAGGAGGTCTTCCACAATGAAGAGATGCAATGAGTCCTCAATTAACATGCATTCGTACGAAATGGACCTCAAGAAAAAAGGTCAACCGAATAGATATGGTCTGTGTAGAAACCACGGTCATTTAAGAAAAAATTGTTCTTACTAGTGGCCAAAGTTTAAGGCAACTGGAATTAATTAATTACATTTATTTTTTAATCACAACTGTATGTGATTAATTTAGTTAATAATAATTTTAAATTTATTTTATTATTTCAATATTATATTTGAATTTATTAATTTGAATTAATTACTTTAATTATTTAACAATTTGATTAAATTTTTTATAATGTAAATTGAAATTAATAACATTGTATTTTTTATAATTACAAAGAATTTTTTTTAACAATTAGAATACAATTAACACTTGTTATCAACAAATTAGTTAAATTTATTTTTCAACTTAATAAAACAAGCAATTTCTTATTTAAACAAAGTTTAGAAATTGGGTTTTGTAAACCCGAATTTCCAACTAGTTTTGAAAACAAAAATCACAAGACCATGTTGAAAAGTCAAGATTTCAATCCCCAGAATTCCAACGAAATGGAAAAGTGTGTGGTGCTTTCTACGGTGGACTACCATTTTATAGTGTCCACTAGTGGACCATCAAAATTTCCTAGTTAAAGAAGGTAAACATGGACATAAATAATTTACTACAATGATTAATAAAAAATTTTAAAATTGCAAAATAGTCCTCAAAACTCAATCATCAGGATCCATGCTTTTTCCTAATTTCTGAATCTAGATATGCAAACAATCCATGCCTTCAAATATCAATGTTTTATCTCTTTTCACTTTTTTTATTTTAAAATGTAATTAAATTTATCACAAAAACTAAGTAATCATGTTGAATTGATCAAATCGGCAAGTATCACTCAAGAAAAACCCTCCCAAAATGATTCAGAATATCTAGAAAATGTTTTAGAGAAACCCTCGA
This sequence comes from Spatholobus suberectus, assembly GCA_004329165.1. NCBI lineage: Eukaryota > Viridiplantae > Streptophyta > Magnoliopsida > Fabales > Fabaceae > Spatholobus > Spatholobus suberectus. Next base: position 38,883,136 of record CM014732.1, read on the forward strand.
TGGCCAATGATTTAAAATACCAAGTAGGGGAAAACATCAAGAACCAAGAAGATTCATGAAAGCAATGCATATGAGGCTTGTTCAAACGTTTCTTGAATAACCTTGCGTTGTTGTTGTAAGCGAAATCGCTACCATAAGTTAGATTGAGTTGCGAAGTTTTCTAGAACAATCACTCGTAGTGGTCATCGCAAACATGCCACACAATGGAGTAGTCAGACTTTCGCATCACAGGCTGTCGTTGCAATGTTATGGCCATCATTGTTTCCAACTTCTATCATTGCCATAAGGCTGTTGTCGTCCAACACAATCTACAAATCATCCTTGTTGTCGTCGTTATCCTAATCATCGTCGTCATCGATTCTTCTCGAAGGTTCTTCAACAACACCAAACTTGTCATAATACTGGGAGGTTAGTTGCTGCCAAAGAAGAATCTATGGTACTGCTTTGGCATTGTCAAAAGGGAGATGAAGTTGGTCTTTGTCTTCGTTGCATCTTTCTGCTAGTGTTTCAAGTACCCTATTAAGACAAAGGACGAATTTATAATCCTCAATTATTTTGATAATAACAAATAGTCCAAAACAGTCTTTTAAAATTAATCGTCTGTTTACTCATATATTACATATTCATTATCGTCTAATCACGAGTTGATCCATCGTCTTTCACTGCTTTAAAAGATTCAATAACTAACTCCTTTCAGACGAAGTTTTTATAATTTGTGCACTACAAGTATGAAAAAGCATAAACGACATCGAAAGAAATGAAGTCTACATACCTACTCTTGAGGAAAGTCCACTTTATGTGTAAAAGAAGGAATGTGTGTGCAGATGTCAGTACAGAAAAGTAGATATGTCCACTGCTACAAGGTTGAGTACAAAAGAGGTTAAGATAAGTAGGCTGCTTTATCTTATCAAAGTAGCAAGTTGGTGAAATACATTAAATGCTGCATTTAGTGCTTGAACGACTCTTTTTCAACCAACAAAGGATGTCTTTTGCAACACTCACAATGAATACTTTTTGAGAGAACACTAATAAATAGAAGAAGAGACCTCAGTCTTAATGCTGATTTTTTTTTATATAAATCCTGAACTATTGAAAAGCTTTCAACTTGGTAATTTTCATATATGCTGCTTGTAAAATCTTTCACTAAACTTCATTGTATACTCGTCTAATAGGACATTAAATTAAGTAAAATAACTCACGTTCAACATTTTTCTCTAAGACATCGGTAGAAGCTTGAGGAGGCTTTGATTTAAAGAATACTTGATTTTTTCTTGGAGAGGCAAATTAAAGACTACTTGGGTTGAGCCTGAAGAGGCTGAATTAAAAGAATACTTGTAACTTGATTAAGTTAGTGAGACTTAGTTGTTGCTAAGAGCTGAACGTAGTCTCTAGAGTGAGACGAACCAGTATAATCTTGATTTCTTTGTGTTTCTTTGGTTATCTTTCTTTATTCATCTTTCCTTAAATAACATTTAAAAAAAATCTTATATTTAACTCTTCAAATGATATGTCTTTAAAAAGGTTTTGCAAAAATTTGTAATAACACTATTCAACCCCCTTCTTGTGTTATTTCTATGTTTTACAGTTTGGTATCAGAGCTCAGCCTCTAAAGGTTAAGCACCTTAACAAGTGATAAAGGAAAAGATCCTGATGGCAAACCTTGAAGGACAGTTCATTCCTAAGGAGCCTCATTGTTAAGGCCTTCGGCCTTTAATGTAGAAGATTATGCGTACTAGAGAGACAAAATGGAAATGTACATCAAGTTCACTTATTACAGCATTTGGAGAATCATAACTCATGGAGATCTCATAACAAAGCTAGAAAATGAATACAATTAGGACAACTTCAACATGCTATAACCAAATGCAAAGGCTAGGTATATTATAACCTATGTCTTATTTAAAACTGAATATAACAAATTTGTAGTTGCAGAATAACAAAGGAGATGTGGGATGCTATATGCATAACACATAAAGGCACAGAAAATGTTCGTCTCAAAAGAGCAGCAACTTTTCAAAGACACTGTGAGATGTTCACCGTGAAGGAGATAGAAACCATTGATGAGATGTTTGAAAGATTTCAAACAATTCTTAATGGACTCCAGAGTATTGGTGTTGAGTTTTCCAAAGCTCAGAATAATCTCAAAATTTTGGATACTCTTCCAAAAGTATAGGAACCTAAGGCTACAGCCCTAGCTGAAGCTAAGGACATGAAGACTTTGACTTTTGATGAGTTGCTAGGAGCTCTAAGAGTCTATGAAGTTCATCTTTTTAAAAAAGATAAAAACAAAAACAATGACTCTGTAGCTCTAAAGAGTGGAGAAACCAGTCGAAGAGCAAACGAAAAAGACTGAGACAAAAGCTAGGAACAAAGCCCTGAAAGTTTAGTATGATGAATTAGAGAGCTTAGACGAAAGCTCTAACTACTCCACAAACAATGAGATCTCTCTCATAATTAAAAAGTTAAAAAATGCTCAAAAAGAAAGGAAGATTCAAGCACTCTTCGAGCAGAAAAGATAACAGATTCAGGAAGTCCTTCTCAAGAAAACAACGAAATTATATGTTTTAAGTGCAAAAAACCTAGACATATAAAGGCTGAGTCCCCTAAATTAAAAAGGGGATGGAACTCAAAGAAAAGGAACAAAAAGAATAACCTTTTGGCAACATAGGAAGTTCTAGACAATAGCAATAGCAGTTCAGATGATGAAAAGGACTAACATTTGTCTCATAGCGAATATTGAGGAAGTAACATATGAGGTAAAATCTATCTCTGAAAACAATTTGCATTTGTTTGACAGTTATGAATTTGAGTTTGATGACGAAGAAGATATCTTATATGACACTCTTCTTGCAAATTCTCACATGATCACTCTTGAGTATAAGAAATGCAAAGAAAAATATCAAGAAGCTATTTTAGAAAATGAAATACTCAAGAAAGATCTAAAGAGAATGCATAAGAGTTAAGACTCAAATCCCTGAAAAGACAACACTTATTTTTAAAGTTGACAGACTAAAGAAAAAGGTCATTAGTCTAAAACATGATATGGCTAAATTTATGGATGGGTCTTCAAAACTACAATTGATCTTAAAACATAGAAGACCTCTATCTGACAAATCTAGCATAGGTTTTGAAAAAGACAAGACTCTAAACCATCGTCTTCTAAATCTTATTCAACCTTTTGTAACTTTTATAGCAAATCTGGACACACATCTCAAAAGTGTCAACACAAAAGGAAACAAAAGTCAAATAAGACCTTTGGGACTAACACAAAAGGACCCAAAAGTATTTGGGTACCAAGATCTCATTCCTGTTGTAGATATCCATAATAGGAAAAAAGAGGGATTCGTTCTGGTACCTGGATAGTGGATGCTCACGTCACATGATGGGAGAAAGGTCTATGTTCCTAGACTTCCAACCATATGAAGGAACTGTTTCCTTTAGAGGAAATGGAAAAGGTAAAATCATTGGTATAGGTAAAGTTGGTAAGCCTTCTCTTCATTCAATAGATAACGTGTTGTGTGTTGAAGGACTAAAATATAACCTGCTTAGCATAAGTCAATTTTGTGATAGTGCATTTGTTATGTCCTTTAACAAGGAATCATGCATAGTCAAAAGAAGATGAAAAATGGATTTGGCATAAAAAGCTTGGGCACATCAATTTGAAACACATTTCAAATCTATATAAAAAGAGTTTAGTAAAAGGATTGCCTGAGATTTCTTCAAAAACTCATTTTCTTTGTGAAGCATGTCAAAAAGGGAAACAAATTAAAACATCTTTTAAATCCAAAGACATTGTTTCCACTTCTAGACCATTAGAACTATTGCACATGGATTTGTTTAGTCCTACAAAGACTCTCAGTCTTGGCAGCAGAAAGTATAGTTTTGTTATTATACATGACTATTCTAGATATACATGGGTTTACTTCCTAGCTCACAAACATGAGTCTTTCAATGTGTTTAAAATATTCTATAAACGTGTTCAAAATGAAAAAGGTTTTTGCATAACTATAATTAGAAGCGACTATAGAACTGAATTTGATAATGCCGAGTTTAAATTCTTTTGTGAAAAGAATGAAATTTTCCACAACTTCTCCTCACCGAGAACACCTCAACAAAATGGGATAGTTGAAAGAAAAAATAGAACTCTACAAGAGATGGCTAGAACTATGCTATGTGAGAATTCAATTCCTAAGTACTTCTGGACAGAAGCTGTAAATACAACATGTTACGTTCAAAATAGAATATTGATTAGACCTATTGATAAATAAGACTCCTTATGAATTGTGGAAAGGTAGAAGACCCAACATTTCATACTTTCATCCCTTTGGATGTGAGTGTTACATTCTCAACACTAGAGATTAATTGGGAAAATTTGACTCTAAGTTGATAAATGTGTTTTTCTAGGATATTTTGATATATTAAAAGCATATAGAGTATTTAACTCTAGAACCTCTGTTGTAGAAGAATCTATTCATGTTAAATTCAATGATACACTAACCCATAATAGGAGACTATCAAATTTGGAAGATGATCTTGTAGACTTGCAGATAGGATCGTCTGATCTTATAAGAACAGACGAAGTAAAGGAATCAAAAGATATCCCTCAACAACGGCAAACTGATGATTAGATGAAAGAATCTCACAAGGATTGAAAGTTCGTTACGTATCATCCACAAGATCAAATCATTGGAGAACGAACTGTAAGAGTCAAGATAAAGTCATCATTGAAAAACCAAGCTTCATGCGCCCTAGTCTCAAAAATCGAGCCTAAGACCATTGAAGAAGCACTCACAGACGATGATTGGATTATAGCCATGGAAGAAGAATTACATCAAATTGCAAGAAATGATGTATGGACTCTTGTTCCCAAACCAGAACATAAAAGCATCATTGGAACAAGATGGGTGTTTTGTAATAAGCTTGATGAAAATGGAAAGGTAATAAGAAATAAAGCAAGGTTAGTAGCACAAGGGTACAACCAATAAGAAGGTATTGATTTCACTAAAACTTTTGCTCCTATAGCTAGATTAGAAGCTATTAGAATTATGCTTGCCTTTGCTGCTCATAAAAACATTAAGCTTTTCCAAATGGACGTTAAAAGCGCCTTTTTAAATGGTTTTATTGAGAAAGAAGTCTATGTTAGACAACCTCCTGGTTTTAAGGATCCAATCCTTTCAAACCACGTGTTTAAACTCAAAAAGGCTTTGTATGGTTTTAAACAAGCACCTTGTGCTTGGTATGACAGACTAAGTAGTTTTCTCATTACAAATGGTTTTATGAGAGGCAAAGTAAACACAACTCTCTTTAGAAAGGAATCTAACAAAGATTTCATAATAGTTCAAATTTATGTAGATGACATAATTTTTGGATCTACTAATGAAACTTTATGTAAGGATTTCTCATATTCGATGCAGAGTGAATTCGAAATGAGCACGATGGGCGAACTAAAATTCTTTCTTGGTTTGCAAGTTAAACAAGAGAAGGAAGGCATTTACATTCATCAACAAAAATACACCAAAGAATCAAAGCCTATGAGAACACCTATGCATCTGTCTATTGTCATGACAAAGGGCGAATCAGGTAAACCTGTAGACTAGACTGTCTATAGAGGTATAATTGGCTCACTTCTCTATTTAACTACTAGTAGATCAGATATTATGCATAGTGTCAATCTATGTGTCAAATTTCAATCTAATCCTAGAGAGTCTCACTTGAAAGCTGTTAAAATGATTTTTAGATATCTTGTTGGTACTTCTAACTTAAGCCTGTTTTATGAGAAAAATAAAGATTTCAAGTTTGTAGGTTACTGTGATGCGGACTATGCTAGTGACAAAATTGAAAGGAAAAGCACAAGTGGTGGATGTCACTTCATTAGAGCATGTCTTATATCTTGGACTAGCAAGAAGTAGAACTCAATTGCACTTTCTAATGCTAAAGTAGAATATGTATCAGCTGCTAGTAGCTACTCACAACTTCTATGGGTAAAATATCCACTTGAAGATTACTTTAGCTTTGAACATAACATTCTAGTGCAATCAAATTATCTAAAAACCCTATTCAGCATTTTAAGACAAAGCATATAGAAATAAGATATCATTTTATACGTGATTATGTTTAAAAAGGTGTTTTTGATATTAAATTTATTGATGCAGACCCTTAATAGGCTGATGTCTTTACAAAAGCTTTACCTGAAGAACGCTTTAACTTTATCTTAGAAAATTTGCATATGAAAGTTTTGCATAAATAAATCGTCTTGCATCATTGTCTTATCAATTGTTCTAATTATCGTCTTACACTACATTGTCTTACACTTTATTATTATATTTCGTCTTACTAACACGTGTTTCTTTGAATATGAAAAGTTTTTATTTATTCATCTAACTTTCCCCTCATGATTACTCATCAATAACCTCTCAAGAAACGTGTGTCGTTCTTCTTTGCCACATCAAGTCACCATAAATGCACATCCTTTCAGTACTTTCAAACTTTACATATATTCAAAATAACTGCCCTTTTCTCTCTTTACACTCTCAGAAATACTCTCTACACTCAAACCGTCATCATGTTTTTTTTAAGTTTTATTTTTGGACTAAGAAACCAAATCACATGGTACCATGAAGCTTAAAATATAATTATAAAGCAATTAGTATCAATATATTATTTTTTGGCAGGTCTTGGAGAGTACTAGTACATGATATTTGAGGTTTTAATGATTATGTTAAAAAATTAGAACATTACATTTAGGAATGATTGTGTTAGATGGCTATATTTTAATGTTGTATGATGTTGACATATTTTTGAATGATGTAAGGTTATGTTTGAATGCTTTTAATATTATGTTTGGCTGCTTTTAATGTTATATTTGGAAGAAATAAGGACAAGTTTGAATGATTTAAGGTTATGTTTAGATTATTTAAGAGTAAATTTTTAATTTAGTTATAGTAATTTTTCTAATTAATATTTTATTTATTTGTTTATTGACTTTATACATAAGTAATGTGCTGGTAGCAGGTGCTGGGTATTGGTATATAAGTACCTAACAGGTATGGGGATAGGGATTAAAGTTGCTATCTGTGCAGGTATCGGAGCTGGTATGGGTTTTTTTTTTTAAATGCAGGTATGGGACGGGTACTATAGTATCCTACCCAGATCTTACTTATTATCATCCCTAACTCTGATATAATATGGTTATTCTAAATCATTCAAAAAGATGAATAAATTATTTTTTATCAGTGTGCTGTACGTAATATAATTGTATAAATTTGGGCTAGAACGAACGTTAATGTAAAACAATTTTCAAAATAGTATAATAATTAATTAATCATGAGTGTTAATACCATTAAAAATATTTTCATATTTCTACAATTTTTAACTAACTGAATTAAGTTGAAGACTTGTATAATATTACAATTACGTCATCTTTTTTTTTTTTTTTTGGAAATGATCGTGAAATACTACAATGTTCACGACATGGCTATGATATGTTTCAAAAGCTTTAAAAATGTAAATTTTATTCCTGATAAGTGTAGTAAACATTGTTGTCCCTAGAATAATAGTTTATTTATGTTATAATAATTAGTAAGATTTTTGTCCATAAACAAATTAATTTTTATCATAATAAACAAATTTGTTTAAATAACCCGCATTCGTCTTGCTACAAGCTAATTCATATATTAGCCAAACGTATAAAGCAATCCAAAAAGATTGGTTCTACTGGAATTATGCTACATCCAAAGATAAGTTATAATTTTGAGCAAGAATTGCAATGAAGGAGAAAATTACACGTGTTCATAGGAGACATTGTTTTAATATAAAGTAAATAGATTTCTTTATACTACAAATAAATTAATTTTCTATAATTAACTTAGTTTTAAACATATTTTGTCTATTTTTAATATTTTATAAAAATATCCATGCAATTTTTACTTTTTTAATTCAAAACCATAACTATTTCAAACAATAAAAGTTAATACATATGTGTCTACTATTAAATAATTAAATAATATTTAATTTAACCATACAAACAGTAAAATTTCAATATGTAGATGCTAAAATTAATTTAATATATTCATCAACAGTATTGTATAACTAAATTTAACTAAGGTTAAATTATATGTTTAGGTCCCTCTTTTTATTTACATTATTCAATTTGATCCCTCTAATTTTAAAATGTTCAATTTAGGTCCTCTAATTTTTGAAAAAAGTTCAATTTTGTCATTTCGTCTAAATTTGACACTAACGACATTAATAAAACTAAAAACATGTCAACTCTACACTTTTTGGTGGTTTTTTAAACTGCTAGTAAGTGATATCTACATAGCAATGGTTTTAAAACTGCCACTAAAATAATTTAACAATTTTTTATTTTTAAATTTTATTTTTTAAATTTTTTTACAAATTTGTAATAAAATTAGAATAATTTAATAATTTTTGCTTATATAATATTTCCAATGTTATTTATATTGATCTTTCAAATTTTCTAAAATTTTATTTTAGATTTATAGTAAAATTATAATATTATATAATTGAATATTAAATAATAATTGTATAAAAATGTAAAAAATAATAATATCAATATAATATTATATTAATATATTATGTTCAATTAATATTAATAGATTATTGAATTAATATTAATAAAATTTTTTATTAAAATAATAAAAATTATTAGTATATAATATTAAATAATTATTATTATTATGTTATATTATTTAATATCTTATATTAAAATAATAATTCTTCATAAATATTTTATTAAATTTTAAAAATTATATTACAATTAAATTAATTTAATAATTTTAACTTATATAATTTTATAATGTATCAATATTAATATTTTAAATTTTATAAAAATTAATTTATATATTATATTTAATTATTATTTATAAAATGTTAATTATTTTAATATAAATATTTAAATTTTATATTAATTATTATTAGTGTTACATTATAGTTTTACGATTTAAAATGTTAAATTAATCACATTGTAACTTATTATATAAATAAATTATTAAATTATATTATTTTATTTTATTTTTAAAAATTTAATATACATTTAAATTTTTTAAAATTATAATACTAATACTAATAATAGTATAAATATTATATAAGTAAAAATATAAATTAGTATAGTTTTTAATTTTTTTATATTATTATAATTTTAAATAATTACTATTAGTTTATTATAATTATTAAAAATATTTTTAATTATAATTTTATAAATTAATAAAATAAATAATGATGTTTCTATTATAATTATTATACTTTTATTATCATTTTTAAATTTAATCTAATAAGATAATTATTAAGTATTATAATTATTTGATTATAATTATTATATACTATAATTATTAACTATTTATCATGGTCACGGTTCAAAAGTGTTGTTGTACGTATTATAATTTTATTTAATAATAAACATTATAATATAGTGGCAGTTTAGATACTGCCGCTATATGTATATTGATTTTTGGCACTTTATAACCGCCACAAAATGTAAAAAGGTCCTTATTGTACTTGTATCTCCTAATGTTGTTAGTTCGATTTAGACGGAAGGTCTACATTGGATGTTTTTGAAATTAAATGACTAAATTGAACATTTTAAAAATAAGAAAGGCCAAATTGAATATTGTAAATAAAAAGGGACCAAAAAGTAATTTAACCTTTAATTAAATATAAAATGATTTTCCCTTAAATTTAATTTCTTTTGTAAAATAAAAATAATAAATAGAAAATAAAAATAAAATAGGTGATATTTATAAAAAAGTAATATCATAATTTTTCAACTTAAAATGAAGATTACCAATGGTAACATATACTTTTTAGAATTATCTAAATATTTTAAAAGGATATATAAGGGGAAAAAACAGAAAATAAAAAATAAATGAAAATTTATTTGATGAGGATATAAATAAATAAAAATAGTTGACATAAGATTTTCCCATGATTAAACTAATGTGTAAAAGTAAAAGCAACGAATAACTCTAACTGCAGAGAGTGACCTCCAGACAATACTCTACAAAGCATCAAGTTGTTCAATAATACCGGTTGCACACAGAAGAGTACGGGAAAAGAATTGATAAAAGTAAGTTGTTCATCAGTTACTGGTTGCACAGGCCAGAACGCATAAAAAAATTGATAAGAGTATGACACCTGTCCAATAAGAATCATCTTTTATATAATAGTAAAAGATTTGTTTCTATTTATTATTTTTAAAGTTTAAAGTTACATTAATTATTATTTTTTGTCAAATATATCCTTATTCCTATTAATTATTTTATACCTTTTTCATAAAATTAGATAATAAATAATTGAGAAGTTCAAAAATGAAATAATTACCTGTTGGCCAATAGTTTGGTGGATAAATACATTGACAAAAAGTAAATCTTCTTTTTATTTTGTTTTTAAACGTTATTTGTGAGAAAAATTAAAAGAAATATTCATAATTTGAAGTTAAAATTATTTTCAAAAAATATTTTGATGTTTTTTTTTTCTTCGGAATTCACAGAAATAGCAGAGCAGGCGAATAACTTGTTGCAACTCAAATAACCTTCAAGAATGGTAAAGAAAAATTATCATATCTCAGCAACAACTTAAAATTTGGTATTGATGGTTCGGATCAAATAGTTTTTAGTATTTGGAATTTATAAAAAATAAAGGAAAGAAAAATTGGGTTTGAGAACAAGTCGTAACTCAATTGACTCCTAAAAAATAAATTCATTATTGTATTAGTAATTATTTGCAAGACATAATTTCTTTTTACAAGCGTTGACAAAAAAAATATATTTAGAAAAAGAGGTAAAAACAATTTTTGTCAGGAATTTTAAAAAAAATTGAGTTAACAAGCTATCGCAGCTCAATAGATTCTTAAAAAAGATAGAGTTAACAAAGTAAAAGCATTTCGCAACTCCGTTGTTCCCTTTTATTAATTTAAATCAATTTTAAAAGTATTTTAAAAAACACATTCAAGAGTTAAAATTAAATTAAATAACAAATAAAGTAAACTAAATAATGCAAATATACAAAATATTAAAAAGAAAGGTACGAAAAAAAAAACAATACTACTTTTGATGGGTTTAGTACACTGGGCCCAATACTCCAAAATCAAATATTAAAATACCAACCTGCAGCACCCTACAAAATCTTTAACTGAAAAAACACACGTGATACTTGTATCGAGCTCAAGTGATGCAATATTAGTATTATGGTCTTCTAATTTGCTGTTTTGTTTTAGTTTTCTCTTTAATTACTTTTTTTTTGTTTTATTTTATTTTTTAAATTTTAAATGTCCAACAAGATTATCTTCTTTTTTTAATTAGATTGGTTTAACTCCATTCATGATGACATTAAGTTGTCTTTCCAATATTTGACTTAAATAACACTGTTTCGTTTTACTCCTCCATTTTTTAAATGTCCAATAAATTGGTCTTAATAAAAGGTTATTTAACAACGCACGTGTCACTTATTAACTTTTATAATTTTCTCCCATATATGTGAAAATGAATGCATCAGATCATACCAAGAAACATGGTTGAGAAACATGGTTGCATTAAGGGAGACATATATATGATTTATACAATGACGCTATTATATATATTAGTAATATATAATATTGTCAACCATTTCCAATTCCAATTGTCCAAATTATGTGTTTGGAAACTCGCTAGCTAGTCAGCGGTAACAGTATGTCGTGGTTGTGAGTTGTGAATGCAAATTGAATCCAAAAGTAAAGAAGGAGTAGGAATCAAATATGTGACATACTGGATGATTTTGTTTTGCAGAAAATAAAGCTGGAAATGGCAAAGACATAGTCCCACTCTCACATTTACATTCATGCATGTTTATAGTATTTATAAAAATAAAAGTTCAGGATGGCTCTTGGGTAGAATGAGTTCAAGTGTAAAACCCGTAGGTCTTAGCATTGAGTATGATACTCCTTAATCCACCGATTGGTGATAGAATCATCAGCAGGAGGCCAAGTATAATGCAGATCTGAAAACAAGGAAGCCCAATAGGTAAACTAAGTTTAAATCTAAAAGGCTGTCAAATAAAATATATATACCAACAAGCATAGTGCAGTTGAACATACCCAGTTGGTGATCCAGGATAAGCTGAACTTTCTAGGTTTGTAAAGAGCAAGCCAGATAATACAGGGGAGCTACAGAATTATATTATGTTAAAAAATGTAGTCAGTGATATCAAATCACACACACTCACCTATATAGGAGTTCATCTTAATTATCAACACACACAGGAAATGTATCAAGTAAAAATTCTCATTAGTGTGAAAAATGAAACTATAAATATAAATCATTAAATCATATTTTGGTTAAGATTAAAAAATAAATACATATGACTTTTTAAGTGTTCATGTGACCACTAACTTTTAATCTTAACAATTTATATGTGGTTATAATTCTCATTTTTCATCGTAACCAGAAGTTCTCACTTGATATATCTCCTACCTATGTGAATATGCGTAGGTATACTGGTTTTAAAACCATGATATTATATATAAAAAAGAGGATTTTGAGGGGCTTACAAAGTATGTCGTTGGAGCAAATGCAAATCCTCCAAAAAATCCAAGGAGTGCGCCAAAGAAAGGGAACGTAATGCCCACAAACATTGTAAATGCTGAATTAAAGTTGTTACAATAATGAGACAAATAACAGTGGACTTCACAGAGGCATTTAATTAGTCAAATAGGAGGAAAAAAAGTTAGAAGAGACAAGAGTGGGATTGTGCTCACCAACATAAACATTGCGCACGACAAATCGTAGCAGCCAGCTTGGCTTGAAACACAATTTTTTAACCATTAGAGTCTCGATCATGTCAAAAACCGGCATTGCATATAGCTGCATATATAGACACCAATTGGAAGCAAAAGAAACATAAGCCATTACATGATTGTAGGTGATGAATTATGAAAGGGAAATGGTTATCAGAATCATATTAGATTACTCAGAATCACATTGAAATACCAGTTAATGTGATTTTAAATAAATGCTCACACATTTAGTTCTACATTAAAAAATTGATTTGGGTTAGAATTAATTTTTGACTTGAAGTAAGTTTTGCATTGAATAAAAAATTTTATATTAAATTTTACTATTAACTTGATTTTAGAATAAAAAATTTGAACATAAATTACATTACTTCAAAATTAATTTTACGAATTCAATTTAATTCAAAATCAATTTTACAAACACATTAATTCCCAAACACATATTAATTGTTACACACCTGGTAGCTTCCTATGACATGGATGACAACAAACATGTTAGCAGCTACTATGAGCCAAGTGGGTTTGTTTAGGGAGACGAGGATGTTGTCTTCAACGGCATTGCCAAACATCCAATACCCAATAAGAGCAACAGGGAAGTAGCACAAGGCCACAACTACATATGCTACTACCACTCCCCTCCACATGGGACCCTTTGATGGCTTCTCTGGGGAGGAAGGGATCGTTGCTTGAATCTCCAACACCACATTGTGTCCAGCGTAGGCAAAAGCAACATCACCTAAAGCATTCAGAAAATTGAAAACTGTTCCTGCTGAAGTGGTGGCTTTGTAGCCATACTGAACATCTTGCTGAACTCCCTTGTCTACTGAAGCCACCCATGCAATGGTTGAGTAGCTGCAAGCACACAGGATTCCAATCTCACACGCAATGAAGTTGATTAGAGATACCAAGATAAATCAAGTGGAACTGAATATCTGCCACATTTGTTTTTTTTTTTTTTTAAATACTAATGGGGCCGTTTAATTCTTGGGTAGTGTCATCAAAATTTATAATATTGAATTTTTACAAATTTAATTAAATATAGTGACATGTCATTTGATAACATATTATTATATATTGTAATTTTGTTGACTTTTATAATAATTATTTTAAAAATTATATCTAAATTATATTTTTAAATTGAATATAAATAACTTACACTCACGTTACATGAAAATTAAACTAATTTCTTTTCAGTGTATACGTTAAGGATTAAGGAACACGTTAAAATATTATTCAAAATGTTTTTATTAATTATTTTAAAAAAGTAAGTATTAAATATTTTTTATATGATAAAAAGAAAAGTCTAAAAGTATTCAATGATTTATGGATTAATTTTTTTATTTCTCTCTCTTTCTTTTTTTAAATGTCAGACTAAACACAGTTTAGAAAAAACTCTTAAAAGTAAAAGCATTTTTTTTAATAAAAACAGTCGAAAAATAAAATTTCTGTAAGAATTAATTAGAGAATATTTAACATTTTAAAAAAAGAAAATCTAAAAAGAAACAAAATGCTAGCTTAAACATTATAAACTTGCGTATAAAAGATTTATAAAGATGATTAATACATCAGAGAAGGGGACCTTAATTTGCCCTGAAAAACACAATGGACCTTGTTTTACAACTGTGATGAGAAGCCAAATTGTAAAAGGGCGAAAGATATTTCGTGGAATATTTCGCTTATCTACTCCTTCAATTAAAGTGGTCGACATTTTTAGCTCAATAACAGCAAACAACGATGTTATTGTCTTACATTTATTTGTTCTACATTCCTTTTTACGAAAACAAGAAAAATGTCTTTTTTTTTTAATTTAATTTTCATGCTCTAAAAGATTTTACAGAGTTAAGCAATTAAAAATTACTTTAGATATAACTTTTAAATAATTTTTATAAAAATCAATATTCTTTTCATGCATGATAATATATGATTAATTACAATGTAAAAAATCTTTACGTTCTCATTATATTAAATTAAATTCTTTTTTTTTTTTTTTATCTCTTTATAAAAAGAAAGTATAAAACATGGTGGAAACGGAAACAACGAGGCGTGTAGAAAAGTACTACTAGAAAAGAAATGAAAAAGACAAAAATTAAGGAAGTTGACTTGTTGACTTGAGTTATGTTGACTAATTGGTATGGCAAAGGAGATGCTTAATTACCTGAGAGACATGACTGCTGCAGCCAATGAGATGCCAGAGATGGCATTGAAGTTGGGAAGGTGAGAGAGCACAAAATGAACAGAGCCAAAGATCATGATGAAGTAAGTAGTTTTCATTTGTTTGCAATTTTTATCCTTGCACACCAGGTCATGAATTTTCTGCAGTGACTTTCCTCCGGTGACCATATACACAATGTCCACACCAACTTCACATATCAGTTGCTGTGGCACCACAATCCACAGGCCTAGCCTTTCCCCAAAGGCATGCTGCCCCAACTCATGGTACCTGTCAAACCGTTTTCCAGGAACCATCTCATGCATCTCCACCATTTGCCACAGTGTGTAGAGAGTGATTATCCATGACAACACAAGAATAACCACACCAGGACCCCTGTAATAGCAGATTACAAAATTAACATGAACAACCTTAGTGTGGAAGAAAGAAGAGAAATAATTATTTTAAAGGAATAATCATTTATTTTTAATTAACTTTTGAAATACAATCATATGTGCTTTTGTTTTGGGGGTCCACGGTATCTCGGATGAGAGGCGAAGATTCCTTGAGATATGGAGACCGATTTAAAGATTTGACCTCTCTCTATAAATATGCTTTCATATACACAAACAAGGGATCGAATTTCTGATCACATGATTAAGTAAGATGATTATCTGAGAACCATACCACATGTATGCAGCCTCAGTTGTGGCTGTCTTCTCTTATTGAGAGAGAAAAGTTATTTCTTGTAGTGTATAAACAGAACAAAAGAGATCCACTTTTTTTCCACCCCTGTTGTGTTATTTCTTAACTGATTGTGAATGAGATAACAAAAAAAAAAGAAAAAAGAAAATGTTCTGTTCTCTGCAATTAGTGTACGGTCAGTAGCATAACATGCATACCATCCAAGACTTGCCATGGCAGATGGAAGGCTGAGGACACCAGCTCCAACCATGGCAGTGACGTTGTGAAAAGCTGCGTACCACCATTTTGCGTTCCTTGAAGAAGTGATGGGAAGCCAATCATCAATTGCCTTCTGCTCCGCTGTTCTTTTATCAATCTGTTAACAACCCCCCAAAAAAAAAAAAACACATATCTTGAACAAATTCCACAACCAAAACTAGTTTTGATCCAAATCACCCTTTTAAATAGAAACACGTTACAACATTACAAATAATAATGTTTTGTGTCTTCTACCTCTGCTGGTGAGAAAGCAACCTTTTCGTCCCCTGAAGCAATAGGCTTTCCGTTCGTTGGAGTCTCAGTTCCCATGGTTGTGTGAGAGGGGTATGTATGAATAAGGAAGAGTAGGTTATTATCTTCTGAAGTTTAATTTCCTCCGTGAACGAGGAAAAGCATACCTCCTGCTTCTGAAAAAGACTGTCAAGAAAAGTCCGTCCTAGTTTTGACAGGATGCGCATGATCCAAGCCGGCAATTTGTTTGACATCATAATAATAATAATAATAATAATAATAATATACGCGTTTTATAGAAATCCATATATAGAACTGAGTTTATGGTCTATGAGCAATTTCAAGCTGGATGGAGTGGTAATTATGGACCACTAGTGAAAAATTTAAACATTAACGTCCTTCATGATTTGTTGCTACATATATGTAGTTATTCACCAAACGACGATTTAATTCTCCCACTACCACACTTTTAAGAAAACTTTCCGTCAATGCCACACTTCCAAAAAATATTCCCACAATGCAGCACCTTTCCGTTTCGTTGGAATACCCGGGTTGAAATCCCGATTTCTCAACGTGGCTTCGTGATTTTTGTTTTCAAAGTCAGTTGGAAATTATTTCTAAACTATTTTTTTTAAATAATAAAAAATTATTTGTTTCATTAAGTTGAAAAATAAATTTAATTAATTTGTTGATTTTACGTATTAATTGTATTCTAATTGTTAAAAAAATTCATTTTGTAGTTATAAAAAATACAATGTTATTAATTCCAATTTACATTATAAAAAAATTAATCAAATTATTAAATAATTAAGTTAATTAATTCAAATCAATAAATTAGAAAAGCTGACAATTGTGATAAAAATAAATTTAATTAAATTTAACAAATTACAAAATAACTGGAGCTAATTAATCTCATATGCGGTGTGCGGTCCCACACAATGGTAGTCGTCGATTTCTTGGAAGTTTCGACGGGGTCACCCTGTTGCCGTATTTGTTGTTGTTCATTATCAACATTTTCCTAATCTTCTTGCACTGTCTCATCTAAATTTAAATTTATGTTTGGTGGAGGCAATGATTGATAATATGTAAAATTATCGATGTACGTGTGATTGTGGAAAATTCCAAGCATTGCACATGCCTTGTTTTCATGTCATGTCTGCTTGTGCACTAATTTGAGTAGATTATATGTCGTACGTGCATTCAGTGTATACTTTGGAAAGTGTGTTGAATGTGTATAACACTGATTTTGGGATGTTCAGCCACCAACATTATTGGCCACAATATGAACAAGAGGAGGTCTTCCACAGTGAAGAGATGCAAAGAGTCCTCAATCAACATGCATCTGTACGGAGATGGACCTCAAGAAAAAGGGTCAATTGAATAGGTGTGGTGTGTGTAGAAACCACGGTCATTCAAGGAAAAATTGTTCTTACTGGCCAAAGTTTAAGGCAACTGGAATTAATTAATTACATTTATTTTTTTAATCACAATTGTATTTGATTAATTTAATTAATAATAATTTTAAATTTATTTTATTATTTCAATATTATATTTGAATTTATTGATTTGAATTAATTACTTTAATTATTTAATAATTTGATTAATTTTTTTATAATGTAAATTGAAATTAATAACATTGTATTTTTTATAATTACAAAGTATTTTTTTTAACAATCAAAATACAAGTAACACTTGTCATCAACAAATTAATTAAATTTATTTTTCAACTTAATAAAACAAGCATTTTTTATTTAAAAAAAGTTTAGAAATCAGGTTTTGTAAACCCAAATTTCCAACTGGTTTTGAAAACAAAAATCATAGGACCATGTTGAAAAGTCAAGATTTCAATCCTTGGAATTCCAACGAAATGGAAAGTGTGTGGCGCTTTCTACGCTGGACTACCATTTTATGTTGTCCACTAATGGACTGTCAAAATTTCCTAGTTAAAGAAGGTAAACATGGACATAAACGATTTACTACAGTGATTAACAAAAATTTTTAAAATTGCAAAGTAGTCCTCAAAACTCAATCATCCAGATCCATGCCTTTTCCTAATTTCTAAATCCAGGTTTGCAAACGATCCATGCCTTTAAATATCAATGTTTTATCTCTTTTCACTTTTTTTAATTATTATTCAAAATGTAATTAAATTTATCACAAAAACTAATTAATCATGTTGAACAGATCAAATTGGCAAGTATCGTTCGAGAAAACCCTCCCAAAACGATTCAGAATACCTAGAAAATGTTTTAGAGAAACCCTTGATGGCCAACGATTTAGAATACCAAGTAGGGGAAAACATCAAGAACCATGAAGATTCATGAAAGCAATGCATACGAGGCTTGTTCAAATGTTTCTTGAATAACCTTGCGTTGCTGTTGTAAGCGAAATCGCTGCCATAAGTTGGATCAAGTTGCAGAGTTTTGTAGAACAATCGCTTGCAGTGGTCATCGCAATCATGCCACGCAATGGAGTAGTTGGACTTTTGCATCACAGGCTGTCGCTGCAATATTAAGGCCATCGCTATTTCCAGCTTCTACCATTGCCATAAGGCTGTTGTCGTCCAACACAATCTACAAATCATCCTCATTGTCGTCACTATTCTAATCATCGTCGTCGTTGATTCTTCTCGAAGGTTCTTCGACAACATCGAACTTGTCATAATAGTGGGAGGTTGGTTGCTGCCAAGAAGAATCTATGGTACTGCTTTGGCATTGTCAAAAGGGAGATGGAGTTGGTCTTTGTCTTCGTCGCATCTCTCTGCTAGTGTTTCAAGTACGCAAATCTCTTGAATAAAATTTTGCATATACATCCACATTTTAGTTTTATACAAGGACTAAATTGCAAAATTCTAACCAAAATATTATTAAGTATCGAGTCTTCAATCCTATCCTTTGAATTTTTTACTAAAATATCTAATGGTTAAGAATGGTGGTCCGCTAGTGAACCATATAAAATGGTAATCCACTGTAGAAATTGTCGTGGTATCTTTATATATATATAATAACTAAGTCTCATTAAACCCTAGGGTTTTTCCCGCTTAAAATATGACCAAAATTGACTTTTCACAATAGCAAGTTTCAGCAATGTGTTTTGTTTCCCTATGTGTCCATTCAAATTACATTTACACTAATACTAATACCTTTTTTTATATATAAACCACATGTATCATCTACCAAAGACAATCCTGTTCAAGTTGGGTAAGACCATTATAGATGGCAAAATGCCAATACCTTTAAAATAATATATAAATTTCAATCGTTATTTAAAAAGAAACAATCTTAGTATTATGGTCATTATATATAATTTTCAATCACATTTTTTAACTATATTTATCTCTTTTACTGCTAAATATCATTATTTTAAAATTATTTCTAATTTTTACATGATCTAATTCTAATTCTAATTCTAATTTTTATCTTATTTCGATCATAATTGTAATATATATTTATCCATTTCATATATAAAGATTAGACATCGTAAAATGTAATAATTTAAATTTTAAAGGATAATAAATAGAAATATTATATAATTATTTTTTGATGTGAAATAATAATCAATGCTTTATTCTGTTTAAGACAAATATTTCTATTAACACAATTCAAATATTCCGTGCATCGCACGGCTGCAACAACTAGTTGTGAAATTTTTTTTTATAAGTGTGGCAATGACAGGATCTTTTTTAAAAGTGTGGCAACGCAGGAATTAAATCCTGAACGACGATATACGCTTAATTTTTGTCCATTTTCAAATTAGTCGTGACGATGGGCCACATATAATTGTCAGGATGTCCTTTTCGGCCTTTTGGATAATGAAAGGCTAGGACTTATTTTGCATGGTTAACTTTATTCAACCTATATGTACCGTCTTCTACGTGTCCCATCTTGCCTTGAAATTGAAGTAATGAACTTTGTAAAGCAGTAATATTGTGTTGCTTGTGCAGCTGGACAAACTAGAATTAACTTAGTTTTCAATTGAGCTACTGTCAGTTTCATGATATCAGATCCCTCTGAACTTTGCTTAAAGAGAAGACGGTTATTCCTATGCCTCAACATTGGGGAAGTCGTTCGTCTGTTTCTCCATCAATTACATAGAAATTAAATTATATCGGTGTACTCATATTAATTATTACAGTATTTAATAATTTTTAATTAAATAATTTTATTTCAAAATCCAACATTCTATTAAAAGTTTTTTTTATATAAATTATATTTACAAATTTTATATTAATATAAATTATTTAATATCTCATATATATA
The DNA here is from genome assembly GCA_004329165.1 of Spatholobus suberectus. Taxonomy (NCBI): domain Eukaryota; kingdom Viridiplantae; phylum Streptophyta; class Magnoliopsida; order Fabales; family Fabaceae; genus Spatholobus; species Spatholobus suberectus. The sequence goes on from CM014732.1 coordinate 38,903,522, forward strand.
TATATATATATATATCAAAATTAATGTAGTATACTTTGAACATGTATAAAAATATGAATTATTTTATTTATTCTTATTGTTGTTCAATTTTAACAAAATTTGACCTAAACAAGTTGTAATTTAATAGTTGGATCGATACAAATCACATGTTATATAAAATTATTGATAGTGCAATAATTAATGTAAGTTACAAAAAAGAACACTCTCTCATTTATTTCAATTACTTTATTTTAGGAATATTATAGTAATTTAGTATTTAATTTAACAAAATAAAAAGCCTTATTTCTCTCTTCTCTCCCTGTCTCTCATGTATGTCTTACAAAATTTCCTTGCTTCCTTTTCTTTTTCATCTTCTCTCATCCATGATAAATTTATATTTTATGTAGATTTATATAGCAAGTTCCCATAATTTTTGCATTAGCTCATAGGTAATTTGTAAAAAAATAGACCATTAATGAAGGATTTCATGTGATTTGTATTTCTAAGCTTTTTATTTAAAACTGCATAAATTGCTTTAATTTTGTTGGATTTTGTGAAGGGTAATTAGATAAACAAGGAAGGGAAATACAATCTACAGGCATAAAGGAAACTTATGCTAGTCAAAGATGTCTTAAAAAAACAAGAACCAAGTAAAGACTGAAAAATAAGCCCACAAGTACGAGAACGAGGCAAAAAGGAGATTGGAAGCATAAAACGGAGTGCATGAAGTCGAACCCGTCTGGCGGTCTTTGTTGGAACCAAAGACGTTGAAGCGTCTAGACCTTCAAATTTTGAAGATAACAAACTTATTAAAGTTTAAGTCTATGTTTTTAAACTAACGGATTTACAGCGTCTAATCTCAAACTAGCATCCAATTGACTTATATATGATGACCGACCAAGTGTAAGTCTCATTTATGGACTCAATGTTTTTAAAACTTTAGACAACCACACTAGACGTGTCCAGACGCAAGTTCTTAAACGGCTAAGTTTTCTCTTGTTCACTCTATGCGTCCTTGTTATATATATCGAGACTAATGCCTTACCATTTAAAGATCTAACGTTCAAATATTTCAAGCATTAAATGGAAGACATAAACATTCTAGTGCAAAAGTGCAGCAAGACAGAAAAAGCAAGTCAACTCTTCGAGCTGACAAACCAAATAAAGAATGTTCAGAAAAGCAAACCTCCCGCACAGAGCTGCTCTTTTTGTTTTAGTGCAAGTTCAAAAATTGTCTTTTCTGATATGTCTGAAAGCTCAATACGCACACCTCTTTCTTGAAGATTGAAGCCAGGTCTTCTTCAATGGCTCTTTTCTGCTGAAGACTATATTTATACCTAGAAAGAAGAAGAAAAAAAAGAGAGACAACAACAACGAATCAAGCACAAACATAAAAACATTGATTGCTTTCTTATACGTCCACTAGACGATAGTTTATAAATTTCTGATACATTACTGTTTTGTGCTTAATCTTCTATATCCTCACTGTGTGAGTTGAATCTGTTTGTAAACAACTATTTTGTTGTGAAAGTCTAGAGAGGCTTAGTGGAAAAGAATATTTAGGTCGATAAAGCAATCTGGGGTGATTGCATTGTAAAGCCTGAAGAGGCTGTGAAGAATACTTGTAACCAAAGTTGGTTAGTGGACACTTTCTGGGTGAAGGGACTAGACGTAGTTCAAGGTTGAGTGAACCAGTATAAAATTCTCTGTGTGCTTGACTTTTCTATTATTTAGCCCAATAACGTTTTCGAACTTGTTTTTAATTGAAAAAGTTATTGAAATGCACAATTCAACTCCTCTTCTTATGCGCCTCTTTCTTTTTCAATTAGTATCAGAGCTTGACCTCTTGGGGTTGAGCATCTAACACTGTAGGGGTAAAAGATCCTAAGGATAGATGGAAAACGAAGGGCAAGTAGTAAACAGACCTCTTCTATTCAAAGGTCAAAACTACGACTATTGGAAACAAAATATGATAGCATTCTTTGATGCATGTCACATCGACATGTGGGACGTTGTAGAAACTAGTGACTATCTGCCCCTAGACCATACTGGAATTGAGTTACCTAGAGGTCAGTGGACAGAAGCTCACAAACAAAGGTACCTTCTTAACTCAAAAGCTAGAAATGCTATGATGTGCGCTTTATCCGAACTGAATATGAAAAGTGCATAGTTTAAAAAGTGCTAAAAAGATATGGGATACTCTCGCGCTTGCTTATGAGGGTACCTCACAGGTAAAGAGATCTAAATTGAGCTTACTTGTAAGACAATATGAACTCTTTACTATGAAAGAAAATGAAACTATCGAACTTATGTTTGGTAGATTTCAAACTATAATTAATAACCTAAGATCTTTAGGCAAAACTTATGATAATTATGATCATATTGACAAAATCTTAAGAAGTTTGCCTAGACAATGGAGACCACAAGTTACAGCTCTGAGAGCATCCAAGGATCTAACAACACTCTCCATGGAAGAGCTACTTGGAACTCTCAAAGTCCATGAGCTGGAACTAAAGCATGACAAGGACAGAAGAGAAAGTCCATCACCTTAAGCGTCTAGCGTCCTATAAAAGGGTCATTATCTAAAGCCTTTAACGTGGAAGAGTCTTCTGATAAAGCATCTGAAGAAGACGACTCTGAGGACAAGATATCTTTCATATCAAGAAAAATACAGGCCATATGGTGGAAGAAAGGAGGGTCCAGAGCTAAAAACTTCACGAAGAAGTTTAACAAAGAACCCAAGGAGAAGAGTCCCTCAGTATGCTTTGAATGTAAAAAGCCAGGACACTTCAAAGCTGAATGTCCAAAGCCTACAAAAGGACAAAAAGAAAACCTTCTTCGAAAAGAAGAAGAAAGGACTCATGGCCACTTGGGAAGGCATGGACCTATCCTTATCCGAAGAAGAAGGAAAGGAAGAAGCAAACTTGTGTCTCATGGCGGAGACCAGTTCTGAAAGCTCAGAAGATGAGCAAAATGAAGAGGTAAACTTTAATGATCTATTTTCTCTTCAAGAAACGTATAATGAATTACTTGCTAACTCCCCAACTCTTTCAGTAAGTTATAAAGAACTGAAAAAGAAATTTTCCAAAGTAACAAAGGAATTTAATTCGCTTAAAGAAAACTATGAAAATGTTTTAAAAAAAAAAGTTTTTAAAAACAAAGGTTACCTCAGAAGAGATACCTCCTCATGAAGCATTAGGACTTCAAAAGGAAGTTACTCATCTAAAGGAAAGCCTATCCAAGTTCGTTAATGGGACTGAAAATCTAAATAAAATTTTGTCTTATAGACAGAGTCCTTATGACAAATTTGGGCTTGGATTTTCTAAGGAAGAAGCCTATAAAACAAATAAAAATGTTGCTTTTTGTAAAATATGTGGAACAAGTGGGCATGAATCATCTCAATGCTTTCATCGTCCAATCAAGAAGGCGTCCAATGCCTTCAAAGCTAACAAGAAAGGACCCAAGTCTATTTGGGTACCTAAGTCCATGATAATTCCTGTTGTAGATCTGCTTGACAACAGGAAGGAAACACCAATCATGGTACTTGGACAGTGGTTGCTCACGACACATGACAAGCAAAAGGTGTATGTTCCAAAGCCTCCAGCCAAAGAACGGTGTGGATGGGTCACCTTTGGAGGAAATCAAAAGGGTAAAATTATAGGTATAGGTAAGATAGGTAAGCATCCCTTCCTTTCTATTGAAAATGTTTTATATATTGAAGGACTTAGACACAATTTACTGAGCATAAGTCAATTATGTGACAGTGGACACAGTGTTTCCTTTGACAAAGATGCATGTACGGTCAAAAATCTAGACAGATCTATATTATTTTCTGCTAAAAGGCAAAGCAATCTTTATAAGATTGACTTAAATGACCTCACGAATCAAAATGTGTCTTGTCCAGTATCCATCAATGAGAATCAATGGAATTGACACAAGAAACTTGGATATGCAAGCCTAAGATTAATCTTAAAGTTAAACAAGCATAACCTTGTAAGAGGCCTTCCAAATCTAGTATACAAATCTGATGTTCTCTATGATGCATGCCAAAAAGGAAAACAAGTAAAAAGCTCTTTTGATTCAAAAAATATTGTTTCCATTACTAGACCACTTGAGCTATTACACATTGATTTGTTTGGACCTACTAGAACAGCCTCCCTTAATGGAAAACGATATGGGTTAGTTGTAGTAGACGACTACACTAGATGGACATGGATCATGTTCCTAAAACACAAGGATGAGTCCTACAAAGTATTTTCTATATTTGGCAAAAGAATTCAAAATGAAAAAGGTGTGTGTATAGTCTTAATCAGAAGTGATCATGGAGGAGAGTTCGAAAACGAAAGTTTTCTAGGGTTCTATGAGGAGAACGAAATTCTCCACAACTTCTTTGTACCACGAACACCTCAACAAAATGGTGTGGTAGAGAGAAAGAATAGGTCATTGCAAGAAATGGCTAGAACCATGCTTAATGATAACTCCACTCTTAAGCACTTTCTGGGCTGAAGCTGTGAACACAACATATTATTTACAAAATAGAATTTACATTAGACCTATTTTGAAAAAGACTTCCTATGAATTGTGGAAAAGAAGAAAACCCAACATATCATATCTTCATCCTTTTGGATGTCAATGTTTCATTTTAAACACTAAGGATAATCTTGGAAAGTTTGATTCTAAGTAGTATGATGGAATATTGTTAGGCTACTCTGAAACATCCAAGGCTTATAGAGTTTACAACTCTAGAACCTTAATGATTGAAGAAGCCATTCATGTAAAATTCAATGACAATAACCCTGATAGAGAACTATCAGAGCTAGATGATTCACTTGTAGATATGAAGCTGGATTATACCAACAAACGAGCGTTCAGAACACAGTTGGACAATCCAAAGACGGAAGAAAAGGAACCAACTAGACGACAGTGGCAAATGAGGACATATCATCTAGACAATCAAATTCTTGGAAATGTATGCGATCATGTAAGGACAACATCAAACATCAAGGAGCAAGCTCAAACTACCTTGATTTCCTAGACGGTACCAAAGACAGTAGACGAAGCTCTCCTGGATGAAAGCTGGATCAATGCCATGAAGGAAGAACTGAGTCAGTTTGAACGAAACAACGTGTGGCAGCTAGTTCCTGCACTTAAAGATAAATCTGTCATAGGAACTAAAAGGGAGTTTTGTAATAAGCTAGACGAAGCAGGCAAAGTGGTAAGAAACAAAGCTAGACTTGTGGCTCAAGGCTACTCTCAGCAAGAAGGTATAGACTTTACTAAAACTTTTGCACTAGTAGCTAGACTAGAAGCCATTCGCATTTTACTTTCATTTGCTGCTCATAGTAATATAAAGCTTTATCAAATGGATGTGAAAGTGCATTTCTAAATGGTATAATAAATAAGGAAGTTTATGTGAAACAACCTCCTGGTTTTGAGTGTGATACTTATCATAAACATGTTTTCAAACTCAAAAAAGCCTCATATGGACTTAAGCAAGCTCCAAGAGTTTGGTATGAAAAATTAAGTTCTTTTCTTTTAGCAAATGGTTTTGCAAGAGGAAAAGTAGACACTACTCTATTTTGCAAAGATGTCTAATCACATTTTATTATTGCACAAATCTATGTGGACGATATAATATTTGGTGCTACTAATGACGATCTATGCAAGGATTTTTCTAAGCTCATGACAGATGAGTATGATGGGAGAACTTAAATTCTTCCTTGGATTACAAGTAAAACAGACCAACAACGACATATTCATACATCAAACGAAGTACGCAAAAGAACTTCTCAAAAAGTACAAGATGGACGATGCCAAAGAAATGAGCACACCTATGCATCCATCTTCAGTACTTGGGCTGGACGACACATCCAAAAAGGTAGACCAACTACATACCAAGGTATGATTGGATCATTACTTTATCTTACAGCATCCAGACCTAATATTATGTTTAGCGTATGTTTATGTGCACATTTTCAGTTTGATCCAAGAGAAACATATCTCACAGCAGTAAAAAGAATTTTTAGATACTTAAAAGGAACCAGTAACCTTGGTCTATGCTTCAAGTCAAATAAAGAATACAGGTTAGTTGGATTTTGTGATGCTGATTATGCTGGAGACAGAATAAATCGAAAAAGCACCAGTGGAAGATGTCACCTCATTGGTGGAAATCTAGTCTCTTAGACGAGCAAAAGACAAGGGGCGATTGCTTTGTCTATAGCAGAAGCAGAATACATTTCAGCAGTGTCCTATTGCTCACAAATCCTGTGGATCAAGCATCAACTAGAGGACTACAGTATTTATGAGAGTAACATTCCTATCCTTTGTGATAATACTGCTGCCATAAACTTGTCTAAAAATCCTATATTGCATTCAAGAGCAAAGCATATTGAAATAAAACATCACTTTATAAGAGATTATGTTCAGAAAAGGGTTATTGATATTAAGTTCATTAACACTGAAAATCAATTAGCAGATATATTTACAAAACCACTTCCTGAAGATAAACTTATCCATATCCGAGATTGTCTTGGCATGGAATTTATAAAAGAATAGTTTACTTTCTATATGCCTTGATCGTCCAATGATTAGTAGCGTCCAAAGTCATATAACGTCCATTATCATTATATCATCCATCATATATGCGCTCATGACTATTCACACTTCATAATGATTCAAATTTATGTGCATAAAAATCTTTATCCGTACTTAATCATGTTTTCACTAAAAATGATTTGAAATAAATGCTTTATTCTTGTTTGAGTCATGTAGGTGCCGTATAATCGCCCTCGAGAAACGTGAGCACCTGACCAGCATTAATGAACATTATCTCTCTTCAAAATTTCAAAGAACTGCCAAAAGAGAAACCCATCAGTTCCTTCCTATATACTCAAGCAATTGCGTCCAAAAACTCACTTGACTCTTATTTTCTCAGAAACACTCCATCTCTCTCTTGAAACCTCTCAAACCCTAAACCCCCAATCTTTCAACAATAGTGATAAAGAAAACCACGTGTGGAAAGCCTGGATAGGGCTATTGTCTTGATTAAGAGTCGCTTTGACATGCAAGCTCTCGACAACATAGGAGTGAAGGTCAAGGACAATCTGACTCGATGTGGAATCCTGAACTATTTCCACCTAAACGAAATCTTTTATCCAAACTCATCAGACAATTTTGGAATTCTGCAGAGTTCTCAAAAATTGACATCGTTGGCACTGTTCTGGGAGTTAAGGTCACACTAGACCTTGGGATAGTTGCATAAGCTATTGGCTGTGAACAGGCTGGCTCTTGCATCAAAAACGGCTGGGAGACAAACTTTGGTGGCCATGCCACTGTTGACGCCACCCTGATGGGACCAGAAGGCGAGGGCCTCATTGAGTATAGCAAGTTGACAAAAGAAGGAAAAACGTACCAGTAGTTTTTGAATAAGGGTATACTGCACAAGGCTGGTTCAAAGGACAGCGTCACCTTCTTGCACAGATTTGCGTTGTTCCACATAATAACTGGTCAGCAATTCAACCTGCCTCACCTTATCTTAAGCAACATTTTTCGCACCATGAGAGATCGAGGAGTGCTTGATCAGATAACCTATGCCGCTCTGCTAAAGAAGATTTTCTGGCAAAAGAAGGTATACCATGCCTTCTTTGCTCTATCTGTTGGTGAGCAAGCAAAGATCAGAACACAAGGTGGTGGCCACAGGTTCACCCAGTTGCCGTTTGGACGCAACAACATTGCCCAGATGAAGGCTGGTTTTGTGCTGAAGCCTTTGGAGACAACGTCCAAACAGGTAAATGTTAAGGAAGAACCTATTGAGATGATACCTCAGCCAGCAGAAGAACAAATCATCCAACATGCTGAGCCAATGGACCTGCTCAACAGCCTCAAACTCTGCCTGCTGCTGCTGCACCAGTACCAGCACCTGCCAAAAGAAGACTCCAAATGATTGTGGAATCAGACGATGAGGATGATGAGCCTATCGAAGTTCTTCTTAAGAAACAAAAGACTGCTGTAGTCGCTATTCCACCATAACCACAACCACTAGCCATCCAACCCTCACAACCATCCAAACGACCGGCAGAATCAAAACTAACAATAGTACAACAAAAGAAAAGTAAGTATCTACTCTTGCTGTTACTGAATCAGATGATGTGTTTGTTGAATCTTTGATTGTTGAACCGTCTGAATAACCCTCCATCCAAACACAAGCCTAAACACAAACCGAAACAGAAGTTGTACCTTAACTGGCATGCTACTGCTTGGTGATGAAGGTTATACCTACACCATACCCACACCTGGACTCCCTAAACTGCACCTTTCCATCAAGCCTCCAAAACAACCTTTTCCACCTTCCACCATAGCCACAACATCCACCCAACACGAAACCTTGAGAAAAACCAAACAACAGTGGCCTTTACTGTTTATGGATGGAAACCAGCAAAACCAAGTGGACAACAACGCCATTATACTGCATCAAGAGCCTTTTCTTGAGCTTGGCTTTGGTTTCGATTACTCGCCTCTCTTTCTCGACAAGTATATGGACGACTATGTCCATCAACCATCTACAGAATACTTGGCGTTACCTTCTAGAGCAATTGAATGTCTGCTGCTGAAGCGGTTTATTAGACGAAGGTATCCAAGACTGGAGCGAGCTTGGCACTTAACTGCCCATCCTCCTGGAGTACTTCAACATTGAGTAGCTCCAGTGGAAGAAATACAATAGGCTTTGTTACAAATGAAAGATCGAGCGTCTGAGCGGACAATCTAATTGAGGCCAGCGGATTTAAAGTTTAGGCCATTGGACCAAAAGAAGCTAGATTCTTCCCTTCACCTTTCGAGCATATGTTTTGCAACTCTGTAAAGAGCTCTGCATTTTTCAAGTATCAACTTTACATCCCTCCATCTCAGCACATCAAACCATCCACAACCGTCCGCATCCAACCTGATTGCATATGCCTAAGGCTTCCAACCTTGGATGTTAATAATAAGAAGGAGAAGATTCTAACCAAGATGCCTTCTTTGCCGCTACCGTCCAAAGCTGAACTTCAACCTCATCCAACCATTACTTCGGAATGGTATATTGCTCACCGTCTTTCACAAGACATGGACGAGGATGATGCTGAACGTTTCTGGCATTAACATATGTTCACTTCTGAATAGGAAGCGTCCAGCAGCAGAGTCTCACAGGAGGACAAGGCCAAAACTCCAACAACAAAGAATTATGAATACACGTAGCGTCCAGTTCATGTCTTTCACTTGTTAGACACTTTTGTCGCTTTTATTCATCCAGCAAATGTGCGTCCTATAATTGGTATAGAAATCTCCATCCTCTACACTTTGATTGTTACACTCACACATCCCCAACTCCTTCAACTTCCCTACCCATGGACATCTCCACGTCCATACCAACTTCCAAATCCCTAACCTTCTCTTCTTAGAAGCACCTCCTCCACCCACTGAAGTTCATCTACCAACCCCTTCCCAACAACCATCCCCAACACCCTCCACCCCCGCCTACTCCCGGTTCTTAAGCATCCACGAGCCTTCCTATCTGCATTACTGCACCTCCACCTATATCCATTATTGACCTTGCCATCCAACAGTATGTCACCAACCAACTCCAACCCATCTTCCCACTCTTACAACAAATCCTCCAAAATCAGCAAGAACTCCTTCGTACACCGCAACCTTCCCCACCTCCTCCTCCACCAGCACCCTAGTGACTATGATCACATTTTTTTTCTTTTTTGATGATGTCAAAGGGGGAGAAAATATTGCCTTTTTTTTTTATAAGTTTTATGTATAGTCCTAAGATGTCTATAATAAGCTCTTTTTCTGTATGATTTGCTTTTTAGTCTTCTCTTTAGTTACTATGATTGATTGCTCTGATATGTTTATTGCCCTTTTTTTTTTTATAAGTTTTACGTATAGTCCTGAGATGTCTATAATAAAGCTATTTTTCTGTATGATTTGCTCTTTAGTCTTCTCTTTAGTTACTATGATTGATTGCTCTGATATGTTTTCTTGACTATTTGATTCGCTTTGATACTTGATGCATTCATGCATAAACATTCAATACTCTGATACTTGGATATTTATCTGGACTAACATTTTGAATGTATCAAGTATGAAAATTACGATATTTCAGACTTAGGGGGAGCATAGTAAGTCTATCAAAACCTTGTTATATATGCACTTTCTGTTTCTTAAAATATTTACAAAACTTAAGACCTAATAAGGTTTGTCATCATCAAAAAGGGGGAGATTATTGGAACCAAAGACGTTGAAGCGTCTAGACCATCAAAATTTGAAGATAAAAACTTATTAAAGTTAAGTCTATGTTTTTAAACTAATGAATCTATAGCGTCCAATCTCAAACTAGCGTCCAATTGACTTATATATGATGACCAACCAAGTGTAAGTCTCATTTATGGACTCAATGTTTTAAAACTTTAGACAACCACACTATATGCGTCCAGACGCAAGTTCTTAAACGGCTAAGTTTTCTCTTGTTCACTCTATGCGTCCTTGTTATATATATCGAGACTAATGCCTTACCTTTTAAGATCTAATGTTCAATATTTCAAGTATTAAATGGAAGACATAAACATTCTAGTGCAAAAGCACAGCAAGACAGAAAAAGCAAGTCAACTTTTTGAGCTGACAAACCAAATGAAGAATGTTTAGAAAAGCAAACCTCCCGCACAGAGCTGCTCTTTCCGTTTTAGTGCAAGTTCAAAATCTGTCTTTTCTAATATGTCTGAAAGCTCGATATACGCACCTCTTTCTTGAAGATTGAGGCCAAGTCTTCTTCAACGAATTTTTTCTGCTAAAGACTATATTTATACCAAGAAAAAAGAAGAAAAAAAGAGAGACAACAACGACGAATCAAGCACAAACATAAAAACGCTTATTGCTTTCTTACGCGTCCACTAGACGATAGTTTATAAATTTCTAATACATTACTGTTTTGTGCTTAATCCTCTATATCCTCACTGTGTGAGTTTAATCTGTTTGTAAACAACTATTTTGTTGTGAAAGTCTGGAGAGGCTTAGTGGAAAGAATATTTAGGTCGATAAAGCAATCTGGGGTGATTGCATTGTAAAGCCTGAAGAGGCCGTGAAGAATACTTGTAACCAAAGTTGGTTAGTGGACACCTTCTGGGTGAAGGGACTAGACGTAGTTCAAGGTTGAGTGAACCAGTATAAAATTCTCTGTGTGCTTGTCTTTTCTATTATTTAGGCCAATAACTTTTTCGAACTTGTTTTTAATTGAAAAAGTTATTAAAACACACAATTCAACCTCTCTTCTTGTGCGCCTCTTGCTTTTTCAGTCTTATTTTGGTGACACCCTGCCTAGCGGGTTGTGTGTCTTGCCCGGTGGGTTATCACACCTGGCAGGCAATGTAGTTGCCCAGCGCTAACATGGAATCCAGTTTCTGAAAAATAGCTGCCCAACGGCTATCCTACCACGCCGGGTGGGTCAGAGGTCTGAATTTTAATTTATTTTTGCACACAATGGGACTGGATTGCGCAAATACTTGACTAGGTTGAGCCTCCTACTCTTGCACCTAAGTTTCGAAATTTAGCTACAAATAGAGAAGAGGGGGGCAAACTTTTAATCTTTTCTCTATTCTACCTTTGTCTCTTCATTTTTTGTTTTTCCTTTTTGTCTTTAGCTTTTGGAGAAGGATTATCAGAGGGTAATTGGATACTGAGAGTCAGAGATCGAACGAAACCCTTTTCTTGTAAAAGATTTCTTCTCTTTTTCTTATGTATTTCTTTAGAATTATGACCTCTTTATTTACCATGAGTAGCTAAACTTTTGTTAAGTTTGTGGTGTACTTTGTGCTTAAAACCCTTGAATGTTTAATTTTAATTGAATTCTTGTTTTTATTCAGTCAATTAGATTGCTCTATACTGTTATCATTTTCTCACTTTGTCCCTTGTATGCTTGAATGGATTAATTGAACGACGACCATACCACAAGTAGATGTGTAGGGTAATCAAATTGGGTTTTGTCGTATGATCAACTTTCATTCCTAATTTCCAATTAGATTAAATAATTAATTAATCATTCCTTTGCTTCTTCATACCTTCTTAGGTTTCTAATTTCTCACTTGATCAATTAGGGAATTAACTTAGAGAGTCATGACCATTGTTTGACAATAAAATTAGTAAGGAAACATTAGTAATTGATAGATATTACGAGGTTTGATTAGAATTAAATGTGAAGGAATTTAAGAGCACAAAGAAAACCACAACCCTGAACCTATTTTCCCTTGAATTTTTTTCTACACTTGCCACTGCTTGTTTTGCAATTCCTATTGCATGTTTATCATTATTGAATCAATCTACTATCCATTTAATTTCATCTAAACAATATAGAATCTCTGGAAACTAGTAATCACCATTTAGTCCTTTGGGTCCAATATTGGAACTCACGTCCTTTGTTACTACTGTGATAAGGGTACGCTTGTCTTTAAGCATATTTTTAGCGCATCAATCCACCACCATCAAGATGCCATCAACTGCAAAAGTAGCCCAGGCACAATTATCGGCTGAATTATTGGAGAGACCTTGCATCTTATTCAAGCAAAACTGATACTTATGAAGATGGCAAGCCAAATTCTCTCTAGTTAACCCTTTTACGTTCATCAATTGCATAATTGTCTTCATCACCACATTCTTGATCCCTAGGTGCACCACCACATTCATGAACCACTTGTATAGTTGTGGGGTCCATGTGACACCTAATCACATTAACACTATTTCCAATAATTTATTAGATTTATTTTGGTTAAATTGTGAGAGATTTTTTTTTCTTTTAATTATGAAATCGATGTAATTCTGGAATTATAAAACAACATATGTTCAAGGTAGATTTAAACATCATACATTCCAATGATAAACATACATTACTGTTATCTATATGATTACTTTAAACCTTGTTATAGAATAAATACATGACCAGATAAATAAATAATTACCCTTCAAAAGGACATAAGTCAGAGCAGTGACTATTCACAATCTCACCCTTGTCCTAGAACAAAACATACAGTGTATACTACAGTTGTGATAATTCTTCTATGGCATCACCTTCCTTTGAATTCTTTTCAGTCGTGGCATCCTCAACATCAGCATCCTCTATCTTCATAATATGTCACAAATACATATATAGAATAGAGAAACAAAAAGAAAGAAACAAAGCAAAGGAGTGAAGATATGTATAACCTCAAATCATTACACAAAAGATTTGTAGGATTAATCTACAACCTAAAAGACAAACAAATTGTTGCCAAACAAATGCAATTGGCAACCTAGGGTCTGACCTAAGTTATCATGAAACAACCTAAACTTTCACGATACGTATGGATCCCTACTCCCGCTGATGATTATCATCAATCATCATCTATCTTGGGAAGTGACTTGGAGCTCGTATCCCCCTCATCATGGTACCAACACCATCATCATCATCATTTTTCTCGAGAAACGAGCGCGCAACTCCTCAGGGGTACACACTACACCAATCTCGGTGATGCTGAGCAGGTGTCAGGATTATCAAGTCGGTTACATGATTGTCCCAACATCTAGGGCACTACCCTAACCATAGGACTCTCACAACTCGATACCAGTACCCTCTAGACTTTATCAGTGGTCCCTGCCTTCATCCCATAGTGTACCAAACTGTAACTTCCCATTTCATAGGCACACATGCTCTTACAACATGGTTATCAATTCAACAGATTCATCATATTTCATCAGTGCATGTCAGACTCAACAATATTTTACACAATATCTCTCTAGAATATCTAGCAGAGATTCAATAATACTTTACACAATATCTCTCCAAAAATATTCAGTAGAGTTTTCTCTACAATTTGGTAATTAACTACCAATACTTACTCAAAGGTATGGTCACAAATTTTAATTTCATAGAGATAAATATCAAAATACAATTTAATCCAAATTAAGGAAGAACTTCAATATTAGCTATATATTAATATTCATATAATCATTATTTAATATTAACTCATATATCTATTTTTCTTTCTCTTCCTTTTTGAATTTTATAAAATAATTATTTAAAACCTTTTATTTTTTTTTATTAATATTCATATAATTCATATTTTCCTATTTATTTTTTCAGAGATCGAAAAGTATATATATAATCAAATAAGTTTTTCCTGTAAAAATATTTGTTTATTTTTTTTTCCTTTATAATTGTTTATAAACTTTCTCAAAATAATATTTTCTTATACTAAAAATTCTGTTTTTCTAATAAATTAGTTTTAATGAACTTCTAATTATCTAACTAATTATTGGTGCTAACTAAAATTTATTTTACTATTTCATATAATATGATTATATCATCACTGTAATTAACTGTTTCTCTCTTAATCATTAAAATCATTTTTTTCCTCACAACCCAACAAAAAAGAAGAAGCTAAGGGTTTATTTATTTGTTTATTGTTATATTAAAACCTTAGTTCTTTTTCCTGAATTTACTTAACTAGTAGTTCTTTAATTAATTTTTTTTATACTTAATTACTAAAATTTATAGTTACGAATTAAATAATCTTATTATTTTCAAATTTTGATTATACATAATAGATAAAATTTTAAAATATATCCTACTCATTTTATCCTATTTGACCGTGAGCCACTTTTAAAATTTTAAGTCCAAATTATTATTATTATTTTCATACTTATAAAAATTTATTTATTCCTATTTCGGTATATACTATATCTATTTCTTTTAAATTTCCTTTTAGATTCTAATAAAAATATTCTATTGTTTTAACAGATTTTAATAGTATCAATATTTATAAGTAAACATATACATATGAAATAAATATATTTAAATAATATTATATAAACTTGACTGTTTATAATAATATCAATAATAATAATAATAATAATAATAATAATAATAATAATAATTTCCTCCTTCTCTTTAGGGATTCATGGAGACCGAATAGCATTCAAACATGATTTAATTTATTTCACCGTAATCAACAAGTAAATAACCTTCACCAATTTAATATAAGATCAAATCATATGAAATGATTCAAACATCAACAACCAAAATTAATCATGGAAATAGCTTCACAAAAATTTAAATCACAAAATACCACATCATACATGAAATAAAACAATAAAACATAAGTAAATAACAAAGTAACATAAACTAGTGAGATTTGGGGGACAAATCTCCATACAACTCCTTTGATCAATGATTTATTGAAGCTAAATCCCTACTCCCCCCTTTACCTTAATAAAAGCTTTGATGGAAGAGAGAAGATTGTTAGAGAAGAAGATCCAAGCAATAACACCACAAGATCACCTTTCTTGTTTTCAAAATTATCAAGTGTTTGTTTTGTGTGAGTTTGAGTGAGCGAAAAATGAAAGTGAGAGGAGAGGGAGAGAGAGACTCTCATGGAATAGGAGAGAAAAAGGAGAGGGTGATTTGTGATTTTGTGTTAGTTTTAATTTAAATAAAAGAAAGATAAAATATGTGGTTAAGATAATTAGGAATAAAAAAATTAAAAAGTTTGGTATTATCCTTAAGTGGATAAAACTTGGCAGCCAAGTACGTGAGTTGGCATAAAGAAATTTGATTGTAATTATCCATGAATTTCTAATTTTTTATATAAAATTAATAGGTAATTAGGTAGTAAAATAATTAGTTTTGGCTTTTAAAGATAAAATTGGGCTTTCCCAAGGTTTTCACGTTAAAGCCCATACAAAAACTGATTCTTAAATTTTTTTTCATAATTTTTATTTATTATATAATTTTTAATCATTATTTTATGCAAAAATGTTAAATAATTGCCTAATAAATCAATTCTATGTTAAATAAATTCCATTTTCGAAAATTTTAAAACTTTTATCTTTAAATAAAAATTTTCTAATTAGAATAGACATATTATAATTTTTTTTTAAAAAATAAATTATGAGCCAAACGTCTTTAATTGGCCTTTTACAGTCAATTAAGGGCATTTTGGTCATTTCAAACAAACAAATTCAATTAATTCCAAGAATCTTTTTAAAAATTATATTTTATGATTATAAGCATTTGTATAAGTTAAAAATAAATTTTTAAAATTTTCTATCTATTTTATTAATTTTTTTCTCTTCGTTAGATTTTTACTAATTTCTAGACATTTTATCATTTCTTGAGCTCTAGTCTAGAAAAATTATTAACATCTAAACTAAAGTATATTAGTTATTCTGAATGCAACTATGTACTCAATTTTTGAATTTCTACCCAAATGCTTAAAATAATTAGGAAAATGATAAGCAAAAATGAGGGTGTTACAGTCCACACTAGCTAAGGTCATTTCATTATTGTCTACTTCGTTGAGTTCATTGTCTGAATCGCCAAATTTGCTTCCTCTACATAGTCGATCTTCCAATGCTTTTGGGAATCAAAGCTCAAACTTTCACAATCAATGTTGTCATCATCAACGTAGTGTTTATTTTTGTTGGAGGAGAAGGCCTGGTGGACCATAGAGCCTAGAGAAGGAAGGTGCATTTGACATCGAGGAGGGTGTGCTAGGGCTTCGCTAAGATGCTAAAGGTGGAGACCAACTCCAATGTGATTAGCGGCTAAGAGAGAAGAGTGAGATTGTCGGTAAGGGGAGAACCACTGCGTTCTCCATCATGAGCTTTTCTAGAAACATAGGTAGAAGAAGGGGGACTAGGAGAGAGAAACAAGTTTTTTTTTGCATTTTTCTAAGAAAAAACAAATATCAAATTACTATAATATCCCTAAAAAGAATGGATTTAAAACAAAAGAGATGGTTGGGTTTTTTGTCCTAAATTTTTTGTATAGGTTGCTAATGCGCTCCAACTAAAAGTATATTAACAAGCCCATATATATATATATATATATATATATATATATATATATATAGAGAGAGAGAGAGAGAGAGAGAGAGAGAAAGGAGAGAAGAGAGATCAAATTATACTGGTATAACTTATACCAACCATAAACTATCACATCATTTAATAACTTTTAATTGGATAATTTTATCTTAAAACCTACCATTGGATTGAATGTTCTTTTACATAGATCATATCTACAAACCCCCACTAAGAATTTAACCGTGACCAATAGTAAGGTGGCTCTCACCGATAGTTACCCTCTCAAGTCAATGTATTTGTAGGTTGAATTCTTTCCCCTAAAACCCAATGAGATCCCCTAAATTGGGAATCAAGTTGTCTTTTGAGATGTTGGCCTTTTTGAAGGTCTCATAGGGTAACACGTTAGTTTAGCTTCCTTAGTCAATGAGGACTCGATGAACTTCGAAGTTTTCCATGAAAACAATGATTATGAATGGGTCATCATGCTTTAGAATGGTGGTGTCATAATCGTTGTCTAAGAAGGAGATTGAAGGTATCTTGATCAAAGGGTGTTAGAAGGCGTCTCCCTTAGGTTAGTGATACGTTACCGTAAGTGTACGTTATTGTCGAGTAATAAAATATTGTTCTTCCATAAGGATTGCATGTTTGATTTCACAATTATCACGATTAGATCAAATTAAACAAAAAAGAAAAGAATAAAAAGGATTGAAATTGATTTTAAAGAATAAGGTTTAATTTAAGATAAAGCAAATATTTTAAAAGGATAAAGTTAAAGATAAGATCTCCAAGATCGAGGGTTCAGACAATGATTTCTTATTGGCTAATTTTCTTACCTAAATGTTCAATTGATTCTCATTAAAAGTGAATTAGCCTAATGTAACCTCTATTCCCTTTTAAGATATAGAGATGTGTTTAATTGAATTAACTCTTACTTTCATGGTAGCTATGTTTAATTAAACCCATTAAGTTATTTGTTAATTTGTTAATTCCTCGAAGAATTAAACCTACTTTTGTGGTTTGAAAATCTAAGTTCCTTTCCTATGGTTTCAATGTTTAAGACTTTAGGTTCACCTTTCAAATCTTCCCCAAACACCTAAGGTTATGCAAACAGATGGGTAATCAATTCACATTATAAGGAAAAGGTTAAATTGTATTTTTGGTCCCTCTATTTGTTTCAATCCTCAATTTTGATACCCCTGTATTTTTTAGAGACATTTGGTCTCCCTATTTTTAAAAATCCATAATTTTGGTTTCACAATCAAATGTCTTGCATTAACCGTTAGTTATTTAACGTTGACTCTAACGTGTTAATACTTAAATGATGTGTCAAAGTCAGAGTTAGCATTAGAGTCAACGTTGACACATCAGAGTCAACGTTAAATCATTAATGATCAACACAAAAGATTTGACGGCAAAACCAAAATTACAAATTTTAAAAATAAAGAGCCTAAATATCTCTAAAAAAATAGGGGAACCAAAATTGTGGACTGGAAAAAATAGGGAGGCCAAAAATGTAATTTAGCCTAAGTAAAATAAGAAAGGAATTAAAAGGAGAACTCCAAAGAACATAAAAGTAATTCAATTGAAACCAATAGTCATCAAGGGCTAAGCCCCTATCCTAGTCATGGTAGAATCCTAAAAGAGGGTTCTATTCACACAGTCATGGTAGAATCCTAAAAGGAAAACAAAGAAAACAAACAAACCCAGAAAGAATCGAAGAGGATGGTGAGCAATCCTCAATCCTAAGTTGTGCTTACAGGATAGTTAAAACTACTAAGATGATTTATTTATAACTAAGAAAAACAATAGGTCCAAGCCTAACTAAGAAAAGAAGCTAAAAAATTGCAAAATAAAAGGTAGTCTTACCCACAATGATGTGACAATTCACACATTATTGTGGTGAGCGCGATAGTGAATTTCCTTGCTTCATAAATGCACCCACAACATTGTGGTGAGTACCACATCGTTGTGGCACATACACATGATATTAGTGAGCTTCCAAAGGGTGCACCACAACCTTGTGGTGGTTGCCACACTAATGTGGTCAACTCTCTTTCACTTTTTCTTCAACTTTTCCTTTTTCAAAACACTTTTGGATGACTTTCACGCCTTCCATGTGGACTTCTAAGGTTCCAAAGGTCTTTAAATCTTCTCAAGAGCTCTCAAATCTTCAATCTCTTGTTCCCATGCCAAAGCAACCTACACAAGAGTTTCTTAAAACCAAAAAAGCACAAAAAAGGTCTAACAAGATCCAAAGGGAAAATCTAGATAAATTAAAACACAACTAAACCTATATCATTAAGAAATGCATGCAAACTAGTAATGAAAACTAAGCAAAACATGTCATGAAATGCATGCATTAGTTAGCACTAGCATCTTTTGATGTGTGCTTTTTGTGGTCGCATTGGTTCTCCCTCCTACAATTGTGTACACCACATTACACTTAAGTTGTGACGGGTTTTGGTGAATTGTCCTCTCGACATTGTTGTTTAGGACCTCTATTCTTAAGACTTTGCTTTGAAGGGCGGGGGAAGCAGAGTGACATCCTCTCCTTCTGCTGACGTGCTTACAAAGGTTATGGCTATAGGAGCATCAATCTTTGGGGTTAGGATGTCGATGGTAGCTTTTTCCCTTCTCGAACTTGCTATAATTGGCTATTTGGTGAACTAATAGGATATGATTTACTTATCCTACTGTTTATCCTATCTTATTGGTGTAGTGTATTTCTTGTCTTAAGAGAGGAGCTAGGTTAAAAAGCAACATGATATGATAGTCTCCCTCTCATCACCCCCAACCCCACCCCTACCGATGCCACTTGTTAAGGTTCCAGATGCAATATGTGTAAAGTATATATTTATCAATTTCAATTTCAAAACATCTTTTACAATAAGTGCATTGGTCGAACAAGTAGTAAAACCTTAGTGAGTAAGGCATCATTTTTCTCAGGGATTCGATCAAAATGTTCCAATTCAACTATTCAACTATTAATGAGACAGACAATATATTTGCGTTATCACACCACAAATCACCAAAGAAATAAATGCGAAAATTAAATATACTACTATGTTTTTGGATTTTAAATTGATTTTATATTGGCAGAAAGTATAATTAGCAATTTAACTCCTCTTGTGGTCATCCCATGCATTTTTTCCTAACTCAACACAAAGAAACATGGTTTTAAAGTTTGGATCTCTCGAAATTAGATCAACCCAATTCCTTCATGAAGATGTCTATGAATTAAGCTCAATACCCTACTTCCACATAATCTAGTGAAACTTAAATCAAGCATTAATATCGAAATACTCAAGAACACATGTCTTACAAATGGCTATTCCTAAACTCAACTTAAGACATGGTAATCAAGCATCAATTAGACCGCTCGCATATGATGCCACATCATGCTCGTTTGCATTGTTCTTAATAGCAAGTTATCGTGAAAAAATATTAAGCATAAAGTTGATTACACAAAACACAAGGAATTGCATTAAATCAAAAGATCCATACAAAGGAATCCCACAAGATTCATTAAATACTAATTAAATTGAATTAAAGACAAATGAGAAAGATAAAAAGCAATACAAGATAAAAATGATAACGAGAGATGGTGAATACACTAGATCTTGACATTCATCTTCAAGGGATGAAGCTTTAGTGGTGAAGTGGGAGAAAAACCTAAAGATTAGGGTGGGTGAGTGATGGTGAAGGGCATCTTCCAGCGTCCCCTTCTTGAGCAAATGAGCCTTGCATTGGCTTTTATATGAAGTGGATAGGGCCCAAACATATCAACAAAGTTGTTTCACATTGTCAGCAAAATACTGCCAGCGTCCCATGCTGGCCAGGCGTCTAAGACGTTGAGCTACAATTTAAAATGGACAAGTTTCAGTTGGTTGCACACTGGTCGACATGGCAAATGCTACTCTATCAGCATGGAATTGATGATATGGCATCCAATCTAGCATATACAAGCATTGTGGCATCTCGGATGCGGATCTACCCGAAGAATTCAGTGCTTCTAGTGTCCAAAATAGTGTTTCTAATATACTTTTAGCATCCAACGCTGAGCTTCTTATGGATAGCCTCTTCTTTAGCTTCACTTGACGTAGGACGCCATCCAACATCTCAAATGCTGCACTACCATATGTAACAACTTTGCTTTATTTTACCTACAAAAGTGTGGAAAGATTCCTTCTAAGTTAATTTATTATAAACAAAAAAAGTAAACTATTTTTGTCTTTTTTTCAACATTTTATTTTTTTATAAGGCTTTTCTCAAGTTATTACATGTGAATCATGCACTAAAATATCATTAGATGAGGATTCATCACTGCCCCACCACCACTGTTACCATTGCTACCAATGTCACCATCACCACTCCCATCATTGCTGCCATTGCCATCAGTACTTCTATCACCACTGCCACCGTCCTCACCATGGCTGCTATCATTGTTGTCACCACCACCACCGTCATCGCCACCACCATTGTCAGTGTCGTTGCCACCACTGCCATTACCACCACCTTGGTCGCCACAACAACAACCACTACCACTATTGCCACCACCCCCCACCACCATCGCCATCGCACAGCCATTGCCACCATGTCACCATTGTCATCACCTCTACAATTACTGCCACCACCACCTATGCCACTATTGTCGCCACCACCATCTTACCACCTCTGCCACGCCACCATCATCGTCATTGCCACCACCACTATTGTCGTTGTCGCCACTACCACCCCACTTGTTATTATTTGGTCCATGTCAAATACAAGACATGACAACATAAAATGTTATTTGGTGTGCACCAAATATTGGATAGGATTAAAGCTTATCTTTCTCTTATCCTATCATGTTTTTATCTTGCTCTTATATCCTATCATATCTGACCACTAAATAGGCCTTAGTATATCTATATAGTTGTCCCATGTGTATAAAGTACTTGATTGAGTCCTCTAATTGCATGCAATCGCCCATGTTGTGTCCCAGGGACTAGTGAAATTGACAATACTTTGGTTTATCAATCTTGATTTTGGCCTTGATTGGTCAGGGTCCTCTTGATATTGACATCCTCAAAATTTTACATTGTATACTTTGTTGAGGAAGAGAGTCTGCGAGGTGTTCAACAATGTGTAGCTTTCAAAATCTGCTTGGTGGTGGTGATTGTGGCTTCCTCGAAACTGCCCTTAGTTGGTTTTGTTATTTCCTTAGTTGACGAGGGCATTTTTCATTTGTGCAACTCTAGTTTTTCCTCCAAGTGACGTACTTGGACGATATCATGAGGAAATCTTCTATGGCCACAACTCTCCTCGCAAGGGATGTATGGAAACGAGGTTCTAAGGAGTAACTTGTCTTTGATAAGGTGCATTCTACCTTTGACATCAGCCCTCACACTTGTTGGGCTTTCTTGGTTGAATATGTTGATATACTCTCTAAGTGGTTCACCAGGCTTCTATGAGATGGTCATTAGAGTGGCCTCTGACTTCGGTTGTGTTTCCCCCATTAAGAAATGGTTCACAAACTTTTGCTTCAACTCACCTTAAGTGTTTATCAACCTTGATGGGGGAGGGGACTTGATACCACCTTAGGGCGATCTTCTTAAGGGTGAAAGGTAAGGCTCTACACGTTGTGGGCTTTTGGCTCCCCAATACATTAGCATAGATTCAAGCAAGTCTAGATGTTTTATTAAGTGTTGTAAGTCATCATATTGGCTTCATCACTAGAGTTGCTCGAGGTTCTTAGGCACTAGGAACATCAGAATTTGCTCAAAGAAAGGTTGGTTTATTGTTAGTATCTCCTCATTAGTATAAGTGATTTTAAAGGGGGGAAGAAATGCAGGGTCTCCCTGAGACCATTGTTAAAGGGATTGGTTGTATGATTTTGGCAAATGACTAGGGAGTAATGGTATTGTTTGTGAGCCAGCCAAGTCACAAAAGGACAGGATGGCTTGTCTGTGTGCTTGTTCTTAGGATTTATCATTATGGCATTCATTTCTTCACGTTGTTGCTCTAGATCATGGACCTAATTTTGAACGCGAATGAGTTGGGCTTGCTTATTGATGAACTTGAGGAGCCTTTCTTTCTTCAAGGTCGTGTACTAGTCTGACCAAGTTGCTGTAAGCATCCATCGTTCATCAATGAATGGTTGCTTCTCAGGCTGAGATTGATGATTGGATGATCAAGATTACTCTTGAGGCGAGAGAGATTGATCTAGCACTATTAGCCATAAGCAAACGAGTTTGAGGAAGTGTAATATGGATTGGTAAATAACATAAAGAATTCAAAATTGAATTGTCCCACAAATAAACACCAAAATGTTCAACACTAGCCCAAGGTAAGGAAAATCAAGGTGGAACTTGGAATTGTAGTGGTCTTCCACAAGCCAAACTTCCATTTGGTTACCTACAAAGACATTGACGCTCAAGTCAGTGTATGCAGGAGATGATAAAGTAAGATAGAATTAACGAGTGTACCCTAAATTTGCAAGGATTACTTATGAGGATCCCATTGAACCAAGGTAATGTTTCTCGCGTGATGGTGTGTAAGGGGTTCCTTAGTATTAGTCTCTTGATTTGTGCATGCTCGTTACCAATGGTTAAGGATCATGTTCCTATATTTTGCTCTTGTATAGGCTTCTATGTAGTGCCAAGAAGGTTCTTAAGTCATGAACATAGTTGGATTGAAGTGAAGGACCTAAGTTTTGGTCCTAGTAATCTTTGGGCTAACATGTTTGCTTCGTTTGGTTGTATGGGATAAGGTGGGCATTGTAAAGACCTATAATAGTTTGTTTGAAAATGTTCAAACATCAAGTTGCTAAATCCTATTGTCCTATATAGTAGTTCTTAATTTTTCAATTGTTTATTTAATCTCATATTACTTATTCGAGAAGGAAATAATCAAGGTGTGTTTACATAGGTGCACTACTAACTTTAATAATAACTTAATTGCACTTTGGTCCTCCTATTATTGTCAAAATTTGAATTTGGTCCTTCTTTTTTTCACAAATTTAATCCCCCCTACTATTTAATTGTGCAATTTTGATCCATTAGTTAACTTGATATTCAATTTTTAACAAAAATGCTGATGTGGTAGTGTAATAGAAGGACGTGTTAGCATGAATGTGCTAATGTGGTAGTATAATAGGATGTTACATCAGTATTTTTATTAAATATTGGATGTCAAGTTAACAAATGAACCAAAATTGCACAAATAAAATAGTGGAAGGGATCAAAGTCACCCAAAAAAAAGGACCAAATTTGAATTTCAATGATAGTAGAAGGACCAAAAATACAATTAAGCCTTAATAATAGAAAAAGATGTATTAAATAATATTAAAAAATGTATTTAGCATTTTCTTTTAATATGAGTGACTGGCTAGTTCATCAATACTTGGTCAAGTCACGATTTTTCAAAAATCTAACAGAATTTTACTATTTTTCTCGATTTCAGTGCATGTTCAAATTCAATATGTTACTTAGACCAATTAGTTTATTGGTTCGCTAGTCTACCAATTCAATTGACCAATCCAAGCCAAATTTTGTAATACTTTTGTTTATTTATAAAAGTAGTAGAATGGGGAGAGACCCCCCCAATACTATCAGATAGAGCACCAATGACATGTTGGCTACCAATAAAGGCTCACCTAGAGGATTACCGTACAAGTCTAAATCGAGAGCAATTTTACCTATTCATAGCTGCTCAACTAGTTACAAGTGCTAAGGATCTCTTCGAAGAGAGTTACCCACCAAACAGAATTTTAGTTGCTTTAGGAGATATCGAACCGAACCCCGATCTATGAAAAAGATGAAAGTTTGTTTTGAATTCTTAACCACTTGTACCAATCCACATTGACATTTTTTAACACTGATGCCATCAGAATTACTATTGACAACATTGTCACTACCTCATTTAAAAATTGCTCAAAATGTTATTTGATTACTTTTCTTCTACTTTCTCACTAATAATTTAACCAAATTATAGTAACCTTCACATATTATAATTTCACCTTCTTTACTAATCCTATTTACATCCAGTGTTTTTGGATCTTATCAATTTCTATTCATTTTGGATGCCTACATCAATATAAATATTTTTTACATAAGATTTTAATTTTCTCTTTCACCTAGTAAGGTTTTAATTTTACACTTGCAAGTGTAAATTAAAAGTACCTCAGATGTATTCATGGGAGTTTTAGTTAAAATTGTGAATACTGGTAAATAAATAAAGCAATCTACTTAAAAATGTACTGGATATATTTTATGAATAAAACATTAATAATTTCTTCCTAAAAAATTGTTAAGCGAAAACTAACAATAAATCATTAACATCATTTGAAATAGGGAAGTTTATGACAAATCTCGTGTCTTACTATTTTTACTAACTCAATTTTGATGAATTCAGATTTTAAAA
>CM014732.1:39580470-39636400 GCA_004329165.1 Spatholobus suberectus
TAAGGCTTTTTGGCAAATTCAACAAATTTGGAGGACTAAAATTGAGAAATTAAAAATAGGGAAATCAAAATCACGGATTGAGAATTATAGGAGGACCAGAAAAGCAATTTAGCTCACATAATAATGAGATAGCATTTGAATATTGAAAGATGCTCTTTGTCCCTTTCTATAATTTTCTTTTGTTTCTAAAATAAACAAAGGCAAAATCAAGATAAAAAAAAAAAACAGGTTAAACTATTGAATAGATCCTAAACTTTTAGATAGTTTTTAATTAGATCTCTATACTATTTTTTTAATTGAGTCCTTACTAGAGAATATTTTGTTCAAATTAACAGAATATTGATAGCAATTTAACTCCAAGGACCTAATTAAAAAAAATTAAACTATACTCAGTTACAAATTTTTTAGTATATGAACTTAATTAAAAATTACCTAGAAGTTCAAAACTGCAGATGTATTATTCCTATATTTGTCTAGATAGATTCTTTTTTTTTTTCGCCTTTACAATAAGTTATGTAGTGTTGTATCCTCGTAACGAACTTTAAATGCCACAAAACTTCGTGTTACCTGTATGCTTTTGCTTTCCATTTTCAAAAATTGTTTAGGTTTTGATTATTATTATATATAATATTCATTTTATCTGGATTGATTTTAAGAGGTACTTAATATAAATATATGCAAAAATAAAATAAATAAAACTGTATAGTGATTCAAAATATAACAAAATTTTACTAATTTTATTCATTTAATGAGATCACACCAAAATACTTTAATTTAGATCTTATTTTTAATGACTCCTTTTATTTAACTCTCATGATATAAATCACATGATTACTAAAATAGAGAAAGAGTATTTTTATTTGAAATAAATTTTCATAAAATTGAAGTCTTTTTATCAATTAAGTTAAGAATTGTGGGAACCTAGCTAGTTGGGATTATGGTTAACTAATGTTCATTTGCATTCACAAAAATAAAATTTCTTTTATTTAATTTTGGAAAGAATTCAAGTAAATTTTTTGCTTTTATGTAAACCTGTATTAACAATTTATAAAATATGGAACCTGCAATATTAAAACATCACACAATACCTTCGTATAGGAAAAAGAAAAAAAATGGCCACTTAGAGTGACCGCGTCTGCAAGTAACTGATAGACAGTTCATATATATTTACACTAGTGTTTTAGCCT
Organism: Spatholobus suberectus; assembly: GCA_004329165.1. Lineage (NCBI taxonomy): Eukaryota > Viridiplantae > Streptophyta > Magnoliopsida > Fabales > Fabaceae > Spatholobus > Spatholobus suberectus. The sequence goes on from CM014732.1 coordinate 39,581,658, forward strand.
GTGCATTGCACAAATAAATGTATATTTTATAAATTAAAATTTATAATAAATAAATAATTCTAAATATATAAATTATTAGAATTAAAATTTATAATAAATAAATATTTAGAACATATAAATTATATTTTAGATTTATGATAAATACTTTATTGATAATTTCTTAAAAATATTAAAATTCAAATTAAAACTAAAGATATTGAAATAATAGATTGAAAGAGATACGGAGTTAAGAAAAATTTCTAAAATCGCACTTGTTGAAGAAAACTTCTTAAAAACACTCTTAAAGAATAGTTCTTAAAACCGCTCTTATTCAATATAATTATTATAATTTACTAGTATTTTAACCTGTACAATGCACAAGATAAATTTTTATTTCATGTAACTATAATTTAATAAATAAATACTTAAATATATAAATTATTTATAATTAAAATTGTAATAAATAAATATTTATGATCATATATTATAATTTAAATTTATGATAAATAATTTATATTGTAATACAATGTTATTTAACTATAATAACTTTTTAAAAAAATATTAAAATTTAATTTAGAAATAAAATAAAAATGATAGATCAATATAATTAGAGGTTAAGAAAAATCCTTAAAAACGCTCTCGTCGAAAAAAAATAGCTAAAAACACTTTCATGAAGAATGCTCCTTAAAAACACTCTTGTTCAAGATAGTTATTCAAATTTATATACATAGGAAACATAAATCAGCCTGACCACCAAGCGAGTACAACTCTTAAAATCAAAACATAAAATGAAAACTTTAGAGAAAATGCTCCTGTCTATCAATACTTGATAACAGTTGTATACAGAGTATTGGGATTGGAAAAACATAAAATATAAATATAAAATAGAAGGTTCTATGCATACATCAAAGTGGTATAAGTGTGTAAAGGTTTACAACTCAAATGAAAACGTCATAAATAATTACAAAACCTCCAAATGAAATTAGAACTCCTAATCTTGAACTACCAACATTGGTTCACAGGACTCATGGACACCGCAAACTCTCCCCAAGACCAGCCCTACTGGCTAGGGGTATAACTACCCTGCCCAACATGGTATAATTAACTGAGGTCACTACCATTTAGGGAGTCACTAGGAGAATCCTCATCGTCCTTGCTACCATCCCTATCTCCACCCACCTGAGTGACATACTCTAGTCTACGGTGTTCCATGGGGCTCTCACGAGGACCCAACAGTCTAAGAGAAGATCAGCATGCGTAGTGGCAATGCCTCCTAACAATCATGCGAGTCTTGCCACCCATTGGCCTAATGGTAGAAGGGTCCTGCTCTCAACTTAGACCGCAAGGACCACCACTACTCTCCTCCCCTCTCGAGCCATTGGCTCCCTCAACTCAAAAGCTGCCAAGGCAATGGAGGATGAGGGACTGGGAGCCTGAACCGATAGGTCCGACATCCACTAGCATGGACAAGTGCACATCCTACACTACCAGCATAGCTTGATAGGATCCGCACTATCTAAATGCCCTACCGGAAGGTAACTCGTCCTATAATACCTAAAGGGGCATTACCTTTCACATGTACTTTCATTTACAAAAATGTAAAGTTTTTTAAAATAAAACCTCAATAAAAGATAAACACTTCAATACATAAGTACCCAAGGTACATTACAAGACTTAATAATAATCCTTGGCATAACAACTAGGCTCTACACAGGAGGTTCTTAACTATAAAAAGAAGGAACTAGAATCCTAAAAAAAAAATTACAAAGTTAAAAAACTAGTAACTTTATATAAAAGAAAGAATGCAAACATAAAGCAATATAAGAATTGTAATGATTACGTTAACTACCCTAAAATTATTACGATTATTAATTTTTGCCTAACGTTTCAAAGTAAAAAAAAAATCCTTATATTTGCCAAAAAGGAGGAAAATATTTTACTGTAATGCGTTTAACCAAATCAAGAGAATGCATCCTCCCCATTTTAAGTAGTCGGTTATGACGTGGGCCAAGCCCAATCGCTCAAGAACGTTGGACAGCAAACCTTTTCAGACCTCTTATTTTTATCTCAACCATAGAAGCGGCGTGAGACCTCCACATCACAAACATGAAGCAGCCGACGCGATACGGCAATCATTATTGGTGTGCAAACCGTCCCTTCGTCTCAGTAGTGCAACGTGTGATTACAACTTGATTAGAAGTATGAGTGGTTCATGGATTTGCGGTGACGGATATGGCACGAATCAATAGTGGCTCTTATCACGAGGTGGGCGACATCGCTTTCGATCGACGATGAGGTGACTTTGGGCCACAGGCTCACCGTGGTAGAAATGTCATTTTCAGCGGCGATACAGTAGTCCAATGATTCTGCAACGATGGTTCCTAATATCAAAACAATGACGGGAGATGCGGAACGGACGTGCCGTTGGTGGTCGTCCAAGAACACCGTCCGAAGAACAGGGTGATTAGGGGCTCTTAGATTCACTCTATCCTCACTAACTAAATTTTGATTGATTTCATTATTTTATTTTCTTTTCATGGAGGCGTGGATATTGGTGTGATTTGTGTCGGTCATGTTTAAAAGAACAATGCATCAATGAATAAGAGAATATGGAATTGCTTGTAGATCTGTGATGTTTGTGTGCTTAATTTCGAATTCATGTGTGTACGTTACTGAAAGAGTAGAAGAAGTGTGTGATTGTGGAATAATTTTGACAAGAGGCATAAGGTAGGAGATACACAAGCATAGAGTGTGTTTCAATCATCTGAACCAAATAGTGTTCGTCGGAGCATGCATACATAGTTACAAATACAGTAAATCGATAGCAATTAAAACAGATAACACATTTATTAAGCATTGCTAATAAACTAGCAAAATATGAAATGTTACCTATGCAGTCTCCTCCTTAGTTATTCTTCACATATTCTGCTTCAGCATCTACTTCTTACCAATGGCTACTTCTTCGGACCAAAGTTTTCAGATTCTATTTCTCTCATTCTTTTGAACTCAAGCATATTCTTAGATTTCAGGGTGACGTGAGAATCCACGAGAGCGACAATTGTGAGAATGGTTGAGAGTTTCTTACAAAAATGAGAAAAGCCCTTTTTCAGATTTTCAAAAGGCTATATATAGCCTCGGTTAAAACTTGTCTAGGAAGCTTTCCGTTTAGCTTGCTCCCCACGTCTTAGCTCCCGTTTTCGCCACTGTCACCCTTCATTTTATTTTTGTTTTTCTCTTCCGAAAAGGCCCAATTTTGCTCAAAACTTTATTTTACTAGATAGACATTCAATCCTCAAAACTTTATAACTACATTCATTTTTATTCACTTCTTATTCTTGGTTTAAAAAGAATTTATTTACTCTTTTGTTATATATTTCTTTTTATATTTTCTTTTCCACTCAAAATTGAATATTTATTACTTTTATTATTTTTATTTACTTTATTATCTTTTTTTTACTTATTTATTATTATTTTTTTATCTTTTCCCTTTCCCCTATCTAAAAGGATTATGGGTCCTATGCACTTATAGCCCAATAAGCAAGACAAAGGACATTATTTAAATTTTTTTTATTATAACTATTATTTATATTATTTATTTTTTGTTGCATGGACTGCTCGGATAAAATTGGGTATTCACAATGTCACAATCCTTCTTAATAATACAATTGAAACTAACAATACAAGAATATCATACAAGGCCCAACTAAGCTCTATATGGCCATCTTCATTCTTTGTTAACCAACAAATTAGGCAATCTAATCACAATTTTTATAAAAAATTTGACCAAATTTCCTCTATTTTCTGGTACTTTCCTATATACTTGTTAAAGGTATTCAATTAATCATAATATACCACATGTAAATTTGTCAGATAATCCAATCAATAACCAAAACATCACACAAGGCCCACCTAAACTCTATGATGGCCAATCATGCAAACATATCATAATCCTCAACAGTCATATAATTCAAATATCCTTCAACCAATTACTAAATTCAACTACAACAATAATATCACATAATAATCAAACAATAAATTCAATCACAATCACATACCTTGGAAGCTTCCCAAATAACAAGGAGATAAAAAAGTTGAGGCATTACCGCAGAGTAGTACAACACATTCTAAGCTTCTTTCCTTATTCCAATAGCTTGAGCACTTTGTAATCACATCACACTATAAAAACATTACACTATTTTTTATTTTTAAATTAAAATTCTAAACGACATCGTTTCAAATCTGTATACCTGACTAGGGAAAAGGAAGGAAGTGGAGGCCTTGTAATCAATGAACAAAGCATCACAGACGAAAGGCTGAGATCCAGTGGATGGAAACCCTAGATCGAGGGAGAAGGTTGTGGAAAGCGAGGGTTCTCCATTGGTGGAAGGGGCAGAGAAGAGAGCGGGAGTAGTGTGCGAGGAACATGACTAGCTCGATGAGGATGACACCCAAATGGCATTTAGGAGTGCGCTTTTGTGACAGACAATCACATTGACACTTATTCCCATGATTTATTAGATTTATTTTAATTAAATCGAGAGAGATTTTTTTTTTATGAAAAAAATATTTTTTCAATGTAATTCTTGAATTGTAAAACAACATATGTTCAAGGTAGATGTAAGCATCGTAATTTCCAACGATAAATATACATCACTGTTATCAATATGATTACTTTAAGCCTCGGTGTAGAATAAATACATGACCACAGAAATAAATAACTACCTTCAAAAAGGACCTAAGTCAGAACAGTGACTATACATAATCCTACTCTTATCCTAGAATAGAATATAAAGTGTATACTACAGTTATGATAATTGTTTTATGGCATCAGCTTCCTTTGAATTCTTTCCAGCCCCAGCACCCTCGACATCAGCATCCTCCATCTTCATAATATGTTACGAACACATATACAGAGCAAAGGCACGGAAAGAAAGAAACAAGCAAAGGAGTAAGGATATATATAACCTCAAATCATTTTCACAAAAGGTTTGTAAGACCAACTTACAACCTATAAAACACACAAGTTGTTGCCAAACAACTGCAGTTGGGAACCTAGGGTCTGACCTAAGTTATCATGAAACAATCCAAACTTTCACAATACGTATGGATCCATACCTGCTAATTATTATCATCAATCATCATTCACCCTAGGAAGTGACTAGGAGCTCGTATCCCCTTCATCATGGTACCAACATCATTATCATCACCATTTTTCTCGAGAAATGAGCGCGCAGCTCCTTAAGGGGTATACACTACACCAATCCCAGTGATGCTGAGTAGGTGTTAGGGTTATCAAGTTGATTACGTGATTGTCCCGACATCTAGGGCGCTACCCTGACCATAAGATTTCTCACAACTCGATACCAGTACCTTCTACCCTTATCAGTGGTCCCTGCCTTCATCTCACAGTGTACCAAACTGTAACTTCCCATTTCATAGGCACACATGCTTTCACAGCATGGTCATTAATTCAACATATTCAGCAGATTTCATCAGTGTATATCAGACTCAACAATATTTTACACAATATCTCTCCAGAATATCTGGCAGAGGTTCAATAATACTTTACACAATATCTCTCCAAAAATATTTAGTAGAGTCTTCTCTACAATTTGGTACCCAACTATCAATACCTTTTTGAGTAAGTATTGTCATAGACTTCAAGAACACAAATATCTCAACTCATCAATCACAAATTAATTTAAATAATTTAATATAAATCTTTTAACCTTTTTATAAAATTTATAAGTTAAAATACATAACTTATTTTATTTCTTTTTACTTCTAATTTTGTTTTAATACATATATCTTTTAGATTCTGGTATTAAAATTTTTTATTCAATAATTTCTAAAATGATCTTTATAAAATCGAATATAAAATTTCTATTAGATTAAATATATCAAAACAGTTTTATAATTATATATATTTATAAAAATATACTTCTTTTATCAGAATTTTATAGCATAAATATATATAACTTATAAAACTGATGTTGTTTTTTTAAAACTATCTTATTTAGATAATAATATGTGAAACTATTTTACTTATATAATATTAAAATTATAAAACAATATTACTTTTACTGAAACAGGATAATAGTTTTGTATTATAAACTGAATTATATGTTTAATTGTTTAAACTTTTCGAAAACAGAATATATATACATTTTTTTAGAAACTATATATACTTTTATAATATCATAAATAAATTTATTTTTATCATATACTCGTTGCAAAATTCTGAATATACATATATGTATTACAAACTTTAAAATATATATTTACTTATATGTAATTTTTTTTAACGTGTATATAAATATTTTCTTTTAATGAATAATCAGTATATTAAGACACTGTTTTAATAATTTTTCAACATATCCAAATACTTATTAACAGTATATAATCAGTATATCTTATTAAGACAGTGTTTTAAATACTGTTAACGGATTTGAATAATATATTAACACTATATAATTATTTATATCTATAACTTCATAAATTTTATTTTCCAGAATAATAACTAATAATAATGGTCAAATATAAATTTTTTCTCCTATTTGTATCTATGAAAAACCGGAAATCATGGATGGAAAATAAACCATGTTTTTAACAATATAAATATCATAAAGTAATTTATAATGATAATAAACAACATCAACACCACATAACCACAATAAATCTGATCATTAATGATAATAATAATAATAGACACCATATAAATTATCCAACACAATAAACCTTCACAAGATCATCATATAGCCATAGAAATTATCATGAACAACATATACAATAATAAGGAAAAATAGAAACTAAATGAGATTTGGGGGCCAAATCTCTCCCACAAGCTTTTGTGTAAATAAAATAGAGAGGTTAATCCCGACTTTCCCCCCCTCTTAAAGTAAGCTTGATTGAGAGAATACTAATTGAAAGAGGAACCCAAGCAAAACACCAAGAATTGAAAGCCTTTCTTGCTTCTAATACCACCAAGTATGTGATCTATGTGTATTTTAGTGTGAAGAAATTAAAAAGTGAGAGGAGAGGGGGCGAGAGAGAGACTTACAGCAGAAAGAAGAAAGAGGATGAGAGTTGTGGTGAAGGATAAGTGTATAAAAAGAGATAAGAATTGGTTTTTTTTATAACGTATTAAATTAATTAAATTAAATGTAAATTGGTTTGATAAAATCAAATTAAAAATTCTAGAATGCCACCTCCCAAAACTGGCGTGAAAGTGCAGCAGCATTTTTCTATAATTTAAATTTTTTTATATATAAATTAGCTGGAAAAGAATTTAATTAACAATTAATTATTTTAATTAAATTTGGGTTGAAAAATCTGGGCCTACACAAGGCCACCACGCCCAGCCCAACATAAAAACATATTCTTATAAATACTTTATAAAATTTTATTTATTATATAATTATTTTATGTAAAAATGCTAAATAATTACTTAATAAATCATTTTTATATTAAATAATTTCCAGAAAATTTCTAAAATTATATTTTATTATTTTAAGCGTATTTCTAAAGTAAAAATAAATTTTAAATCTTTCTATTTATTTATATTAATTTTTTACCTTGTTAGCATTTTACTAGTTTTTAAGGATGTAACAAACATTTTATAACTTTTCGAGCTCTGATCTAGAATAATTATTAAAAATCTACACTAAAGTATATTAGTCATTCTAAACATAATTGTGTACTCAGAATTTCTGAATTTCTACCCAGATACTTTAAACAATTATTGAATAAATAGAAAAAAAATGATAAGCAAAAATGAGGGTGTTACACCTTTGAGCTTTTGGGTGGTGGTGTCAGAGGGGCTCTCAGCATAGACAAGGTTGGTAACAGTGTGGATGGTGGAGGCCAGGGAGGAGGGGGAGTAGACAACGAGAAGAGGCTTTGAGATGGAACTCCCATTTTCGTGATTTTAGGGTTAGGTGGGTTTGTTTCAGTGCTAGTCACCCCTTTTAACAAATATTTTACATCGATTGTAATAATAACCGATGTAAAATGTATATTCTACATCAATTACAATTTTAACCGATGTAGAAAGTATATTTTACGTTGGTTATTATTAAAACCGATATAAAAATTTTTGAAAAAAATTACAAAAATGCCATTACGCTTTTATTTACATAGTTCAATAAATAACCAATGTAAAATCCTGTCATTGAAACTACATTTCACACTAATGTAGAATACATATTAAATTGTTTGAATCCTTTCTGACACCATCCGAGAATGTCACATGAATTATCAAGAAAATTTGGATTCCTAGAACAACTTAAAGCATCACCTAAGTCTTTCATATTAAAGCGAATGCTTAACATATCCTAACTTTTAGTCAAAAGTCAATCAACTACTAGCAAGGAAGATATCAACAATATGTAAGACAATAATCAAGAATTCATTCCAACTACCCTTAAATGAATTTTTATCTAGAAAGATTGTCTTCAATTCTATATGGTGCAATTCCAAATCAAATTGAACCAAAAATCCACACCATTTGACTGTAATTAAAAGTTCATGTTTGTTATGATGTTTATCTACTTTCTCATCTTCATTTCCTAACAACACCCAATATTATCTGTTGGATTGAACTATCAAAATGGATAGCCAAGAGTGCATAACTGCATGTTGTAGTAATTAACTAATAGACTAGTAAGTGATTAAGCGAGGAGTATTTGTAGTATTAAGTGTTGCTATACATAATATGTTGTGGGAAATGTTTGGAGAATAAAAATTGTTGAGATTCCTTTAAATTATTTGTATTGCTTTCACAGTACTTTCCTTGATGCAAAGCTTGAGCCAATTCTAACTCACTAGGCTACCTTGAGCCATCTCCAGCATAAGTTCCTGTGCTATGCAGGTGCCCCCTTTCACCTTCTCCATCTCAACATGCCAGTGCTAAATGTGTATCCAGCGTGCACAAAAATTGTTCCATGGTGAACAAGTTGAGTAATAGATTTCAGCCTATATAATTAGAAAACAACAGTGACTTCGTTTGCTTTTGCTTCTGTTAGTTATATATATATATTGTATATATATCTGTATATATCATGTTGAGTGGACACAAAATAGATAGTGAAGGAAGCATATAAATGAAGTTTCTTGCCCACCACCTTGAGCACCAGTTGCATCTAAAAATGATTTAAATTGAGCAGCCAAAAGTCTGAATCTTGTGGGAAAACCAAACAACAAAACATCAACATCAGGAAGCCCATTGGGTGTAATAACTGGCACATCACTCTTTGGAGCTACTCCTAACTTCCAAGGACTTCTTCACGTAATGTTTCACATACCTGTATTGATGAAATTGCTACAAATTTCTAAAAGATTGTAGTAGTAACATATGTATATGCAAAAGTAAAGATTATTCTAGAATTATCTTGATACTTTTAGTTAAAAGTTAGAATACTACATAATGTAATAATTAGATAACTCTAGAATAATAAAGTTTAGATATCTCTAAACCTATCCTCGCATGCCTATAAATAGGCAATTGTATCATCATTTTTATGCAAGCACTTCCAGATATCAAATAAAGTCTTACTATCATTCACTATCAACTACTTCTATATCATTTAGCAACTTTACACATATTTTTCTAACACTAACAGTGGTACCAGAGCCATGTTCGGTCATTTATTGGGCATAGAAATATTATTCAACTACTTTCAAAAAAATCATACTATATTCCCTACTAATCTCATAATTTTTCCTTAACTAATGGCCAATAATATTCAATTCTCATCTATTCTTGTCTCTATTTTTACTGAAGAATATTATGATTTTTGGAGCATTAAAATGAATACATTTTTTTGCTCTCAAGATTTATGGGATATTATTGAAGATGGATTCACTACTCCCACAGACATTTTAACTCTTATTGTAGCTCAAAAAAAAGAGTTGAAGGAGAATAAGCATAAAGATTCAAGGGCATTATTTATTCTACAATAGGCAGTAGTTAACACAATTTTTCCAAGAATAATGAGTTCCACAAGTGCTAAAGAAGCATGGAGTATACTACAGGAGGAGTTGCAAGGAAGTGCCAACGTACGTGTCATTAAACTTCAAACTCTAAGACATGAGTTTGAATTAATAAAAATGAAGGAGTCCGAGACCATAAAAGATTACTATTCTAGGATAAAAGAAATAGTTAGTCAAACAAGAGCATATGGAGAAAATATTCTTGACAAGAGAATTTTTGAAAAAATTTTAATTTCGGTTCCCTATACGTATGATGCAATTGTGATTACAATTGAGCAAACCAAAGATCTGCCTACCTTGTTGGTGATAGAACTAATGGGCTCTCTTGAAGCATATGAGTAAAGATTGAGTAGGCATGATGTAGATTCTATCAAAAATGCCTTTCAATCAAAGCTCAAATTACGGTCTCAAAATAAAGAGTATGGAGGAAAGAAAAACAGTGGAGAAATTTCTAGAAATAAAGGAAATTCTAGAGGTTTCTCTAGGACCAATCAAGATAAATATCCTCCATGTGGCATCTACAAGAAGACAAATTACTTGGAGAAAGACTGTTGGCATTGAGGAAAGCCACAATGTTAGTACTGCAAGAATTTTGGTTATGTGGAGAAGAATTGTCCAAACAAAAACAAGCATCAAGCAAATTTTGTTGAAGAGCATGATAATGAGTAGCATCTTTTCTATGCTACTTGAGATTCCAGTGATGAAACAAGTGGAAGTTGGTACTTGGATAGTGGTTACAGTAATCACATGGCCAAAGATAGGATCATCTTCAAGGAAATTGACAACTCTGTCAAAGTAAAAGTTTGATTAGGAAATGACACCATGGTGGAGTCCAAAGGCAAAGGCATTGTCATGGTGGAGACAAAGAAGGTACAAGACTCATCAAAGATGTCCTACTTGTTCCCAATCTAAAAGAAAATCTCTTGAGCATTGGCCAAATGATGGAGAAAGGCTATGCCCTTCACTTTGAAGGAGATACATGCACAATCTATGATAATTATAGCAAAAGGCGAGAGATAGCCCAAGTTAAAATGGAGAAAAGAAATAGAAGTTTTTCGATAAGCTTCAAATATACTACTAACATTGCCATGAAAGTCCAAGTTAATGCTCATGGTTATGGCATCAAAGATTTGGCCACTTCAATACTCATGCCTTGAAGCTGCTATATCAAAAGAATATGATGAAAGACTTGCCATGCCTAAAAGAAAATAATAAAGCTTGTAAAGGATGTCTTCTTGGAAAGCAACATAGACTACCATTTTCAACTGACAAAACATGGAGAGCTAAGACTTGTTGGAGTTGATCCACACTAACATTTGTGGACCAATGAGGACACCATCACTCAATAACAACAAGTACTTCATTCTCTTCATTGATGACTTTTCTAGAATGACCTGGGTATACTTCATTAAAGAAAAATAAGAAGTCTTTAGAATATTTAAAAAGTTTAAAGCTCTCGTTACGAAGCAAATTGGGAAACATATAAAGTACTTAGAAGTGATTGATGCAAAGAGTACAACTCCCATGAATTTGATAAGTTCTATGCAGATGAAGGCATTGAGTGTCAACTTACTGTTGCATATTCTCCACAACAAAATGGCGTGTCTGAAAGGAAGAATCGCACGGTAATGGAGATGGCCAAATCAATGCTAAAAGAGAAAGGTTTGCCTGACTTTTTGGGTAGAAACAATTTACACTGCAGTTTAGATACTCAATAGGTGTCCAACTAAAGTAGTCCAAGACAAGACAACTGTTGAAGCATGGAGTCGGCAAAAGCCATTAGCTAAACACCTACGAGTATTTGGATCTATCTGCTCCATACATGTTCTTGATGAGAAGAGACACAAGCTAGAAGACAAGACTATACGAGGCATCTTCTTGGGATACAGTACACAGTCAAAAGGCTACCGAGTCTACAACTTTCAAACAAAGAAGCTCACCATTAGTTGAGATGTTGAAGTTGATGAAAATGCTTCTTGGAATTAGGAAGAAGAAAAAGTTGTAAGAAGTAACATTCCCATTCCAATGCAACAACCTTAGGAAAAAGTTGAAGAAGTAGCAGGGAATCCAAGTATGCTTCCTCCACCTTCACAACAACAAGATTCTTCACCAGAGTCTACTCCAAGACAAGTAAAATCTTTGGTGAATATATATGAAACTTGCAACATGGCCATGCTTAAGCCTAAATGCTATGAAGAAGCATCAAAGCAAGAAGTATGGGTCAAGGCAATGGAAGAAGAGATTAAAATGATCAAAAAAAATTATACTTGGGAGTTCGTAGATTGCCCACATGGAAAGGACATCATTGGAGTTAAATAGGTCTACAAGACAAAGATCTGCCTTAATGGCGCCATAAAAAAGCACAAGGCTAGATTAGTCGCTAAAGGCTACTCACAGCAACATGGAGTTAACTATAATGAGACATTTGCTCCAATTGCTTGCTTAGATACAATTAGAGCTTTAATAGCTCTTGTAGCACAAAAAGGGTGGAGCATCTACCAATTGGATGTCAAATCTGCCTTTCTAGATGCAGTGCTTAAGGAAGAGATTTATGTTGAGCAACCACAAGGCTTCATCAACAAAGGTAATGAAGGCAAAGTGATGAGACTGAGAAAAGTCTTATATGTTCTCAAGTAAGTTCCTCGAGCATGGTACAACAGGATTGATCAATACTTCACCAATCAAGGATTCAAGAGGAGCAAGAGTGAGGCAACACTATACATCAAAACTCAAGGTCAGCATGATACTCTCATCGTCTCCCTATATGTAGACGATCTTATCTACATAAGAAACAATATGAAGATGATAAATGATTTCAAAGAAGACATGATGAAGACATTCGAGATGACAGATCTTGGCTTGATGAATTACTTCCTCGGCATAGAGGTAAGACAACAAAAGGAAGGAATATTTATCTCTCAAAAGAAATATGCTGAAACACTATTGAAGAAATTCAAGATGTATGGTTGCAAGCCTGTGAGTACTTTGCTCATTATAAACTAGAAGCTGAAAAAGGATGACGGAGCACCAAAAGCTAACTCATCATGCTACAGGAGTTTGATTGGGAGTCTACTGTATCTTACAGCCACACGACCAGATATCATGTATGCTGTAAATCTTCTATCAAGACTTATGCAAAGGCCAAGTCAAATTCACTATGGAGTAGCAAAAAGAATTTTAAGATATTTACAAGGCACAAAGGAGTTTGGGATCTGGTACAAAACCATGGCCAACTCAAGGTTGACTGGCTACACTGACAATGATTAGGCAAGATCAATAGACAACATGAAGAGTACTTCAGGATATGCCTTTTCACTAGGATCAAGAGTATTCTCTTGGGCATTTGAAAAGCAAACAATAGTTGCTCAATCAATAGCAGAAGCAAAGTACATGGCTGCCACAAAATCTACAAGTCAAGCTATATGGCTTCGAAGAATACTTGGAAAAATGGGTGAACAACAAAATGGCCCTACCATAATCTACTATGACAACAAATCAGCTATAGCAATAGCGAAGAATCCAGTCCATCATCAAAGAACAAAATAGATAACTATCAGATATCCCTTTATCATAGAAGTAGAGGCAATTAAACAAATCCAGCTCGAGTATTGCATGACAGAAGATCGATCAAGTTGCAGATATTTTTATGAACGCACTGTTAAGAGCAAGATTTGAGTATCTACGAACAATGCTTGGAGTCTCCAAAATTTGTATCAAGGAGGAGTGATGAAATTGCTACAAATTTCTAGAAGATTGTAGTAGTAACATATGTATATGAAAAAGTAAAGATTATTCTAGAATTATCTTGATACTTTTAGTTAAGAGTTAGAATACTACACAATATAATAGTTAAATAACTCTAGAATAATAAAGTCTAAATCTAGAACTATCCTTGCATGTCAATAAATAGGCAATTGTATCATCATTTTTATGCAAGCACTTCCAAATATCAAATAAAGCTTTACTATCATTCATTATCAACTACTTCTACATCATTAATCACCTTTACACATGTTTTTCTAAAACTAACATGTATAGATAAAAAAATTGCAAGTGCAGAGAAATTTCCTATTTGTTCTGAATTCTATGGAGGGTTGGCTAAATCATTTTGAACATTACTATGAATTTTTGAACACTTTGGTGACAAAACGTCAATCTTTACTAAAAGTTTCATTCATATCATCCATGATGACAGTATGTACTGTAAAAAGAGGCAGAAAAATTGAGCACAATAAGCGAGTTTTTTCTTCCCCGTATATCATGTATATTTTTTGAATGAAAATAAAAAAGCTTACAAACTTGCCACAGTTTTGCTTCCACTCCATCCATGAACAGCCCTTTTTTGATATCCTCTAGCCTCTCAACATGTCCATACATAGAATAATAAATAAACATGCAATGCAAATTCCAGTCAGATTAATGATAGGGTAATACAGTAGACATTAACTAAAACTTTAGAAGCAGGATATGATATATTCTTATTGGTCTATTCTAACATAAAACTTCTTCCCTCTTTCAAGAAAACAAACACATCATCATTATTTAGCCAATTACAACAATGTCGCCTTCCATGACAAACTAACAATCCTATAATCTGCATGCTACGAATCAGTGAAAAACCATATATAGGAGACAATCTTGAACCATCTGATTTTATTTTTTTTAATTTAAGAAAAAGGGAAATCAGGTTATTCCCTTTGATCTAGCAGAGGGTCATGAACCAAGCTGCTTGAAACAAGTTGGCAACGGAACTCATTTCCCCTTTTGAGTGAAACAAGGCTTTCCATGTATCTAGCAGCTCTTAACGAGCCATTCTTTCCATAAACCTGAAGATCCTTTATTTGTTCCGACTCAGGGTCATAGTCGTACCACACTAATCCATCACTGAAGCTGCTCCACAGATATTGATTGCTCCCATAAAACCCCACAAGTTTGTAAATCTCTTCTATTGGTTCAACAGTGTATTGCTTAACCCAAGACCCTTCGTCCCAATAATCTTTCATTACCCACATGTCGAAGGACTTCTCTTTTCCCCTTACAGGATAAACAATGACACCAATTGTGGCAGATTCGTCAAAGGGAAAAAGAGTTGCAAACTCTTCTTCTGAAGAATAACGTATTCTTGGTACCTTTATCTTCCTGAAGGATTCATTGACCATGTCAAATGCTAGGACAACATCATCTTTTCTACCAGACTCATCAACAAAGCACCACCAGTGACAACAATTGTTCACATAGGTATAAATAGGAGAAGAACCCCATATTTCAATTGGAAGTGGAAGAGCAGCATCAGGTTTTCTCCAAGAGTTGGAATTAAGGCTATACAACTCAGCTGTCCAATACCCTAGTTTTCTTTCATCAGTTTCCTTCAACCAAAGGTCCCTGATCACAACAACTTTATAGTCATTAGTTTTGGAGTCAAAGCCAAACCCAGCATAATCACTCAAAGAATAAGTCCCATGGGCACCACTGAAATGGGATTCAGGCAAAGCCTTAAACTGTCTCAAAGAAGGGTTAATCATGACATTTGGATTGCCTTCAAGGAAGTATATGCCATTGCAAGGACCCAAGATTTCAGTCCAGTATTTGTGTTCAGAGTTGTATTCATAAGGGGGTTTCAAAACATCAGAAGAAACATGTTTTCTGGGATCATTGACATTCCAAGAAAGAACAGAAATGTAAGTTTTAAGGTTAGAAAGAAAGGGTCTGCGAATGACCAAGAGATTCTTCTCTTGGCTTTGAAGATTATTGTAGACAAGATAGTATTTGGTAATAAAATGAGGATCAGTTAAGAGATCGAACCAGGACTTGCAAACGTGTTTGCATTTCAGTAAGTCTTTCGCCGGCAACCTTGAGAGGATGTTTGATACCAATTCTCGTGGCAAATATTGCTCTATGCTTACCATCTCTCGTTTTGTTCCTTCAACTCTTAACATTGTTAATATTATCCTTCGAATTTTCTTGCTTGTGGCCGGGATGACAAAAAGCAAAGGAAATAAGAGACAGAAAATGAGGGAAAGCATGGTAATGGTTGGCCTTTGTTGTGGTTTAGTGTGTGTTTGTTTTAACATTTCAGTCTCTGTCCCATACTTTTATATAAAGAAAACGTGACCGAAGCAATTTGAAAAAAATGTCAGATGTGAACCACACACTTATAATCTTCGCTCTGTACATGAGTTGAATTTATGCTTTCGATTGCTTATAAAATTCATTATTGCGGACAAAGCGCGTGTCCCACTCCCACCAACTATCCACTACTTTTTGATTTTGACTTTAATGAAAATGAGGCAGACCTACACATATAGTAAAGTTCATATTATAGTAAATTTCTGCAAATAGATTCTTTTTTTTTTCGCTTAGGCTATGTTTGGTATCATGGAAGCTGAAAGGAGCGATTGATGAAGGAAGCAGGAAAACATGCCAAAATTTATTTCTTCCATCTTTTGGAATCTTCTCAAAAAGCGAAGGAACGAAAAATATCAGTAGACCCCACATCAAAAAGCTTTCCACTCCAATATGGACGGAAGACGGAAGGAAAGATAGTTTTTTTTTTTTTATTATGTAAAAAGATGAAATTGTTCTGAGGTTACTCGCATCCTGATATCCATAGCCATGCCGCATCCCATTATCACTGTTGTCGTTGAGCTCATCTGCAACTACCATTAACAGTGAGCATGGAGGAGATCGGATCTAAGGATGTCGACCTGTACTCGACATACATTGACGTGGTAAGCTCAGAAATGCGAACAGGTTGGGTGGCATTAGAAAATGGAGCAGATCTGAATGCAACATGAGAAGACAATGAGGGTTGAGACATAGGCACAGCACCATAGTTCAGTAGATGGTTCGGAGGAGAATGCCCTTTTTTTTTTTTTATAATAACTGGAGAATGCAATTTTTATTTACCTTTCGACTTACGATAAGGTAGGCTAAGAATCCGTAAGCAACTTGCTTTTTGAGTTGCAAATTTAATCGGTTTATGATAAAATATAAACACTTCATGAATTCCATTTTTCAAGTTCAGTATCCCCTTTTGCATGTTGAATGGATATAACTGCAGCTTTTTTTTCTGTTTAACTAATTCTTCTTCTTTCTCAACTTTCTCCATAGATGAAAAATGGAACCTGAATCTTCTTTCTCTACTTTTGGGTAATATGCTCTCTCTGCTTTTTAAGGTGTATGACATTTATGTCAAATTTTGATTTAATCCATTTTGTATTAGTAGCATATAAAATTCTACTTTTTCATTGCTATAATACAGATGGATACTATACACAAAAATTACAATCTGAGGAGAGCTTATTGTTTTTGACAGAAAATTTAGGTCCAGTACTTATTATAATGCTTTTTCATTGCCAATTAACTTTCTCTGTCAAAGATTATAATACTTTTTCATTGCCAGTTAACTTTCTCAGCACTTTTTATGTCCTTTAATCAAGACCCAAAGTTTGCTGTTTTGTTGGTTCTTAATCAAACAGAATATTAAGCTTTTTGTTGATCTAAAATCAGGTTTGGGGAGTATGTTTGGTCCCCTACAAAAATAAGAGGTAATGTCTTTCTTGAGCTTATTTCAACGTGTCTGACTATGAAATTGGGGGTGGTTTACATCACAAACGTAATTTCCCCTTCATTAAACATCTCCCTCCACTCCTTTTTAAGTTTGTCTGTAATGATTATTTTGTAAAATATTTTCCTTTTACATGTTGAACATTCCACCCTTCCCCGCTATTTCACTATTATTGACCAGCATATACTGCTACTTTCCCTCAATTCTTAAGTTATTTATGTATTATCGTATGAGAATGTTATGATGTGTTTGCTAGAGAAATGTTGTTTAATTTATTGTGTGTATCACAAATTCATAATGCATTTCACATTTTGGATATATTTGTGCATTGTTAAAATTTTGCAACACTTGACTATATTACTGTTTGAAGTTTGATAAGTCTCTATTTTGAGGGATAATAAGCATACCTTTTATAATTTTTTAGAAGCTTACATTGACTGCTGTATTAGTAATGGTTAAACTTGAATGTGCTAAATGTTGTTTATTTTTCTGTCTCATTGCTTATGATGGTAGTCAATGAGGTGACTTAGATGAACATGATATTGTCATGGATTATGGAGCATAGTATGCAGAAGAAAAGCATAAGCTTTTTAAGTTAATGACGGACCTTAATTTTAATGGGGAATCTGGTTCTGAGGCAAATACAACACTACCCAAATTTAGGTGGAGTTCCTCTATCAGATGGGTTTTACTCACCAGACTACAAGGGAGATTTTGGAGCTAGGGTTTTGGTTCTTCTTGCCATGGATGATAAATAACTTTTGTCTGAGGTATGATTCACTATATGATAGTTTCCTGTTCATTCAATTAAACCAGAAGGCTGCATTTTGATTCTTTTTCTATATTCTATTACTATATATGAATGAGACTACTACCAAACTTACCGTTTTATCCCCCAGAATACATGTGTTAGCATCTGGATGAATTTTTTCCTGCTCCTCATTCACAACATTGAACACTCGCCTCTGACTTTTATTCTACTTACACGCACACTAAAAACAAAATATGTTTACATTTCATCACTTCTTCTTTGCGATTGAGTCATAGGGCAGCAGAGATCGTCATTTTTTTCTTCGCAGCGTCGGAAATTGTCTTTTTTTGTTCACAGCGACAGAAAAGAGAGCATAACACTGCATCACCTAGGGTAGAGAGTCTCACTTCGCATCTTCTTTTTTTCTTCTTTGTTACCTTTTTGTTTCTATAACACTCACATCCTTCGTTGTCCTTCTATTTTTTGTGTTCCTTCTTCTTTTGCCCAGAGATTTTTTTTTCATCAAATTTGGTACTTGGTTGTGTTTTGAACATTTGGTATTCTAAAAGTCATTGCAAATCAGGCTATTTAATAAAAAGTTTGAATGATTGGAAAAAATAGTGAATTGATCAGTTGTTAATATGTGGGAGAATTAGTTTCATGATTTGATCACAAAGGTCTCTTATATTTGCTTTGTTTAACTCTGAAAAGCGAGAATTTGCTTTCGTTTTTGTCTCATCAATTTTGGCATTGCAGGGAAGGGTGAAAACCTTGGAAGCAAGACCATGTCTGAAGTTTCAGCCAACAAAACCAGTGATTGACGTAATTTTGTTTGGTATGGTTACTTTTTACACCGATTAATTACTTCTACGTCTTCTTTATGTTATTTATGCTTTCTTCCCCATATGTTGTCTAATGTTGATCATGCTTCCAAAATAAATATTACCTGATCCTCTATTTGTTTATAGGTGTGTTGATAATAATTTATGCTTTTATCATCTCTTTTGATTGATAGCAATGTTTTAAATCTCGGATAGCGAAGCATAGCGGTTGAACCTGAAAATGCTATAGCGGTATAGCGTATAGTGGAAGGCCGCTATTCTAAATTTTTTATGTAGTTTATGTGATGTAAACTATATGCAGCAGAGGGTTTAAACATTTCACTCACAAGGGTTGTCATGGCTGAGAAATGATAACAGAAGATAGGGAAGGACAGAATCAGTATCAGTCCTGGAAGAACAGAAAAAAGTAGCCAAAAAAAAATATTAAATCAAAAAACAGACAAAGAAATGCAGTTCCTGGAACCAGGAAAGCAGTTGCTGGGCTGCTGGAGCAGGTCACGAACTGCTGGAGGAGGTCAGGAACTGCTGGAGCTAGTGGGTGGAGTCTTAGTAAGCTGTTGGAATGAAGTGGGTCTTAGGAAGGAAGAAAGTTGAAAGAAAAAAGAAGGGTCTGATGTCCTTTACGTTTCAGAGGAGTAGGGGAGTAGGAGAAACTAGAAAAGACAAATGAAAAATAAGGAAAACTTTTTGAAGCCTCCTTTACGTGTTTCAGATTTTGTTCAGAAAAAGGAAGGGCTGATGGAGTAGGTTCTCAGTAAACAGAAAGTCAAAATAGTTTTTTAATTAAATATAATAAACTGTAACTAAAATATTATTTTAACATAGCTGTTTAGAACATGTAGGTGCCCTAACGGTTATTTTTCAAAAGCTAACAGGGTGTTTTTTTTTTCATGGGCACCTGCAGAAACGCTATAGTGGCACTATCCCAGCCGCTACAGCCACGATTCCGGCAGCTACGCCGGCCGCAACGGCCACTACAGTGAACAGCCCCGCACCAGAGGTCCTTGTCGCTGCCAGGGGCTGCTCCGCCCCGCTATGGCGCTATAGCACGCTATTTTAATCCCTGATTGATAGTTGTCATAGGAAGACTCAAAGTCCATATGATTTCAGTTAGACAGACTTGGTGTAAAAGATTGATAAAATGTCTAAGGCTAACCTTAAACCTAAGGCAGTTATTAAAAAGCAAAGTAGAAGAATATAGGCATAGATCAATGGCAATTTAATTTTGTCAAGACATACAGAGGCATATAAAGGTTTTAGCAGTGTCTAAAAATCCTTGGAAGACTCCCTGCATCACTAATCAGAGAAGAACAGCAGGAGCACCAAGGGACCTCAATGTCAGTTACTACTGTGCAGGGTGTAGCATAGGAGAGTCCTGTATAAATAATCAATATTATTTGGCAATCACTAAAGGAACAAGTTAAATTAGACATCAAAGTGCTATCAGCCTAAAAGTAACATTCTTAATATTTATGTAGAAGTACTTACAGAAGTTACTCCCACGAAGTTCAATAAAAGTTTTGCTTCAGATTTAAGAAATATTGCCCGGATGAGGCCAAGGATGACACCTATAATTAATGCTGATGAAGCTAAAGGGATATGCCTTATCTTATGTTCCACCTGTAAATGACCAAGAAAATGGAATGGTTTAAATTGCCATGTACAAAACCTGAGGCTAACTTAAATGTTGAAAATCAGGAAAGTTTGAATTCAGTAGTTACTTAAATCGGCAATGAACCATATGGATCAAATAGAAAGCAGGCACAAGAAAATGATGCTAAACTCAATGTCAACAAGCAAAGTGATGTAAGTTTAGATTCAAATGTTGCTGCCGTGAATGATGATGAAGCAGAGGAAAAATCAGTAAGCATAGATGCTGCGGTTAAAGGAAACAAAGAGATTAGAAACAATTGGCATTCCTCAACATTGCTCTGTGCAGGTACTGCTTTAATTGCAGGCGCAATTTTCCATCTAAGAACAAGCAGATTTCTCTAGAGAAGCCATCTAGGCCCATAGAAATGGACATGCTTGAAGATTCATCATGCCCTTCAAAAACGAGAAGCTTTTAGCAAAGCTCATTCTATAGCGAAAAATTAGTGAATGAATGTCACAGGTTAGGCCTAGAGAAGAAGCGCAAGGCTGCCAACCCAGCAGTTTTGGCTAAAGCTGATACACCTGAACTTTTGGGTTCAGAAACTGACTTCAATTCTTAGAATCTCCGGTATGGATATTGACAATATCATTGCATGCAGTACGTATTACTTGCAAGCATAACCTAAAGCATGAACCATTCTCTGAACCATCAAGTGAGGAATGCCTCTATTCCAAGTCTTTAGGATCACCATGACATTGGGGAGATTGGTTAGTATACCAGTGGTGGCTTCTCTAGCTCTGCCTTGAGCAGTAAAACAACACATTTAGAAGCTATATCAGCAATATTGGTTTCTGTAAAGGCACTCAAGTCTAGCAAGAAACCAACATTGCTCCTATGTGCTGAGCAAACAACTTTTGATTCTTTTAAGAACATGGACAGTATTGGTTTAATAACCTGTGATAGTTCAATATTCCTCTCTATGTGTTAGTGTTTTACATCTGTAGTGTATCAAAATTCTTAATTTAAAAAAATAAAATTAACACTCAGCTTCCTATTATGTACGTAATGGTACTTTTATGTGATAATAACTCTTTGGTTTCAGCATCCATAGGTGGACATGCTTCCAAGCATCTACTGTCCTTTACAGCAGCAACTTTGTGTGTATGTTCAAGCATGGTATTATAACATATGAGTACAACTATGTATGATATGCAAATGTTTAATTTTTATTATCAATGATGAAGTATGTGCTATGTTATTGGAGAAACTATAAAATTTTAGCGAAGTTTTTAAAATGAAATTTAAATAGGTGGAACCATATGATTCCACCGATTGAAGTTAATCCGGATGTGAATGAAGTAGAGGCAGTGGAGTTGGTGGCCTATACAACTATCCATTGTATGAATTTGGAAGGGAAAGATAGACCAATCATGGCTGACATTGTGGTCAATTTGGAAAGGGCTGTGGCTATTTGTGATAGTAGCCGTGATAGCATTTCAGTGGTACTATCTCTGTTGTTTCAGAATGATATAGCCCAACCTCGGGAAAGAGGGAGGAAAATATTGAAAATTTTGTGAGTTCTTATTGATTCTTTCTGAATTTCATACTAACTTTATTGGTTCTTTCTGATATACTATATGGGTAAACTCTTGGCCCGTAAAGATTAGGGGAATCATCAAACATTACGCTACAGTATTGTAGATTGTAGAATTTTGCCAAATTACCAACTGCCAAGCAGAAAATTGGTTCATTTACAATCTATTTTGGCAATTTAATTTTACAAAATATATTTATACATGGCATGACACATTAAAGTATCATTAATGCCTGAAGTATGTGTATGTGTGTATAAGCATACTGATATTCCACCGATTGAAGTTAATCCATTAACTTTACAATCTCTTTTCTATAGATGACAAAACTTATGCCATGAAAAAGGTCTTCAATCAGAAGAATGAATAGCTGGAGTTGGTCAGGGAGGAGATTCATTTTTTGTTGCCGTTCAATCGGCCAAATGAGGTTTCTTGCATTCTTTTCCAACTTTTAACATCCGTACAGATTTTTTTGTTCAATTGGTGATATATTATAAAAATTTAAATAATATTATTTCGTTAACAGCAACCCCTCTAACGTTTTTTTTTTTGGGGTTGAGAAAACCCCGCTAACGTTTAATTCGAAATAATTTGCAAACACATGAACAATGAATCTGATTTAACTTAAAGTATTTACCATTATCTAATAGGGAAAGCAAATCAAAACAAAGATAAATAGAGAAAGAGAAGAAAAGATTGTTAAGTGTATGAGATAACATGTCAATGCTTATAATTATGAGGCACTTTCTTAATCATGGTACATCAACGGTGCTTATTGATGATGCATTGCGGTGGTGCATATTTTAATTTGTTGGGTCTGCAACATGGCTAGTCTACCAAGTAAAGTTTGTCCAGTTTGCTTAGTATACTAGGATGTAGCAAATAAAGAATTTCTTATTTGGTGACAGATGTTCTTCATTTTTAATTCTAATTATTGAATTGTTTCATCATGTCTTATTTTGATTTTTTATAGGAGAGGGAATGCTTATTTCCCTTATGGCACTAATAAGGTGTACAAGATTGTCGAGAATGACTGAGAGAGTCTGAATGATTTTGGGAGAGTTGGAGTTTTGCAAAAAAGCAACAAATGGGAATTGGGAATTGGGACTTGGGAAGGGGAGCGAAGAAAACTCTAGAATTTCATGTCTAAGGTTAACAAAATTTATAGATGTTAGTGATCAAGCACTTAGTTATAAAATATTAAAATTAAAAGGATTTGGTTAAAAGTTTTATAATTATACGGACTTAGTTAAAAATACAATGAAATTATAAGGATTTACATATTAACTTAACCTTTTAATATTATAAAGTTATATTTAAAAAAAAATGTCTGTTTGAGTTTTTTTTTTTTACATCTGCAGTAGCGTTTAACCCATGTTATACACGGGACATATGCTTAGTTATATACACATTGATATTTTTTATTTTATTTAAAATACTTATAAAATTGTATGAGAAATTTTTGTTTAAAAATTTTAAACATTTATAAATTATGTTAAATTTAAATATTTTTTGTAATTTAAAAATGTGAAATGATAAAATAATTCAATTATTTTATATTTATATTGTAAATAGAAATATTTTATTAACTTTATAATATTTAAAATTTATAAAAAATATTTTGAATAATTTAAAATATAAAAATTGGTTAAATTAGATGTAAACTATTGAAATCAAATATTACTTAAAATTAATTAATTATTATTATTTTAATCTCTAATAGACAATTGTATCTAATTAGCAGTTTTGTAAGATGAGTTGTTACAGATGTTTAGTATTTTTTTCTACTTGTGAGAAGAAAATGTACTAATTATTAAGTTCTCTAATGTGGGTATTTTTTCTCCTTAACATATTTGTGCAATATTAAATAATCATAGAAAAGTATATTAGTTGTAATAAATACTTAAAAGAGTGATATTTTTGTTCAAATATTTCAATCAATTTTATATTAAGGATTTATAATGATGTTAAAATGATTAAATATGTTATATTATATTTAATATTGCACTTAAAATTAAATATTATTGTAACTTTGAAATATGAAATGATAAAATAATTTAATTATTTCACAACAATATTCCAAACAAAAATAAATTGTTATTTTCATAATATTTTAAGTTTACAAACAATACTTTGAATAATTCAAAGTATAAAAGGCAATTAAATTAAAAGCAAACTACTGATCAAATAGTAGTTAAAAATATTGTTTGAAACAAATTATTACTTTTATATTTTTAAGTAATTGAGTTAAATAATATGTACTGATGGAGAATTTAAAATAACTCATACAATGCATAGAATAAAATAATTGCTATATGACAATATAGTAACAACATTTTAATTTACAATAAAATTAGATATTTTAAAGCAAAAAAAATAATATAATATATTCAATTCTAGCGATATACGGATTTAATAATTGTATTTTTAATTTTTTAAAAATTTATATAAAATAAATATTTTTCATTTATTTTAATTATTAACAATATTATATATTTTGTATTTTATAGTGAAAATAATTATACACCCGAGACTCAATATTAATTGCGTATTATATAAATATTATCTATTATATAAAATATTCATACAATTTTAAATCAGTATACCATTTAAATATTATATAGATATTAAATCATAATAATATATATATATATATATATATATATCATTATTAATATATTTAATAACAAAAAATAGCTTTTATTTAATGAAAATTTATTTAAATTAATTATAAAATATCTTTATTTTAAAATACTCTTTCTAATTGTTTTTATAATTTTATAAAATAATAATGTTAATAAGTATGTTAAAAGAAAAATGTGTATAATAAAAAGAAAAAATGTACATAAGAAGAGGGATATAAAAAAAATGCACTGTACGATGAATAGTAAAAAGTAAAAACTTTTCAAATTTAGTATGTCTTAAAGTTAAGTGCATAAAAGAAACTAAAATTGACACTTGGCAAAACTTTCCATTTGGTACTTTTCAAATTTATATACTATAGATTTCTAAGCTCTGTTTGATTCTTCTTTTGCATAAAACATTTTGTTTCTTAATAGAATGGGGCTTGGGAACCAATGGGAGATAAATGAATGAATAAGGAAAGCTTAGTCTAATTAGCTTATATGTTTGCTTCCACTTTTATGAGTTTCTCTACAGTTATTGCTACTTCTCTTTTGGGTGCTTCATTCTTTTTCATCCTTCTAAATTGTGTAGGTCTGGAGTAATGTATCATAGTCAGTTAAGAGTGGATATACATAAAGGAGTAATTCAATATTCTTCACTATGTTAGTATTTTACATGTGTAGTGTATTGAAAATTTTAATTTAGAAAATAAAATTAACACTTTGATTTTATTTTATTTTATTTATCATTGAATTGCTATATCTCTGTAGATATATTAGTTGGTTATAGAAATATTGCAAAAAAAACCAACTTTATGAGACATTAATATGCTTATCTCTCTATAAGCAAGATAACCTTCAATGACTTCAATAGAATCCCGCTTTCTCACAGTACATGACTATCACCAAGACTAACTAGATCATGTAAGTATAAAGTGAGAAATACTATGTCTTAATTATTGAGTTAAATTAATCGTAGCTTCTCTATTATTTGTTTTAATCTTGTTTTTTTTTTTTAAATTGTTTTAATCTTATCTTTTAATGTCTTAATCAAAATTTTATCAAAAAGAGCGTCAGCAATTGATAGTTCAGCACAATCATATTACTATCATAATTATATGCTATGAACACAACATCATAAAATATAGCTTTAGAATGAAATAGTATGTAGCTTTTTAGATCTCCTTTAATTGATAAGGATGAAGCTGTCAAATATGTCCAAACAGATTAAACTAAGTAGTGTGTTGATTGTTATATAGATATTTATCTACTAAGTGGCCATGAAACAAAGAAAATTTCCAACATGAATAAAGCAGGGTGTAACGTCCCATTTTTTTTTAGAAAAACATAAATTTCTTAAAAAAATGTTATAATTAAATTATTCTTTAATCCAAATAAATAGTAATACTTTATTAAACAAAATTAGAAGATTATGATGAAAAGGTAACTAATTTAATGAATAAAGTTAAGTTAATGCAAATAAATATAGTAACGTAACATAATTAAACAATAATTGGACATTAAAAATAAATATAAAGTATACAATAAAATTTGATATAGCTGCACATAAGTGCAGGAACTTTCGAAGGTGATTGCATGAGTTTGACTAGTTTAGAGTCACAAAATTAATAGATGGAAAAGAAATGCAATGGTATAATTACTAGATCAAGTAGCAATTAAATTACAAGATCTTTTGACTTTTTCCTACAACAAATTCACGCTATCTGCAATTATGATCAACACAAATTCACATCAGTGTCAGTTAGTAATTAAAATACATTTGACGTCACTGCAAGACTTTTGGTTTAAATAATAATAATAATAATAATAAAATAAAGATTAAATATTAATTTAATATTTCATGGTTTCGTAAGTTTTC
Organism: Spatholobus suberectus; assembly: GCA_004329165.1. Taxonomy (NCBI): domain Eukaryota; kingdom Viridiplantae; phylum Streptophyta; class Magnoliopsida; order Fabales; family Fabaceae; genus Spatholobus; species Spatholobus suberectus. Next base: position 39,608,476 of record CM014732.1, read on the forward strand.
CTATAAATAGACCCCGCCCTCAGTAACATAATCTGCACTTTAGTAACAACTTCTTTCTTCTTTGTTGGAGTTTACGTGAAGAGAGAGAGAGACAGAAAGCGAGCGACAACCAAAGTAAAGAAAAAAAGATTGAAGACTAGTACATCATTTATTCAAGATCAAAGTGAAAGCTTGGATCATCTTTTCAACAAACTAAGGTAGTGGGGATAGTTGTTTTATCATCCTTTAAAAAGAAGAAATATAATTATTTTAAGTCATGGGGTGGCCCTAGCCTCATATTTTACTATTTCTAATGTTTATTTTCAGTTATTTATATTTATGTCATTTATTTTATTTCCAGCGATATACTGGTACACTCTAATTTTATTTTCAGTTATTTATATTTATGTCATTTATTTTATTTCCAGTGATATACTGGTCCACTCTAATTTTATTTTCAGTTATTTATATTTACGTCATTTATTTTATTTCTAGTGAGATACTGGTCCATTCTAAATATTATTTCAATTATTTATATTTCTGTTATTTATTTTATTTTGAGTGATATACTAGTCCACTCTACTGATTATTTTCAGTCATTTATATTTCTGTTATTTATTTTATTTCCAGTAATATACTGGTCCACTCTAAATTTTATTTTCAGTTAATTCTATTTTTGTCATTTATTTTATTTCCAGTATTATATCGATTCATTCTAACCCTTATTTTACAGTTATTTATATTTTTTTCATTTAATTTATTCTGCAGTAATATATTGGTCCATTTCCAATTGTTACTTCTCAATATTTATTATTTATTTCGTTCTCTAGGGATATACTTATCTAAAAATAACTTTTAATTTTTAGTTATTTATTTTTTTGTCATCCAATTTTATTAGTTAATGAATAGTTTCATTTAATTCTAGCATTGACTAAATATTTATGAAGTTAAATTCTTGAGATAAAGTTTACATAAAATGTTTAATAAAAAAAAATTATTATAGGTAGTTACGTTAATTTTTCTTTACGTAATTCCTAAACTTAAATAGTTATATGTAATTACTAAATTTTACATCAATTATTTAATTAAATAATGAACAAAAATTATTTGGTATTTACGTTTAAATTTTCTTAAGTAATTACTAAACTTAAATAGTAGGTAGTTACTAAAAGTACATTAATTATTTGACTAAATAATTAATTAAAATGTTATTCAGTTATCTAAGTAAATTTTAATGGTTTAATCGAACTATGTTATTATAAATTAAATTTATTATTGAGATGAATTTTAACTTTAAATATCATAACGATCAAAATTATTATTGAAAAAGTTAGTAATAATATGAGTTTAATAGTCATGCACTAACAGTGTAATGTAGTTTTACACTGTCATCCAATCATAAACCACCATTTATTGTAAGTTTGTTGACTTTTATAATAAATATTTTAAAAGTCATATTAACAATGATTTCTGATTAGATGACAGTGTAAAACTTTTTACACTGTTAGTACATGACTATTAAACTCATAATATATTGTGATGAATTAAGATAAAATAAATGATTTATTTCAAAGGAAAAAATATATTTATCTATATAGGTAATAATAATAATAATAATTGTTAAAAAAGTTTATTTCATTACATTTCATATTGTGCATAAATAAGGGGTTGAGCTACGCACTATGCTAGTAGTGAAGAGTTTGATAGTGGAGGCTTTCAAACCTTGAGGTTGGGTGAGTATGGAATACACATGTGATAAAGGGGTAGCAACCTTGTATCGTGTTGCCCTAGGCCCTACTCTATTCCATCCTGACTAGTCACTAAACTACTCATGATTGGTTGATGGAGCTACTTTGGTATAGTCATTTAATGCTAGCCAATGATATTATACTAATTTTATAAATGCCTATTGAGACAAAGTGTTACTCTCCCAATCACTCCCCCATGCAAAAAGAATTATCTCTCCATGGAGTAGTATGATTATGGGCCCCATGCATATGCATGTCATATAGCATTAATATTTTATCAATATCACATTTATTAAATAAATGGAGTGTCATAATTATATTTCATTTTTTTAAGTTAATAGTATGATAAAATACACTAACCCTTCTATTTTAATTTCTTTCATTCCATGTATATGATAAAAGATGGAAGTGCAATCCAATATTCCTCCTTATGCGGCGATTATTAATGTGGAATTCTATGAAAACAATTGGGAAGTAGATCGTCAAGTTTCTAATGTCAACTATAAAGGAAGAGCTCAATTCATCATAACCTCTCCTTATCTGATGGAGCCAATAGTTTTAAATGGTCCCATAGTGATGACATTTTCCTTACCTTTTACCGGTATTTGGTCACCTACTCCATCAAACATAGGATTTCCTCATCTCTATATGTAGAAGACTAAATATAGTTCAACTAAAACTTGATAGATGTTACATAAATAACTATCAAGTGCCAAGAGAATCTGTAAAATCTACATTATGTTTGAAGATAGTTGTATATATATTTTTTTTAACAAAAATGTACATTATGGGTGTTTATATTAATTAATTTTTTCAACTATTACTAACATATACTTTTTATTTTCATGTTGGGAATGACTAAAATTATTCATAAAGAAAATGAATCTAGGACAGCTAGACATTCTTCTTGAGACTCAAATCTATTGTGTATTCATCAGATCTCACTTCGATATTAATTATGGAAATTGAAGAGTCTCCTATGAAGGAAACGCAATAGTTGAAATAATACCACCATTTTGGAATCATGACAATTCAATTGTATTTGTTGGACCAGTAATTTTAAACTTCACGTTACCACTAGATGTGATGTGGACGCCTTTTTTTTCTTTCCCTCAATGAAAAAAAAAATAAATGGGATAGTGAATGGTAGTAATATATATATACATAAGAGTAGTTTGAATAGTGTTTGAGAGAAATGTACAAACAAGGAATAATTTGAATGTTAATGTATAATAGTAATTATATAATATAGATTTACAAATTATAAAGTAGTATTAGTATCCATATGTAAATATAAATTGGTGTAATAATACAGGGATTTTTTTTCTATATTATAGACTTATCTATAATAATATAAATCTATATTATAAATAAATAAAATCCTATATCATATAGGTGTTGCACAGGGTCTTGATAGAATTTAAAAAATAGAGACTAGAGAAAAAAATTGACAGCATGAACAGATCAGGACCCTAACAGAATGGTTTATTTAATTATTTTTATCTAAATTTGATGATTTAGATCATCTAACATTACATTTACATATCAGCATGTAGAAAGTGAATTAATATAACTATTATCCACATAGTGACTATTTTAACACCTCACTATTTGCTTAGTTGTTCTATTGCTTTTTCTCCATAGGCATTGATAAGGAACAAAACGTAAAAAAGAATGTTGCAGCAGAAGCACGTTTACAACAAAAATCTATGCATTCTTTTAGACTTTTAACTAATGTGCTATCATGCTCTACTACTTGTTTTTGTTGTTGTTGTACTTTAGTAGTCTTTCGCTTGAATGAGCTTTATTTTGTTGTTAGGGTGATTAAGTGCTTTGGTTTATGCCTATGCGAGAAGTGCATGTGTGAACTATGAAAATTTTAATTTCTGTTTTTAATTTGAATAATATAATATATTTTATTTTTTTTCCTAATTTGGACTCATAGACAATATGGATGCTACAAATAAATTTGTAAGAAGTTAAAGCTTAGCCAAATTTTTGTTGCTTATGTATGGTGCATGACTTATGATGAGGTACTAAAGAATTCAAATTGTCAATTTCTTATACTCTTTTCACTTCTTCAAATTAATCTTCTTTATTATTGTAGTGATAAAATTAATTGGTACATGTAGAAATTGAGATTGGTAATTGGTTGATGTTAGATTGACTGCATAATGCCTTAGTATGATCTTTAATTTCTATATTAATTTTCTAATAAGACATTCTTACAACAAAATTTGACTACTTTGGTTCATTTTCTATTAATTTTGGAATGCCAAGTGGAAGAAAGTTATAACAAGTGGTAGAATGAACTTCAGCTATTTTGATTACTTAATTTGGTTTACTATAGCAACTATTTGTTTGGAGCCATTCCAGCATTTACTTTAGTTTATTGTATCTATAGTCTTAACAAGCCACTGAAAATATTTATCTTAGAGTTAGATTATTGTGATAGAAACGACTGTTGCCATATAAAAAAACAAAAAGTTTCATGTCCTTTTTGTGCAAGTCCTATGAACAACTCTAAGAAGAATCATTCACAAAAATTTTGGATTTGTGTTTTATTGTTATAACCATATACATTCCGATGCTTGACTTTGTAGTCCCCACACATCAACGTCCATTGTTAGGTACTCTGCTTCTTTTTTTTCATTGTCTTTTTTCCAAATGCCAAAGATTTCATTCACCAAACATTCCATTTTGTGTTGTTTGATTAACTACTTAATATGTAATATGATTAGTGGAAACATAACCAAATCAATCTTAAAAGGTGAGCTTTTTTCATTTTTTTTTTGCTTCAAATCATGAAACATCATCAATAAGTTTCCTAAGCAATATTATTTACACAATTTAAATTCATCTGAGTAGATTCTATTTAACTAATGATCACCACTTAAAATCATTGAACTTGTTAAATCTTATTTGACACTATTACTTAAGTGGAACCAAATATTTGTTGGTGCAAGTACATACACATCTGGCTTACAAATATGCATACAAACGAATAAGACCCGTGCGAAGGCACGAGTAACACACTAGTTTATAGAGATAGTATGTTCCACATGTAAAGTTGTCTTCCATGTAACAAACAACATTAACCCAGTATCACTAAAGAGTGTGTTAGAGAATGTATTATTGTTGGAAAACAATTCAAATTTTCAATTAAAAATCTCTATGATATTGTTTAGATTTAAAAATATTATTTTTTTATTTTAGGAATTTGTTTGCTCTTTTAATATTAGGAGTTCTTGAGAGGATAAGAACTACCCAGCCTATAGAGGGGGTCACCTCGGCCTAGAGAGGAAGGTCATGTGAAGGGAGGTTTTTCAAGTTTGTCCAAAAAAACTTGTAATGAGATGAAATGTTATTTGAAAAAATGAATATTATTGGGATGTTTTTGTGAACGTACACAAGAGGTGCCAAACCAAGTTAAATTGGTGTCCTTTTGTTATTTCTATTTTGTGTTTTTTTGTGTGAAGAGCTTTGTTTTTCAACAATGATATCAGAGCTTATGAGGTTTGATGGCCTATTAGGCGAGTGTTGAAGCTAATGGTAGATCTAGGTGGGATCCTTGTGTCAGAAGTCTTCTTGGCAATAGGAAGTCAAGCGGCGTGTCGTGGTAGCTAACTTGTGTCGAAAGTCTTCTTGGCAATGAGGGAGTCAAGCGACGTGTCGTAATAGCTAATGACGATGCAACCAATATTCTCAAAGCAAAGGTGGAGAACACATCAAAGATTGTAGTGCGAAAGTAAGATTGAAGATGATTGGGACAAGCATTCATGAGGACGTAAGTTAAAGAGGAAATTTGAAAATTTTAATCGAGGGAAAAATTGTTGGAAAACAATTCAAATTTTCAATTTAAAATCTTTAAGATATTGTTTAGATTTAAAAATATTTTTTTTAATATAAAGATGCAAGTTGTATAAATAAAAGTTCTTGATAGGAGAAGAACCACTTGAATTGTAAAGGAGTCACCCTCGCCTGGACAGTGAGTGTTGTGTTAAGAAATGTTTTTCAAGTTTGTCTAAAAAACTTGTAATAGAATGTAATGCTATTTAAGAGAATAAATATTATTGGGATGTTTTTGTGAACATAGATGACAAAAGATGTCAAAACACATTAAATTAGTGTTCTTTCGTTGTTTCTATTTTGTGTTTTTTGTGTGAAGAGATTTGTTTTTCCCAATAGTTTCTAGCACTCTTCATATTGAGAAAAGCTAATAAGGACTGACTTTACTGCTAAAAATAAAGAGAACCTTTTCTTGTATTCGAGGTGTGGAAATACCTCTAGAAGAAAGAAAGAAGCAAATAGAATTCAATGGAGTATTTCTTTTCCGTCTTATTCCATTTCATGTGCCACTAATTTTGCAACTTCCAAAAGAAAAAAGCACAGTAACAAACACAATAACAGAACCAAAAGCAAAATAACAAACCCAATAATAATGTGAGAACACATCAACCAAATTAAAATGCATGACAGACTGTAAAACGGACAAGCTAACAGCTAGCTCTTAGTGAATAAACTCCACCCATCCAGCTAGGGTTTTGCTCAGCCTTTTGGGCCTCCCATTCATTGTTGGATCTCCTAGCCCATCCTTTTCTTCATCCACAGCCTTATTAACAGCTGTCAACTCCTCCACGCGTCTATAATTCTACTAAATGAAAAGTTTCATTCATATCATCACATAATTACTGTATGTGCTGTGAAAAGAGGCAGAATAACCGAGCACAATAAGTACGTTTGTTCTTCCTCGGTACATCATGTATATATTTTGAATGAAAATGAAAAAGTTTACAAACTTGCCACAGTTTTGCTTCAACTCCATCCACGGAAGCAGCCCTTATTTGATCTCTTCATCTAGCTTCTCAACATGTCCATGCATAGGATAATAACTAAACATGCAATGTAAATTCTAGTCAGATATGATTAACGATAGAATAATACAGTAGACATTAACTAAAACTTCAGGAACAGGATATGATATATTCTTTTTGGTCATAGGACACTGATTAAATAATAGACAAGTATATTAGAAACTGATGGAGCTTTCATGTAAAACTGAAGTATGAAATAAAAAACACCGAGACTTGTGCACATACACAAATAAAATCTGAAAAATAACAAAGTAACTCAAAGTAAGAATAATATACGATATGATTCTAACATAAAACTTCTTCCCTCTTTCAGGAAAGCAACAAACACATCATAACTATTTTATTTAGCCAATTACAACAATGTCACTTTTCATGACAAACTAACAACCTATAATTTAAATCTACAAATCAGTGAAAGACCATACATAGGAGACAATCTCGAACCATCTGATTCTCGTTTATTTTTTAATTTTATTTTAGGAAAAAGTGAAATCAGGTCATTCCCTTTGATCTAGCAAATGGTCAGGAACCAAGCTACTTGAAACAAGTTGGCAACTGAACTCTTTTCCCCTTTTAAGTGAAACAAGGCTTTCCATGTATCTAGCAGCTCTTAACGAGCCATTCTTTCCATAAACCTGAAGATCCTTTATTTGTTCCGACTCAGGGTCATAGTCGTACCACACTAATCCATCATTGAAGCTGCTCCACAGATATTGATTGCTCCCATAAAACCCCACAAGTTTGTAAATCTCTTCTATTGGTTCAACAGTGTATTGCTTAACCCAAGACCCTTCGTCCCAATAATCTTTCATTACCCACACGTCGAAGGACTTCTCTTTTCCCCTTACAGGATAAACAATGACACCAATTGTGGCAGATTCGTCAAAGGGAAAAAGAGTTGCAAACTCTTCTTCTGAAGAATAACGTATTCTTGGTACCTTTATCTTCCTGAAGGATTCACTGACCATGTCAAATGCTAGAACAACATCATCTTTTCTACCAGACTCATCAACAAAGCACCACCAGTGACAACAATTGTTCACATAGGTATAAACAGGAGAAGAACCCCATATTTCAATTGGAAGTGGAAGAGCAGCATCAGGTTTTCTCCAAGAGTTGGAATTAAGGCTATACAACTCAGCTGTCCAATACCCTAGTTTTCTTTCATCAGTTTCCTTCAACCAAAGGTCCCTGATCACAACAACTTTATAGTCATTAGTTTTGGAGTCAAAGCCAAACCCAGCATAATCACTCAAAGAATAAGTCCCATGGGCACCACTGAAATGGGATTCAGGCAAAGCCTTAAACTGTCTCAAAGAAGGGTTAATCATGACATTTGGATTGCCTTCAAGGAAGTATATGCCATTGCAAGGACCCAAGATTTCAGTCCAGTATTTGTGTTCAGAGTTGTATTCATAAGGGTGGTTCAAAACATCAGAAGAAACATGTTTTCTGGGATCATTGACATTCCAAGAAAGAACAGAAATGTAAGTTTTAAGGTTAGAAAGAAAGGGTCTGCGAATGACCAAGAGATTCTTCTCTTGGCTTTGAAGATTGTTGTAGACAAGATAGTGTTTAGTAATAAAATGAGGATCAGTTAAGAGATCGAACCAGGACTTGCAAACTCGTTTGCATTTCAGTAAGTCTTTCGCCGGCAACCTTGAGAGGATGTTTGATACCAATTCTCGTGGCAAATATTGCTCTATGCTTACCATCTCTCGTTTTGTTCCTTCAACTCTTATCATTGTTAATATTATCCTGCGAATTTTCTTGCTTGTGGCCGGGATGACAAAAAGCAAAGGAAATAAGAGACAGCAAATGAGGGAAAGCATGGTTGTGGTGGCCTTTGTTGATTTAGTAAAGCGTTTGTTTTAAATTTTCGGTCCTCTCCACCCTTCTTTAGTAACAAAAAACGTGACTGAAACAATTTGAAAGATTAGAGTACAAGTGGCAAATGTGAACCACACCTTTTTTACAGTCGGCCAGTAATGAGATTAATAATCGCTTTCGAGGGGTTATAAAATTCATTATTCCGTACAAAGCACATGTCCCACCCCGACGAATTATCAACTTGTTGATTTTTTTTTTGATTTTAATACAAATGAAGCAGACTTACAATTACCAGAAATTATTGTTAGGTTCAAGTCAAAAAGAAGAAGAAGAAATTATTGTTAGGTAGTTCACAAAATCATTAATGCTTTGTTTGGTACAATGAAAAAGAGAAGAGAAGAAAATAAATTTTTGAATTTTAAAAAATATAGGTGATTTGGTTAAGTAAAAATAGGTAGAAAGTTTTTAAAAATTTTGTGAGTCTCACTACTTATTTCTGTTCTATTTTTTACTTACTTTTATTTAACTCCTATCTCTTTCTTATTTCTCATATAATTTTTTTCTACTAAACAACCAAAAATTTTAAATTATTTCTTATTTATTTTTCATCTTTTAACTTATTTCTTGTCTATTTTTTTCCTATCTATTTCTCTCTTCTCTATCAAACAAAGGCTAAGTGTTTATAGTCCTAATTAATGTTTACATAATATATATATTCAAATTTTATAATTTACGAAACAAAATTAATAATAATTATATACCATGTGAAGATTAATAGAAATCACAATTGGTTAGGACTACTTAATAATTTATCTGCAAATACACACAGTAAATTTCATATTATAGTATATTTATGGGATAATACATTAATAGGTCTCTGAACTTTTAGGTAATTTTTAATTAGGTCCTTATATTATAAAAATTTGTAATTGAGTCCTTAATCTTTTAATTTTTTTTAATTTGGTCTTGGGGTTAACTTTCGTCTGATTGTCGTTTGCCTCAAGAACCAAATTAAAAAAAAAAATCAAAAGATTACGGACTCAATTAAAAAAATAATATAGGGATCTAATTAAAAATTGTCTAAAAGTTTAGGACCTACTCAATAGTTTAATCTTTAATTTACTAACATTATGTTACTCCAATAAGGTCTTGGGTTTAAGTCTTGTAGATAAAAAAAAAGTGATTGGGAGAAGATGCCTCGTTAAAAGTGGTTAGTAAAACTCTCCAATAGAGATTAATCATCGACAAAACCAGTAAATACTTTACACCTATTTTTAATTATGCGATTTTAATCTCCCAAATTTTAAAAATCTGCAATTTTGATCCAACAATTAACTGTTCATCTGTCGATTGTTAATGCCTTATCATTAACTATGATGTGGCATTAGACTAAATACGTGGCAGATAATGTTTAACAGACTAATGTCATGTCATAGTCAACGTTGAAACATTAACAATCAACAAATAAACATTTAATGATTGAACCAAAATTATAGATTTTTAAAATTCGGGGGACTAAAATAATATGGGATCTAGAAATTTTATAAGACTTGATTTATATTCATGAAATGATATATATTTTTACAGAGCTTGATTTATAATTGATCTTATTGTGAAAGTTTAAAACTAATCCATTCATAAGAAAGTTCTATGAATGTAAGTCCCTATTTATTTCTTTGACTAGAGCACCATCCTCTCCTCCTAAATTTTCTATACCAAAAAAAAAAACTAATTTATTCATAAAAATGTTCAATGCACGCTTTGCTTAATACACCTCACATAAATCTTGACTTAGGTATGCTTGTCCTAACTACTTTTCTTTTACTTCAAGATATTTTTAAGTTAAAGCTAAAAATACAAGTAGTTGTTTGTCATTTTTTTTTTGGTTTAAAAGTACTTTTTAAGATCAAATTTCTTGTTAAAATTTTTAAAAACTTGAATTTTATTTAAAAAATGTTATCTTGTCTAATAAAAATTATATTTATAAAAGTAAAAAATTAGTATAATTAATTTAATTTACATAAAATTACTTTAATAACAATAAAAATATAAAATCATATAATTAAAACTTTTAATTTTTAAAAATGTCAAAAAAATTTTTAGTAATAATTTGTGTTAGCAATGATTTGCAAATAAGTTTAGGGTTTAGGGTTTTAAGTCAGTTTTTTAATCTAATTCTTCTATGTTAATCTAATAGTTGATATTGATTCCAAATGATAAAATATTAACTTTTTTTGTACTATTGTTTAATAATGTTTTTGAAGAAATAAATAATTACATTCAAGCTTTAAAAAAACTAGTAATAAAAAGAAGTAATTTTGAGATATTATTCAAGAAGGTAAGAAGACCATTGTAATAAAAATATCTCCCAAAAATAATTAAAAATAAATAAAAAATATAAGTATACAAAAAATATGGGTATGCAACAAAGTAATTAAAATAAAGTAGCTTAAAATATAAGTAGATATAATTTAAAGTAAGATCTAAGTTTAAAAAGTTCTGCATAAGCTTTTTAAAAGATTATCTAATTAGTTTTTTCAAAAGCTCTTTATTTTTATGATATTTTCTAAAAAAAATAAACTTCTTATTTTGAGTCACCTTCTTGAATTGTGTGTGGCTAAAGCTAAGTCTTAGAAAGACTTTACTAATATTTGTAATTTTTGGAATGGATAATCTCAACCCGTAATTCTTTATAAAAACCTGGTCAAAGAAGTTTGAGTCTCGTCAAAAAAGAGAAGACTTTGAGTCAATAGTATTAATAACTAGTTTGTAAACCAGTGCAATGCATGAGGATTTTATTTTATGAAAATAATTAATTATTTGTATGCTATAATTCATTTGTAATAATTAATAAATATCAAAGTATATAATAAATTATATAGTCAATATGTATAGATAAATAATTAAGCAATTGAATTGAGTATAAAAATATAAATAATTAATGAAATAATTCAATTATATCAAATCTATTAAATTTTGTTAAGTGAATTAAATAAAAAATATAACAAAAAAGGAAAAATTAGCAAATATAAATATAATAAAAAAGTTGTGACAATATAAATAGACTACCTTTATATCCTTGTAAACACACAAACAATATTGTAAGTTGAATATATACAGTAAAAGTCAAATTATTGATTTTTTGTAGTTCAAAATAAGAAAAGGCAAAAGATATATAAATTATTTATAATATGGTAGTAAAAGGAAAAATCTAAGGACATGTATGAAAAACTTGAACAATAATGAACACATAAAATAGCATAATAGAAAAATGAGAAACAAAAAATAAAAATGCACAGAGGTGATACTTGCAGAGAGAGCAAAGGCAATAATAAAAGACACAAAGTAAGGTGGTATACTTAATCAATTGTTATATATGAGATGTTAAAGTAGCTAGTGTGTTGGTTCCCAATCCCCACTTCCCATCCTCACCAAATTTATTAGATTTATACAAAGTATCATTGCTGCAAGTTAACTGAGACATGTTGAATGAGATTCTCTTTTTCTCATACATCAAAAGCAAAATAAGGAAAAGAAGAATGCTAAACCAACAAAAGAAATGGAGAACACATGAAAAGATAGAAAATAGAGAAATATACATGCTAATTAACCCTAAACCTCAATAGAAGAATATATAAGAGAACAAAGACATGATAATGATGATTCAAGCGGTTATTAAGTTTTACAAAACTGAATAAGAGAATTGATTAGATTTAAAAATGATACATTAGACTTTACAATGACAATAGAGAATTCATTATCCATCAAAGGAGAAACATTATGTTAATAACAATGAAATTTCAATTTATTTTTAATTTATTTTGTTATCATCTTATTCTTGAATCTTGATTGTGAAAAAAAAAATCTTACTTCTATTTTCTATGTCTAGAAGATTACGATATGATTGTATATTTTATAAATTTCTTATTTTTATTTTACATTTTTTCTTTTATTGTTCTTTCTTTCTTTCAAATAAAAAAACTCCAAAATACACTTTTGTAGATCAAAATAAAAATTTCAAATATTTTTTATTTACTTCAATTTTTTTATTCATCTATAAGATTATTTAATATTGTAATTAATAAATATTTTGTAAGTAATACTTCCTTCATTAAGAATTAATTAGACCTAAAAATAATACATTGGAGTTTACTAGGGATGGCAATTGTACCTAGACCCTGTGGGTACCCACAAAAAAATCTACAATGGGTAGATTAAATACCATGTTAATGGCGATGGGTCTAGGGGCATATATTTACTAGCAAAATTCAATGTGGATGAGTGCGGGGTATAAGTACTATAATGCCCACCCTGTCCCATACTCGCACCTCTCTCTTTCTCTCTCTCTCTCTCTCCATATATATATATATATATATATATATATATTATTTAATTATATATATAATTATTTAATTTAAATTTTTCATATATATTTATTAATTATTAATAGGTGAAATGATTAGTACCTTTTTTGTTTTTGTTTTGTCCCTCATAATTGCAAGCTCGTGACTAGAGACTAGTATCTTGTCTTTTTTTTTTTTTTAACAAAACCATGCATTATATATGCAACTCATTAATGCTCATTGTTGTATACAGAGTCATATAATGTTTTCACTATCATTTACATGTTAGTTTAAATGGTCCCAATCTCTTAAATACATTAGCATTTCTTAATAGAAGTTTGTAATACTAAAATTTGTACATTTCTTATTAACATACGCAATACAAGTTACATCAATAGCTACAAGATTTTTTACATTTTTTAATTTCTGAGGATTTCTTTCATCTTACATTAATAGCCATAGGATTTATTAGATGTGTGGATGATTTAAGGTTAAGTTTTAGAAGTTTATTGTTAGATTTATATTAGGTTGATTTAAGATTATATTTGGATGATATAAAGTTATGTTTCTAATGTTGTATTATTATGACTTATGTTTATATGATTTAAGGTTAGGTTTGGATGATTTAAAGATATATTTGGATGAATTAAGAATGAATTTTCAATTCAATTGTAGAATTTTTTTAATTAAATTTTTTATTGATTTATTGACTTCACACTTAAGTAAATTGCAGGTAGCAAGTGCAGGTATTGGTATATAAGTACCTAGTTGGTATAGCGATGGGATAAAAGTTGCTACCCACGTGAGGATGGGGGCGTATACGGGTACTTTTTCAAGCACAGGTATGGGGATGGGGACTATAGTACCCTACCTAGACCATTGATAAATGGCGCTTTTACACACTTTTTAGGTGTGTATTTATGTACTGGAAACACTTTTACCCTTACTTAAGACTTTAATTGACCCCAGTTTTAGCTAAATATAAATAGAGTAGGTTAGTAGGTGGATGCTTTGAATTTTGAACACTTGACTTTGATTTCATCTTATTTTTTGTAGGATTTGATGTATTAGGATTGGAGCTGCCAAAAGAGTGTACATGAAGAAGAGGTCGTTGAGTGAGCACGACTTTCGCTCAACGAAATCATGAGTTCCAAAGGCAAGGAGAATCTGCAGGTGACAAATCCGCTTAGCAAGAGTATATCTCACTAAGCGAAATAGGTGCTTCGGAGTCACAAAATTTGGGTTTCGTTGAGCGAGAGTAGCCTTCGCTTAGTGAAATAGGCCAACTCATTTAATGACTTGCGAAGTGGCATTAGGGTACTAGTGGGATTGGAAGGAACAAAAGATTCTTTCTCTCTTAAAAATGGAAGCTCATTGTCTCCCGCCACTTGGAAGCCTTGGATTCAAGTAGAAAGCACTCCATGGAATTCCGATCTACCTTCTTCATCTCCTTTTGGCTGCTCCTTGACATAATGAGTAGCTAGATTTACTCAAGTTAGTGTTTAATGTAACTAAACCTACTTTCATGTATACTTCTTAAGTCATTTATTGAAAGTTTATGTTCATTCATTTGTGTTTTGCTTCTGCTCATAATGCTTATTGTGGCCTGATCTCCCATAGTATGATTTTAGTGTTTGGATTTGTTGGAAAACAATTTTATTACATAGATTTGAAGTAAACACTTAATGAATCATGTATCTAGGAATGGAATATAGGTCATTAGCCATTTCTTAACCTCTGTTCTTAAAACAAGTTAGTTAGCTAAGCTAATCAAGGAATTGGTAAGTTTAACTAATTGATTGGTAATGAATGAATCATTAACTCAGTAATTAACCTTTGTATGCATGAAATGATCTTTTAGTAAAGTCAAATCCCAGCATTTTTAATTGCTGTTTTTAATCTTTACTTTTGCATTCCAAGTGCTCATTAACATTTTCTAATCAAACAAAATCTTTAACTTTCTTTTGAATACCTCCCTTGTTACAACAAATAATGTAACCACCTAGTATTGATCAAGTCCCTTGGGAAACGATACTCATATTCATCATTATCTACTTGTACGATTAGTACGCTTGCCAATGGGTTAACAAGTTTTCTGGTGTCGTTGCCGAGGATTTGCATCCTAATACTAGGCATGAACTCATTTGTTGTTCACTTGGATTTACATTCGTTTATTCTTTAATCCTTTTCTTTTGTTATACCACATTATTTTCCTTTATGTTACTCACGCCTTGGTTTTAGTTTTGCTGTGTCTTTTGTATATGAGGTAAAACTCCAGTGGATCAATTACTCTTCGACCCAAAAATTGAAAAGACTGCCTGAAGAGTCAACAGCAAGGCTAAGAAGAAAAAGGAGTTAGCCAAACAAAGGAGTCAATAAGAAAATCCTCTTCCCTCCTCAATTTCTCTTTTAGATCAACCACAAAGGTATAAAGACATGGCTGATGAAGGAGAGTAGCCACTCAGGAGAGCACTTGGAGATTACAGCTACACTTAGTGGTCAAGGTACTACTCCAGTATAGTGCGATCCCAAATCATAGCCAACCACTTCGAATTGAAGTTGGCATTGTTGAATCTTGTGCAACAGAACTAGTTTGCTAGCCTTGACCATGAAGATACCATTGCACACCTCTCCATCATCTATGAGTTGTGTGACATAGTGAAGATTAACAGAATGTTAGATGAAGCCATTTGCCTCAGAGCTTTTCCTTTCTCAGTCACAAGCAAAGCCAAGGCTTAGATCCAATCTTATCCAAATCAAAGTCTAATAGAATGGGATGGTGTGGAGAAGAAATTTCTGCAAAGATTCTTTCATCGTTCAAGATATTTGTAGGCAAGAACCAACATAACCACCTTTGCTCATAAGGAAGGAGAACCGCTTTGTGATGCTTGGGAAAGATTCAAGCATCTGCTTAGGAGCTGTCCAGGACATGGCTTTGATGATCTCACCCAAATGCAAACCTTCTATAATAGGTTAAGACCACATGATAAATTGATGTTAGACACCTCAGCAGGTGGAACAATGAATACAAAGACGATAGATGAAGTACTGACATTGATTGAAGCTATGGCCTTTAATGTCTATTTGACAGAGGAGGATCAATAGTAAAAAGAGAAAGGGGAGTGTTGGAGATAGATTCTCAAAATGCTATCCTAGCCCAGAATAAGTTGTTGACTCAACAGATTGAAGCCATCACCAAGTAGATTGCTTAACTTCCTCAGTAGCTGAAGTCCTCGCAAAGTACTTAGGTTCAGCATCACCAAGTTATGAGGTGTGATTTTTGTGGAGGAGACCATCTTAAAGGTCATTGTGAGCCTACTTCTACTCCCAATCAATAAGAAGTTAATCATACAGGGAACTATAGGAGGCAGGGCAATAATCCATATTCCAACACCTACAATCAAGGGTGAAGGAATCATCCTAGCTTTAGATGGAGACAAGATGCCAATTCCTTTAATAGGAATCCACCTCCTTATCAACAACCTCTGCCCTAACAAGTGCAGCAAGATCGGACTTCTAAATTGGAGGAAACCTTGAATCAGTTTATGTTGGTGTCAATTTCAAATTAAAAGAATACTAAGGCCTTTATCAAGAATCTAGAAATGCAAGTTGGTTAACTGGCCAAGCAATTGGTGGAGCAAGCTGGTGGAAATTTCTCTACCAACACCCAAACTAATCCAAAGGAACATTACAAGGCTATTGTGACCAGGAGTGGAAAAGAAGTTGGTAGAGAAGTAAATGAGAAAGAAAAATAAATTGAGGGAGAAAAAGTGAGGTTAATAAAGTGAGTGAAAAGGAATTGGAAGATGAAAAAAAGAAAGGAAAGTGTGAGGAAGAAAAGGAAAACTTAATGGAGAACAGTAGGAGAAAAGGTTACAAAAAGCCCTTCCAGCATAGCACCCACCGTACCCATATGCTCCATCAAGGAAGGACAAGGAATGACAGTTTGCTCACTTCCTAGACATTTTTAAGAGATTGCAAATTAACATTCCCTTCTCAGAGGCATTGGAACAGATGCTCACTTATGCCAAATTCATGAAAGAACTTCTAACCAAATAGAGGAGATTCATAGAAAAGGAGAAAGTGGAATTAAAGGGCGCATGCAATGCTATTATTTAGAGGATGGTGCCTCAAAAATCAAATGATCCCAGTAGTTTTATAATACCAGTCACCATTGCAGAATTGGCTATTGGGAAGGCTCTCTTGGATTTAAGGGCAAGCATCAATCTTATACCCTTATCTATGTTGAAAAGAAGAGGAGATGTAGAGCTCAAGCCTACTAGAATGACTTTGCAGCTAGTAGACAGATCCATCAAATATCCTCATGAAGTAGTAGAGGATGTCCTTGTCAAATTTGACAAATTTATGCTCCTTACTGACTTTGTAATGATGGATATGAAAGAGGATTCTGAAGTTCCCCTCATTCTTGTAAGACCATTCATGAAGATAGCTCGTGTGCTCATTGATGTTGATGATGGCAAGCTCACAGTCTGAGTGCAAAATGAGGCAATCAACTTTGATGTTTTTGAAGCTATGAGTCATCCTAATGATAGAAAAGCTTGGTTTAAGGTGGATGTATTAGATGAAGTCATAGAAGATGCCACGAGACAGCTACATTCTTCTTCTCTTGACTGTGCTCTGAAAGACACCCTAGAGAATCTCGCTGAGGAGGAAGAGGAAGAAGTTGAAAACATTCTACGATAGCTGGATTCAATAAATGAAATCTAGCCAAGATAGCAGAAGATTGAATAATTGAAGAATGAAGGTGAAATAGAGAAATCAAAGCTTGAGCTTAAAATGCTTCCACCCCATTTGAAATATGTATTCCTTGAAGAAAATGGAGATAAACCGGTGGTCATTAGTAATTCTTTATCTAGCAGGGAGGAGGAGAAGCTAGTGAAAATGCTTCAGGAAAACAAAGAAGCTATTGGATGGCCTCTCTCAAATCTCAAGGGAATAAGCCCATCCAATTGCATGCACAAAATCAAGATGGAGGAAGATTTCAAGCCAGTAGCTCAACCATAGAGAAGGCTTAACCCCACTATGAAAGAAGTTGTCAAAAAGGAGGTTATCAAGCTCCTTGAAGCAGGAATCATTTATCCTATATCAGACAGTGCATAGGTGAGCCCAGTTTAGGTGGTTCCAAGGAAAGGTGGCATGACTATGATTGTGAATGAGAAGAATGAGCTGATCCCAATTCGAACAATCATGAGATGGAGGATGTGTGTTGACTATTGCCAGCTCAACAAGGCCACCAGAAAAGACCATTTCCCATTGCCTTTTATGGATCAAATGCTGAAAAGACTAGTTGACCAAGCTTATTATTGCTTTCTTGATGATTATTCGGGGTATAACTAAATTGTGGTTCACCTGGAAGACTAATAAAAGACAGCATTCAGCTATCCTTTTGGAGTGTTTGCCTATAGGAAGATGCCATTTGGGTTATGCAATGCACCGGCAACATTTCAGAGATGTATGCTAGCCATTCAGACCTGGTGGAGAGATGTATAGAGGTGTTCATGGACGACTTCTCAGTATTTGGAGCCTCTTACGACTTATGCTTAGCAAATCTAGATATAGTGTTAAAAAGATGCATCCAGACAAATCTCATATTAAACTAGGAAAAATGTCACGTCATGGTTCAAGAGGGAATTGTTTTAGGGCATAAGATCTTTGCTAGAGGCATTGAAGTAGACCAAGCAAATGTTGATGTTATAGCAAAGCTACCACCACCAACAAATGTTAAGGGTATTCGAAGCTTTCTTGGAAATACCAGTTATTATAGAAGATCCATTAAAGGCTTTTCCAAGATAGCTAAGCCATTGTGCAACTTGCTGAATAAATATACTCCATTCTACTTTGATGATGAGTACATGAAAGCATTCATCATATTGAAGGAAAACTTAGTTACAGCACGTTGTGGCTTCAAACTGGGGCCAAGAGTTTGAACTGGTGTGTGATGCAAGTGGCTATGTAATTGGACCTGTGTTGGGGCAAAGAAAAAGCAAGGTCTTTCATGCTATATATTATACAAGTAAAGTGTTAAATGATACTCAGCTCAACTATGCCACCATTGAAAAGGAGTTACTAGCCATAGTGTACGCCATGGAGAAATTTAGGCCTTATCTCATTGGATCCAAGGTTGTGATCTATATTGACCATGCAGCGATTAAATACCTCCTCACTAAATCGGACTTAAAGCCATGACTCATCCAATGGATTCTTTTGTTACAAGAATTTGATGTGGAAATCAAAGACAAGAAGGGAAGTGAAAATGTAGTGGCTGATCGTCTATTCCAACTAACCAATGAAGAGGTGATTGCTTTAGAAATGGAGATTAGAGAAGAATTCCTTGATGAAACCTTACTTCTAGTGAAGGAGCGACCTTGGTTCACTTATATGGCAAACTTTAAGGCCACCGGCATTGTTCTTGAGGATCTTAATTGGCACCAGAGAAAAAAGTTCTTTAGGCATGCCAACTACTATTTGTGGGATGGTCCTCACCTATTCAAAATTGGGGCTAACATCCTTCTCAGGCAATGTGTCACTAAAGAGGAAGGTAAAAGCATTCTATGGCATTGCTACAATTCGCCTTATGGTGGTCACTATAATGGAGTGAGGACGACTACTAAAGTCCTTCAGTTTGGTTTTTATTAGCCTACATTATTAAAGGATGCATATGCACATGCTCAAAGCTGTGATAAATGTCAAAGAATTGGAAGCACCTTTAAACATCATGGAATGCCATTGCAAAATATTATGGAAGTGGAAGTCTTTGATTACTGGGGTATTGATTTTGTGGGACCCCTACCATCCTCATTCTTAAATGAATACATACTTGTTGCTGTGGATTATGTATCCAAATGGGTGGAGGCAATTGTAGCCCCGAAAAATGATGCCAAGGCTGTGATATAGTTCCTCAAGAAAAATATATTCTCCCATTTTGGTGTACCAAGAGTTCCTATCAATGATAAGGGTCACACTTTTGCAATGCTCAGCTTCAGAAGGTTTTAGAGCATTATGATGTGAGACTTAAAGTGGCTTCTCCATACCATCCGCAAACCAATGGCCAAGTTGAAGTTTCCAACCGTGAAATCAAGAAAATCTTGTAAAAGACAGCATCATCATCCAGGAAGGATTGGACAAAGAAGTTGGATGATGCTCTTTGGGCATCTCGCACAACTTTCAAAACACTAACTGGACTATCTTCATTCCAAGTGGTGTATGGGAAGGCTTGTCACCTGCCAGTCGAGATGGAACATAAAGCCTATTAGGCTATTAAGTTTCTCAATTTTGATCCATCTCAATCAGTCGAGAAGAGACTCTTTCAGCTACATGAACTAGAAGAGATGTGCTTAAATGCATTTGGGTCCTCAAAGCATTAGAAGTAGCGCATCAAAGCTTATCATGATAAGAAGCTTCTTAAGAGAGAATTTCGACCAGGACAACAAGTCCTCCTTTTGAATTCCCAGCTGAAACTATTTGCAGGAAAGCTTAAATCCAAATGGTCGGGCCTATTTGTGGTTAAAGAAGTTAAACCCTTTGGAGCAATGGAAATAGAGGATACAAAGGCGAAGAGGAGTTAGGTGGTGAATGGTCAGAGACCCAAGGCATATCTTGGTGGTGATATTCAGAGACTTACCACTATTCTGCATCTCATAAATCATTGAAGCCTTTGGCTTGTCAAGCTAATGACATTAAAGAAGCACTTACTAAGAGGCAACCCAGCTTTCTTAATCCTTTTCTCTTTTATTCTAATTGTCAGTTTACCTTTAATTATGTTTAGGATACGTTGTTTTTGTGTTATTACTTTAGAAGGATGGTGAAGGGGAGAATCTTTGGAAAGAAGTTTAGGGATAGTGACCTTATGTGCCTAACATGCATCTTACACTTTGTTGCATTCAGATTTTGGTTTTCCTGAATTGGTATCTTCACTCAGTGAAATATGGTCTCACTGAGTAAATTATGCAATAACCTAGCACTATAACACTTTTGTCAATTTCGCTCAGCGAATAAAGCCTTCGCTGAGCCATTTTGGGTATAAGAAAAGGGGTGCCTTTTGTTGTATGCACTTTCGCTCAACGAGCATGGATCTTGTTGAGCGGTTCTTGGGAAATTTGAAATGTCATTCTCTGTTGCCCCATATGTTGCTCCACAAATTAATAATCATTAAGTGACCTGTGGGCTTCCCTTTATAGCACTCTCTGTTGTGCTTATTTTTGCTCAGTGATTACATGTTTCGCTACGTGAATTTTTGCTAAAAGTTGGGACTCTCTGTTGCTCTTGTTTTTGCTAAGCAACCACCAATGTGGTTGAGCGCGAATTTAAATGAATCAAAAAGGGAGATTCTTTGGAGTCTTAAAATTTGTTGAGCAAATATTGAGGTTCACTCAGCGAATTTGCAAAATCTGCATGCCTTTTAAGTCATTTTCCCCTCATTTTTTCAAGTTTTCAAACGCTAAACTGTTGAGCTTTTGAGTTCTCCTAAAACTCTCTCAACTTCCTTTTTTTTAGCATTTACATCTCCCTTCCATCACACTCTTAGCTTTTCAGGGATTTAGTAAGTTTTCATTCATCTGTTCTTATTTGCGTTGTTTTTATGTGTCCTTATATAGATCCTCTACTGATTTTGCATTAAGTTATGTTTTTTGGATAGCTCAGGGCAATTGTGATATTGAATGCAAGGTGTTCGTAAGAATGCCTTAGCCAAATATCTAGCTAATTTGCCCTGATTGCTAAGCGAATCCTTCATATGCTTAGCAATGTTCATAGATATATAGCATATGGTCATCATATGTGATCCACTCAACAAATATTGTACGTTCATGCATAAACCCAGATTGCTAATTCGCCAAGCGACCACTAGGTTGGCTGAGCGAATTCTATTACTATTGATTGTATTCTTTCAATTTGCTGAGTGACCAAAGGGTTCGCTTAACAAATCATTGACCCACAAAGGGATTTTTTTTTATACTTGCTCAACGAAGAAAGGGTTCGCTCAGCAAATTATTCATTTCATCGATATTCTTATGTGTATTCGCTCAGCGAAATTTTAACTCACTTAGCAAAAGCTTCAAACAGAGCATGGTCACGTCATTCGTTTTTTTTTTTAATATCTAGCCATTGTTATTTTGGGACTTAACTTATATCTAATATTCTTGAATCCTTTTGCACTATTTTTTTACAGATGGCTCCCCTATGTCAGGCACAAAAAGCAGCTGCTAAATCCAATTCTAAAGGGAAGAGAAAGGCATCAGAAGCTGGCCAAGTTTCCCAACCTCCTCCACCATTTGATAATAGCAAATTCCTTTTAGAATTCCATGAGAACAGATATGGGTAGCTATCCAAGAGAGGCATTCTAGATAAAAGGAAGCTTAGCTTAAAAGAAGGAGAATATGAAGTGTTTAAGGCTGAGTTGAAAAGAAGAAAATGGCACATTTTTTGTTGACTTGCTTGATTACATTAATGAAGCCATAGTTAAGGAATTCTATGCTAATGCCATTCTAGAGGAGGTTGGACAAGAAGGGAGGAAAGCATTTGTCAGAGAAAAGCACATTAGCTATAGTGCTAGGACACTTACTAGCTGCTCAAGACTGAGAGGAGCCCTAATGCTAGCCCTCGTAAGTTCAACAAATGGATGAATAGTGAGCAGCCGGTACATGATGAAGCAATAGCTAGCTTACTGTGTATTCCAGGTAGAGGATGGGAGAGAAACCAAAAAGGGAACCCCTTCGGATTAGTAGGAATTATATAAGGACCATCCCTTAGATCTAGACTACTTTTCTTTATTCTAACATTGACCCCTTCTCACACACCTTTGATGTCATAGTGGGCCATGCCCATTTTATTTATGGTATTCTTGCAAGGATGGATATTGATATTGGAGTTGTCATCTCCTTCCATATCAGGCTAGCTATAGATTCAGGTGGCTTGGCTAAGTTGGGATTTCCCACCCTCATTACCATGCTATGCCAGAGCAAACGCGTGAATGTCTCAAAGTAACCCATCATTCATCTTTGCCTTACCATCACCATCAAATACATCCATAAGAACTACATTAATGATGAAGAGGAAACCACTTCTCCCCTAGAGTGTAGCCTAGATCTCAGAGTTCCCAACTCTCACAGCAAATACTTATTTGTAGCTAGGAGAATGCCACTCTTCATTAGGGATAGTTAGCACTTCTGGAGGCATTTCATGGCCTAGCATTGCACATTTCATCTAGGGCTCCAGGACCTGCACCCTACCCTACAGAGGAGGAGTTTCTTACTCGAGTTTAGCGCCCTGCAGAGGTTGGGGACTAGCCTGTTGATCAAGAGGGAGGTGGAGCAACAGCAGTTGGAGATGGTGATGAAGAGATGGCAAAACATATATCTCAGAAAGATGATTTTGACCTCCCTGTTTAGCAGCACCATTCAGGACTCATTTTTTACATTTCACACATTATCTTTATCTTTACTTTTTCTTGCACTCTTACACTTACAGTTTTTGCGCTTGGTAGAGATTTCTTTTTGGATTACATGGTATACATGCATGATAGTGGGATTAGGTTAGATTTTCGCTTGCTTTTCATGATTCCAGCTCTTTTTGTTGCATATAACCATTTTGGATGCGTTAGTACTTTGTTACATGTTTTGTGGTTGCACGCCTAGTTATGATAGCTTTAGTGCATTTCACGCTTCATGTGATTAATGTTTGTGGCATGATATCTTGAAAAGCTTGAGTATACTTTTGCTTTTTAGTTGTGTAAGTGTTTGAGCTTGTATTGAAAATTCTTGTGAGCACTGCCATTTTAGTGATACAATTTGTAACACTGTTTTTTTCATAATGTACGATTTAGTGTTTTAATAATTAAAAAGTGGAAATTAATATGAGATCTTGGTAATTAAAATGAATAAATAAGTTGTTGTTGTGTGAGTGTTGTTTTGTGTTGGTTGTTTTAGAATTCCTATTTGGATTTAGGGAACTGGAGGAAAGTGTTCTTGAGCTAAAATGAGAGTGTAGCTGTGTTTATATGGGATAGTATTGAGCCAATTGTGATGCATGCGGAGTGAATAGACGGACCATGGGCTTTAATGGGCCCGAAGCCTTGTGAAGCCCATGGAAGGTTTTTAAGTTACTCAAGACCCATTCTCCCTCATTTCTCTTCCCTTACTTTTCCTCAAACTCTCTCATTCACTTAAACTCTCTCAAACCACCCAGTAAGAAGTAAGATTCATAGCCTATCTCATTCTTTTTAGTGAGGAGCATTGTCTTTCTTAAGGATTTGGCTCAAGGGTTCATATTCTCATTTTCTCTCCTTCCTCAAATTTCAAAATTCCAAACTCTAAGAGATAAGGGAAGCTTACACTAGTTAAAAAGTTATGTGTAAATGTGACCTTGTTTTGTGTCAAAATCAAAATTTAAATGAGTTTTGTTGGAATTCATTTGGAAATTGGCTTCCTTGATTTCATGGATAATTCATGTTGAAATGTTGTATGGATTGTTAAATGTATTGAGTATGTTGTTGTGGGCTATTATGTAGTTGTATTCGTCCTCTGTGGAGTCGATTTAGGGTATGAGTGAGTAGAAAGTTTGGAATTTTAGGGTTTTTTGAATAGAGTTTTGTTGCTGCTGTCTAATAGCCGTTGAGTGACTATGGCTCTCATTGAGCGAGAATGCCCTAGGAGTGGAGTCAGGCTCTCGGGTTAGGGAATTGTTAAGCGACTATTTGTATCGCTGAGCGAGTGTTCTTGAGTTGTAGGGAGTGACTAAAGGAAAGAGGAGACTCGCTGAGCGATGGTTTATTTGCTGAGTGGGTGATCATGAAAATTTTGAAAATTTTCTAGAAAGTGGCTCGCTAAGCGAACATGACGTTCGCTGAGTGAATGTAGGCATTCCATAATATCTAGAATATTGTTGCTCTCTGTTACAAGTGAGTCGTTGGGTAGATGACTGGTTTGCTGAGTGAGGAGTATGTGTAGGTTCTGGCTGCTCTCTAGAGTGGCTATTCGCTGAGCTAGTGGGTGACTCACTAAACGAAAGGTGGTCGATAGAAATTTAGGGAAATTTCCTAAAACGAATTCGTTGAGCAACTCCGGTTGTCGTTGAGCGAGTGACTTTGATTTGTCGAGCGAAACTTATAGTTGTTGAGAGAAAAGCCTTTGCAGGGGAAGTTGGTCCTCTGTTAGGAGGGTCTTCACTGAGCAAGCATATGGGTCAGTGAGCGAATGCAGATTTCTACAATTAATCAAATTTGAAAAGTGTAATGGGGTAAAACATGGTCGATAAGGACTCCTAGTGTGAGTCTAGGGTGAGAATGTTGTAAAATGTGAGTAGAGTGGAAGGTTTCTTAGATAGGGCCTCCTTTGGTTGTGTGGTGTAGTTGTGGTGAGGCATTCTACAATAGGGTGTAGGTTGCCTAGATGAGACCTCCACTTGTGTTATGTGAGACTTCTCACAAGGGAAACGCTGCTTAGATAGGGCCTTGCCCGGTGACTATGTTTGGGACCTGATTGGGCCTACATGGTGTTGGTGGATGTTGTTGGGCCGCGTGAGGTAGCTGATGATGGACCTCATGCTATAGGTTGTATTGATATATGTATATATCGTATGTTGACTAGTTGTGGTTGTGTAGATGTTGTGTGGTGATACATGCATTCATGCATGAGTTGATGGCTGAGGCAGCTAATGATGGACCTCATGTCGTGGTGGTAGATACGTAAGTTGGATGGTTGACATGAGCTGTAGCTCAGACGGGCCTCCAAACTAGTGTTGGATGAGATATGGGGTAGTTGATGATAGGCCTTTCGGGATGAGTGGATGGGCACTTCTGTAGAGGGCCAAGGTAGTGCAGGCCTAGAGTCGTTGTGAGCCACCACCCACATACACTTATCCCGACAAACCACTAAGCTTGTTCGTAGATCAAAGTTTGGCAATCCCTGAATGGTGCTTGGATAAGCCATGGTACGGGGTGAGACCTGGCTAATTGTTTGAGATGTTGTAAATCTCTTGAGAGTCATGTCATCATGCATTGACATGGTTGTGTTGAATTTATTGTGATATAAGGTTCACACTTGAGAATGCTAGCCATGTGAATGCATGTTATATAGATATATATGAGTGTGAATGTTGAGAATTGTTGTTGGTTTTTAGTAATCATATGTTATATCGTTGTTTTAGTAAGCTTACCCTTGCCTTGTGTTTCTGTTGTGGTTTATCTGTTGTTGTTGTTGTGCGGGTGTGACTGTGATGATCTTGTCTTATGGCATAGTAGTAGATGGCGATCGTTTAGTGCACCCAACTTCTCAGAGTTGAGGATGGAGCTGCAAGCTGGAGATGTTTGGCTTGGGGAGCCAAGCTTTTGTTTTCTTTTGTTATGTATTTAGTTTCATTCTTTTGATAGAGTTGTATAGTATGACCAGCCATAGGGAATGCGTTTTGTATTCCTCTTCCCCATTGATGTATATTGATTTGGTTATATGGCTTTAAGGTTATGCTCCCTACCTTTTTGTTGTTGACAGTTGTAAATATATGAATGTATGACAATAGGAGAGATGGATAGATCTCTTAGGATGACTATGTTTCATATATATACATCTTTTGTTTTCATTCATGCTTATATGAGAATAAAGAGGATAGTATAAGTTGTTGAGTAGCGGCAGTTAGGTCATTACACAATTGATTTTGCTTGATTCTTAGTGCTTTGTGACATACATGTTTGTATAAAAATGATCAAGGAAATTTGTTGTTTGTGAGCCACTAAGCCTAAAAGCCAACTGAATTTTTTTTGTAGTCTTGACTAATCCCATTAAGCCTTGATATGAATTTTTCAAATGTCAACCCTTAAATCTAATGAAAAACACTATATTCCCTACATAAGAGGGGTAGAAAGCAAATTTTTGGGGAATGGGGTTTTAATTAATTTTTGGGGAAAGGGAACTTGGTTCTAGGAAATTAGAAGAATATGTGCCCTATAAATGCATCATGTTTGAAAGTTTATGTTCATTCAAAAAAAATGCTTTATCTTTGTCAATCATTATGTTGTTGCTTGTGCTTAAAAAAGAGGGGTTAATTTCAATGGTTTGTGAGAAAAAAAAGGTGAAAGAGAGAGAATTCAAGGGAATATGTTAATTTTGCTCTTCTTCTCCCTTAGGCGTTCAATTGATTATCCTAAAAAACCAATTTTGCTTGTAGCCCAGCCAAGTTACAACCAAAAGGAAATCCTTGTGATTTATGCATGTGTGTATGACAATTGCTTTTGAGATGAAAATCAAAGTTAAATTGCATGCTTTAATGGTGTAGTGGAGTGATACACTTACTTAGATAGACTTTTGTGCCTGAGTGAAATACATATCCTATGAGGGTATAGGTGTCTTTTGCTTTTCAATGAGTATAGTGACACTTCCATTAATCCCTTGTGATTTAGTTGCTTTGCAATTTGTCTATTAGTTCTATTGTGGGCACCATGGTGTATGACTGGCATGTTGCATTTTATGTATATTCCGGTAGGGATCTTGAAAAGTAGTTTTTTTTTATTGGAAATTGATTTTAGTCCATGCTTGTTGTGATGGGATACTTGTTTCTAAGTATACTTTTGTTTGGGGATAAGCAAATTTGCAAGTTTGGGGGAGTGATAAATGGCATTGTTACACACTTTTTAGGTGTATATTTATGTACTAGAAACTCTTTTTACCCTTACTTAAACTTTAATTGACCCTAGTTTTAGCTAAATGTAAATAAAGTAGGTCAGTAGGTGGATGCCTTGAATTTTAAACACTTGAATTTTGATCTTGTCTTATTTTTTGTAGGATTTGAAGGACTGGGATTAGAGCAGCCAAAAGAGTGTACATCAAGAAAAGGTCGTTGAGCGAAGATGACTTTTGCTTAGTGAAATTATGAATTCCAAAGGGAAGGAGAATCTCTAGGTGACAAATTCGCTCAATGAGAGTATATCCCACTGAGCGAAATAGGCGCTCTAGAGTCATAAAATTTGGTATTTGCTGAGCAAGAGTTGCCTTTGCTTAGCGAAATAAGCCAACTCATTTAATAACTTGCATAGTGGCATTAGGGCACTAGTGGGATTGGAAGGAAAAAAAATTCTTTCTCTCTCAAAAATAGAAGCTCGTCATCTTTCGCCACTTGGAAGCCTTGGATTCAGCTGGAAAGCACT
>CM014732.1:39642985-39685316 GCA_004329165.1 Spatholobus suberectus
ACCTTAGACATGAAATTCTAGAGTTTTCTTCGCTCCCCCCCTCCCAAGTCCCAATTCCCAATTCCCATTTGTTGCTTTTTTGCAAAACTCCAACTCTCCCAAAATCATTCAGACTCTCTCAGTCATTCTCGACAATCTTGTACACCTTATTAGTGCCATAAGGGAAATAAGCATTCCCTCTCCTATAAAAAATCAAAATAAGACATGATGAAACAATTCAATAATTAGAATTAAAAATGAAGAACATCTGTCACCAAATAAGAAATTCTTTATTTGCTACATCCTAGTATACTAAGCAAACTGGACAAACTTTACTTGGTAGACTAGCCATGTTGCAGACCCAACAAATTAAAATATGCACCACCGCAATGCATCATCAATAAGCACCGTTGATGTACCATGATTAAGAAAGTGCCTCATAATTATAAGCATGACATGTTATCTCATACACTTAACAATCTTTTCTTCTCTTTCTCTATTTATCTTTGTTTTGATTTGCTTTCCCTATTAGATAATGGTAAATACTTTAAGTTAAATCAGATTCATTGTTCATGTGTTTGCAAATTATTTCGAATTAAACGTTAGCGGGGTTTTCTCAACCCCAAAAAAAAAAACGTTAGAGGGGTTGCTGTTAACGAAATAATATTATTTAAATTTTTATAATATATCACCAATTGAACAAAAAAATCTGTACGGATGTTAAAAGTTGGAAAAGAATGCAAGAAACCTCATTTGGCCGATTGAACGGCAACAAAAAATGAATCTCCTCCCTGACCAACTCCAGCTATTCATTCTTCTGATTGAAGACCTTTTTCATGGCATAAGTTTTGTCATCTATAGAAAAGAGATTGTAAAAGTTAATGGATTAACTTCAATCGGTGGAATATCAGTATGCTTATACACACATACACATACTTCAGGCATTAATGATACTTTAATGTGTCATGCCATGTATAAATATATTTTGTAAAATTAAATTGCCAAAATAGATTGTAAATGAACCAATTTTCTGCTTGGCAGTTGGTAATTTGGCAAAATTCTACAATCTACAATACTGTAGCGTAATGTTTGATGATTCCCCTAATCTTTACGGGCCAAGAGTTTACCCATATAGTATATCAGAAAGAACCAATAAAGTTAGTATGAAATTCAGAAAGAATCAATAAGAACTCACAAAATTTTCAATATTTTCCTCCCTCTTTCCCGAGGTTGGGCTATATCATTCTGAAACAACAGAGATAGTACCACTGAAATGCTATCACGGCTACTATCACAAATAGCCACAGCCCTTTCCAAATTGACCACAATGTCAGCCATGATTGGTCTATCTTTCCCTTCCAAATTCATACAATGGATAGTTGTATAGGCCAACTCCACTGCCTCTACTTCATTCACATCCGGATTAACTTCAATCGGTGGAATCATATGGTTCCACCTATTTAAATTTCATTTTAAAAACTTCGCTAAAATTTTATAGTTTCTCCAATAACATAGCACATACTTCATCATTGATAATAAAAATTAAACATTTGCATATCATACATAGTTGTACTCATATGTTATAATACCATGCTTGAACATACACACAAAGTTGCTGCTGTAAAGGACAGTAGATGCTTGGAAGCATGTCCACCTATGGATGCTGAAACCAAAGAGTTATTATCACATAAAAGTACCATTACGTACATAATAGGAAGCTGAGTGTTAATTTATTTTTTAAATTAAGAATTTTGATACACTACAGATGTAAAACACTAACACATAGAGAGGAATATTGAACTATCACAGGTTATTAACCAATACTGTCCATGTTCTTAAAAGAATCAAAAGTTGTTTGCTCAGCACATAGGAGCAATGTTGGTTTCTTGCTAGACTTGAGTGCCTTTACAGAAACCAATATTGCTGATATAGCTTCTAAATGTGTTGTTTTACTGCTCAAGGCAGAGCTAGAGAAGCCACCACTGGTATACTAACAATCTCCCCAATGTCATGGTGATCCTAAAGACTTGGAATAGAGGCATTCCTCACTTGATGGTTCAGAGAATGGTTCATGCTTTAGGTTATGCTTGCAAGTAATACGTACTGCATGCAATGATATTGTCAATATCCATACCGGAGATTCTAAGAATTGAAGTCAGTTTCTGAACCCAAAGTTCAGGTGTATCAGCTTTAGCCAAAACTGCTGGGTTGGCAGCCTTGCGCTTTCTTCTCTAGGCCTAACCTGTGACATTCATTCACTAATTTTTTCGCTATAGAATGAGCTTTGCTAAAAGCTTCTCGTTTTTGAAGGGCATGATGAATCTTCAAGCATGTCCATTTCTATGGGCCTAGATGGCTTCTCTAGAGAAATCTGCTTGTTCTTAGATGGAAAATTGCGCCTGCAATTAAAGCAGTACCTGCACAGAGCAATGTTGAGGAATGCCAATTGTTTCTAATCTCTTTGTTTCCTTTAACCGCAGCATCTATGCTTACTGATTTTTCCTCTGCTTCATCATCATTCACGGCAGCAACATTTGAATCTAAACTTACATCACTTTGCTTGTTGACATTGAGTTTAGCATCATTTTCTTGTGCCTGCTTTCTATTTGATCCATATGGTTCATTGCCGATTTAAGTAACTACTGAATCAAACTTTCCTGATTTTCAACATTTAAGTTAGCCTCAGGTTTTGTACATGGCAATTTAAACCATTCCATTTTCTTGGTCATTTACAGGTGGAACATAAGATAAGGCATATCCCTTTAGCTTCATCAGCATTAATTATAGGTGTCATCCTTGGCCTCATCCAGGCAATATTTCTTAAATCTGAAGCAAAACTTTTATTGAACTTCGTGGAGTACTTCTGTAAGTACTTCTACATAAATATTAAGAATGTTACTTTTAGGCTGATAGCACTTTGATGTCTAATTTAACTTGTTCCTTTAGTGATTGCCAAATAATATTGATTATTATACAGGACTCTCCTATGCTACACCCTGCACAGTAGTAACTGACATTGAGGTCCCTTGGTGCTCCTGCTGTTCTTCTGATTAGTGATGCAGGGAGTCTTCCAAGGATTTTTAGACACTGCTAAAACCTTTATATGCCTCTGTATGTCTTGACAAAAATTAAATTGCCATTGATCTATGCCTATATTCTTCTACTTTGCTTTTAATAACTGCCTTAGGTTTAAGGTTAGCCTTAACCATTTTATCAATCTTTTACACCAAGTCTGTCTAACTGAAATCATATGGACTTTGAGTCTTCCTATGACAACTATCAATCAGGGATTAAAATAGCATGCTATAGCGCCATAGCGGGGCGGAGCAGCCCCTGGCAGCGACAAGGACCTCTGTGCGGGGCTGTTCACTGTAGTGGCCGTTGCGGCCGGCGTAGCTGCCGGAATCGTGGCTGTAGCGGCTGGGATAGTGCCACTATAGCGTTTCTGCAGGTGCCCATGAAAAAAAAACACCCTGTTAGCTTTGAAAATAACCGTTAGGGCACCTACATGTTCTAAACTAGCTATGTTAAAATAATATTTTAGTTACAGTTTATTATATTTAATTAAAAACTATTTTGACTTTCTGTTTACTGAGAACCTACTCCATCAGCCCTTCCTTTTTCTGAACAAAATCTGAAACACGTAAGGAGGCTTCAAAAGTTTCCTTATTTTCATTTGTCTTTTCTAGTTTCTCCTACTCCCCTACTCCTCTGAAACGTAAAGGACATCAGACCCTTCTTTTTTCTTTCAACTTTCTTCCTTCCTAAGACCCACTTCATTCCAACAGCTTACTAAGACTCCACCCACTAGCTCCAGCAGTTCCTGACCTCCTCCAGCAGTTCGTGACCTGCTCCAGCAGTCCAGCAACTGCTTTCCTGGTTCCAGGAACTGCATTTCTTTGTCTGTTTTTGATTTAATATTTTTTTTGGCTACTTTTTTCTGTTCTTCCAGGACTGATACTGATTCTGTCCTTCCCTATCTTCTGTTATCATTTCTCAGCCATGACAACCCTTGTGAGTGAAATGTTTAAAACCCTCTGCTGCATATAGTTTACATCACATAAACTACACTAAAAAATTTAGAATAGCGGCCTTCCACTATACGCTATACCGCTATAGCATTTTCAGGTTCAACCGCTATGCTCCGCTATCCGAGATTTAAAACATTGCTATCAATCAAAAGAGATGATAAAAGCATAAATTATTATCAACACACCTATAAACAAATAGAGGATCAGGTAATATTTATTTTGGAAGCATGATCAACATTAGACAACATATGGGGAAGAAAGCATAAATAACATAAAGAAGACGTAGAAGTAATTAATCGGTGTAAAAAGTAACCATACCAAACAAATTACGTCAATCACTGGTTTTGTTGGCTGAAACTTCAGACATGGTCTTGCTTCCAAGGTTTTCACCCTTCCCTGCAATGCCAAAATTGATGAGACAAAAACGAAAGCAAATTCTCGCTTTTAGAGTTAAACAAAGCAAATATAAGAGACCTTTGTGATCAAATCATGAAACTAATTCTCCCACATATTAACAACTGATCAATTCACTATTTTTTCCAATCATTCAAACTTTTTATTAAATAGCCTGATTTGCAATGACTTTTAGAATACCAAAT
This sequence comes from Spatholobus suberectus, assembly GCA_004329165.1. NCBI lineage: Eukaryota > Viridiplantae > Streptophyta > Magnoliopsida > Fabales > Fabaceae > Spatholobus > Spatholobus suberectus. The sequence goes on from CM014732.1 coordinate 39,647,595, forward strand.
GTTCAAAACACAACCAAGTACCAAATTTGATGAAAAAAAAATCTCTGGGCAAAAGAAGAAGAAACACAAAAAATAGAAGGACAACGAAGGATGTGAGTGTTATAGAAACGAAAAGGTAACAAGAAGAAAAAAAGAAGATGCGAAGTGAGACTCTCTACCCTAGGTGATGCAGTGTTATGCTCTCTTTTCTGTCGCTGTGAACAAAAAAAGACAATTTCCTGACGCTGCGAAGAAAAAAATGACGATCTCTGCTGCCCTATGACTCAATCGCAAAGAAGAAGTGATGAAATGTAAACATATTTTGTTTTTAGTGTGCGTGTAAGTAGAATAAAAGTCAGAGGCGAGTGTTCAATGTTGTGAATGAGGAGCAGGAAAAAATTCATCCAGATGCTAACACATGTATTCTGGGGGATAAAACGGTAAGTTTGGTAGTAGTCTCATTCATATATAGTAATAGAATATAGAAAAAGAATCAAAATGCAGCCTTCTGGTTTAATTGAATGAACAGGAAACTATCATATAGTGAATCATACCTCAGACAAAAGTTATTTATCATCCATGGCAAGAAGAACCAAAACCCTAGCTCCAAAATCTCCCTTGTAGTCTGGTGAGTAAAACCCATCTGATAGAGGAACTCCACCTAAATTTGGGTAGTGTTGTATTTGCCTCAGAACCAGATTCCCCATTAAAATTAAGGTCCGTCATTAACTTAAAAAGCTTATGCTTTTCTTCTGCATACTATGCTCCATAATCCATGACAATATCATGTTCATCTAAGTCACCTCATTGACTACCATCATAAGCAATGAGACAGAAAAATAAACAACATTTAGCACATTCAAGTTTAACCATTACTAATACAGCAGTCAATGTAAGCTTCTAAAAATTATAAAAGGTATGCTTATTATCCCTCAAAATAGAGACTTATCAAACTTCAAACAGTAATATAGTCAAGTGTTGCAAAATTTTAACAATGCACAAATATATCCAAAATGTGAAATGCATTATGAATTTGTGATACACACAATAAATTAAACAACATTTCTCTAGCAAACACATCATAACATTCTCATACGATAATACATAAATAACTTAAGAATTGAGGGAAAGTAGCAGTATATGCTGGTCAATAATAGTGACATAGAGGGGAAGGGTGGAATGTGCAACATGTAAAAGGAAAATATTTTACAAAATAATCATTACAGACAAACTTAAAAAGGAGTGGAGGGAGATGTTTAATGAAGGGGAAATTACGTTTGTGATGTAAACCACCCCCAATTTCATAGTCAGACACGTTGAAATAAGCTCAAGAAAGAGATTACCTCTTATTTTTGTAGGGGACCAAACATACTCCCCAAACCTGATTTTAGATCAACAAAAAGCTGCAGTTATATCCATTCAACATGCAAAAGGGGATACTGAACTTGAAAAATGGAATTCATGAAGTGTTTATATTTTATCATAAACCGATTAAATTTGCAACTCAAAAAGCAAGTTGCTTACGGATTCTTAGCCTACCTTATCGTAAGTCGAAAAGGTAAATAAAAATTGCATTCTCCAGTTATTATAAAAAAAAAAAAAAGGCATTCTCCTCCGAACCATCTACTGAACTATGGTGCTGTGCCTATGTCTCAACCTCATTGTCTTCTCATGTTTGCATTCAGATCTGCTCCATTTTCTAATGCCACCCAACCTGTTCACATTTCTGAGCTTACCACGTCAATGTATGTCGAGTGCAGGTCGACATCCTTAGATCCGATCTCCTCCATGCTCACTGTTAATGGTAGTTGCAGATGAGCTCAACGACAACAGTGATAATGGGATGCGGCATGGCTATGGATATCAGGACGCGAGTAACCTCAGAACAATTTCATCTTTTTACATAATAAAAAAAAAAAACTATCTTTCCTTCCGTCTTCCGTCCATATTGGAGTGGAAAGCTTTTTGATGTGGGGTCTACTGATATTTTTCGTTCCTTCGCTTTTTGAGAAGATTCCAAAAGATGGAAGAAATAAATTTTGGCATGTTTTCCTGCTTCCTTCATCAATCGCTCCTTTCAGCTTCCATGATACCAAACATAGCCTAAGCGAAAAAAAAAGAATCTATTTGCAGAAATTTACTATAATATGAACTTTACTATATGTGTAGGTCTGCCTCATTTTCATTAAAGTCAAAATCAAAAAGTAGTGGATAGTTGGTGGGAGTGGGACACGCGCTTTGTCCGCAATAATGAATTTTATAAGCAATCGAAAGCATAAATTCAACTCATGTACAGAGCGAAGATTATAAGTGTGTGGTTCACATCTGACATTTTTTTCAAATTGCTTCGGTCACGTTTTCTTTATATAAAGTATGGGACAGAGACTGAAATGTTAAAACAAACACACACTAAACCACAACAAAGGCCAACCATTACCATGCTTTCCCTCATTTTCTGTCTCTTATTTCCTTTGCTTTTTGTCATCCCGGCCACAAGCAAGAAAATTCGAAGGATAATATTAACAATGTTAAGAGTTGAAGGAACAAAACGAGAGATGGTAAGCATAGAGCAATATTTGCCACGAGAATTGGTATCAAACATCCTCTCAAGGTTGCCGGCGAAAGACTTACTGAAATGCAAACACGTTTGCAAGTCCTGGTTCGATCTCTTAACTGATCCTCATTTTATTACTAAATACTATCTTGTCTACAATAATCTTCAAAGCCAAGAGAAGAATCTCTTGGTCATTCGCAGACCCTTTCTTTCTAACCTTAAAACTTACATTTCTGTTCTTTCTTGGAATGTCAATGATCCCAGAAAACATGTTTCTTCTGATGTTTTGAACCCCCTTATGAATACAACTCTGAACACAAATACTGGACTGAAATCTTGGGTCCTTGCAATGGCATATACTTCCTTGGAAGGCAATCCAAATGTCATGATTAACCCTTCTTTGAGACAGTTTAAGGCTTTGCCTGAATCCCATTTCAGTGGTGCCCATGGGACTTATTCTTTGAGTGATTATGCTGGGTTTGGCTTTGACTCCAAAACTAATGACTATAAAGTTGTTGTGATCAGGGACCTTTGGTTGAAGGAAACTGATGAAAGAAAACTAGGGTATTGGACAGCTGAGTTGTATAGCCTTAATTCCAACTCTTGGAGAAAACCTGATGCTGCTCTTCCACTTCCAATTGAAATATGGGGTTCTTCTCCTAGTTTATACCTATGTGAACAATTGTTGTCACTGGTGGTGCTTTGTTGATGAGTCTGGTAGAAAAGATGATGTTGTCCTAGCATTTGACATGGTCAATGAATCCTTCAGGAAGATAAAGGTACCAAGAATACGTTATTCTTCAGAAGAAGAGTTTGCAACTCTTTTTCCCTTTGACGAATCTGCCACAATTGGTGTCATTGTTTATCCTGTAAGGGGAAAAGAGAAGTCCTTCGACATGTGGGTAATGAAAGATTATTGGACGAAGGGTCTTGGGTTAAGCAATACACTGTTGAAGCCAATAGAAGAGATTTACAAACTTGTGGGGTTTTATGGGAGCAATCAATATCTGTGGAGCAGCTTCAATGATGGATTAGTGTGGTACGACTATGACCCTGAGTCGGAACAAATAAAGGATCTTCAGGTTTAATGGAAAGAATGGCTCGTTAAGAGCTGCTAGATACATGGAAAGCCTTGTTTCACTTAAAAGGGGAAATGAGTTCCGTTGCCAACTTGTTTCAAGCAGCTTGGTTCATGACCCTCTGCTAGATCAAAGGGAATAACCTGATTTCCCTTTTTCTTAAATTAAAAAAAATAAAATCAGATGGTTCAAGATTGTCTCCTATATATGGTTTTTCACTGATTCGTAGCATGCAGATTATAGGATTGTTAGTTTGTCATGGAAGGCGACATTGTTGTAATTGGCTAAATAATGATGATGTGTTTGTTTTCTTGAAAGAGGGAAGAAGTTTTATGTTAGAATAGACCAATAAGAATATATCATATCCTGCTTCTAAAGTTTTAGTTAATGTCTACTGTATTACCCTATCATTAATCTGACTGGAATTTGCATTGCATGTTTATTTATTATTCTATGTATGGACATGTTGAGAGGCTAGAGGATATCAAAAAAGGGCTGTTCAGTGGATGGAGTGGAAGCAAAACTGTGGCAAGTTTGTAAGCTTTTTATTTTCATTCAAAAATATACATGATATACTGGGGAAGAAAAAACTCGCTTATTGTGCTCAATTTTTCTGCCTCTTTTACAGTACATACTGTCATCATGGATGATATGAATGAAACTTTTAGTAAAGATTGACGTTTTGTCACCAAAGTGTTCAAAAATTCATAGTAATGTTCAAAATGATTTAGCCAACCCTCCATAGAATTCAGAACAAATAGGAAATTTCTCTGCACTTGCAATTTTTTTATCTATACATGTTAGTTTTAGAAAAACATGTGTAAAGGTGATTAATGATGTAGAAGTAGTTGATAATGAATGATAGTAAAGCTTTATTTGATATTTGGAAGTGCTTGCATAAAATGATGATACAATTGCCTATTTATTGACATGCAAGGATAGTTCTAGATTTAGACTTTATTATTCTAGAGTTATGTAACTATTACATTGTGTAGTATTCTAACTCTTAACTAAAAGTATCAAGATAATTCTAGAATAATCTTTACTTTTTCATATACATATGTTACTACTACAATCTTCTAGAAATTTGTAGCAATTTCATCACTCCTCCTTGATACAAATTTTGGAGATTCCAAGCATTGTTCGTAGATACTCAAATCTTGCTCTTAACAGTGCGTTCATAAAAATATCTGCAACTTGATCGATCTTCTGTCATGCAATACTCGAGCTGGATTTGTTTAATTGCCTCTACTTCTATGATAAAGGGATATCTGATAGTTATCTATTTTGTTCTTTGATGATGGACTGGATCTGCTATTGCTATAGCTGATTTGTTGTCATAGTAGATTATGGTAGGGCCATTTTGTTGTTCACCCATTTTTCCAAGTATTCTTCGAAGCCATATAGCTTGACTTGTAGATTTTGTGGCAGCCATGTACTTTGCTTCTGCTATTGATTGAGCAACTATTGTTTGCTTTTCAAATGCCCAAGAGAATACTCTTGATCCTAGTGAAAAGGCATATCCTGAAGTACTCTTCATGTTGTCTATTGATCTTGCCTAATCACTGTCAGTGTAGCCAGTCAACCTTGAGTTGGCCATGGTTTTGTACCTAGATCCCAAACTCCTTTGTGCCTTGTAAATATCTTAAAATTCTTTTTGCTACTCCATAGTGAATTTGACTTGGCCTTTGCATAAGTCTTGATAGAAGATTTACAGCATACATGATATCTGGTCGTGTGGCTGTAAGATATAGTAGACTCCCAATCAAACTCCTGTAGCATGATGAGTTAGCTTTTGGTGCTCCGTCATCCTTTTTCAGCTTCTAGTTTATAATGAGCAAAGTACTCACAGGCTTGCAACCATACATCTTGAATTTCTTCAATAGTGTTTCAGCATATTTCTTTTGAGAGATAAATATTCCTTCCTTTTGTTGTCTTACCTCTATGCCGAGGAAGTAATTCATCAAGCCAAGATCTGTCATCTCGAATGTCTTCATCATGTCTTCTTTGAAATCATTTATCATCTTCATATTGTTTCTTATGTAGATAAGATCGTCTACATATAGGGAGACGATGAGAGTATCATGCTGACCTTGAGTTTTGATGTATAGTGTTGCCTCACTCTGCTCCTCTTGAATCCTTGATTGGTGAAGTATTGATCAATCCTGTTGTACCATGCTCGAGGAACTTACTTGAGAACATATAAGACTTTTCTCAGTCTCATCACTTTGCCTTCATTACCTTTGTTGATGAAGCCTTGTGGTTGCTCAACATAAATCTCTTCCTTAAGCACTGCATCTAGAAAGGAAGATTTGACATCCAATTGGTAGATGCTCCACCTTTTTGTGCTACAAGAGCTATTAAAGCTCTAATTGTATCTAAGCAAGCAATTGGAGCAAATGTCTCATTATAGTTAACTCCATGTTGCTGTGAGTAGCCTTTAGCGACTAATCTAGCCTTGTGCTTTTTTTATGGCGCCATTAAGGCAGATCTTTGTCTTGTAGACCTATTTAAACTCCAATGATGTCCTTTCCATGTGGGCAATCTACGAACTCCCAAGTATAATTTTTTTTGATCATTTTAATCTCTTCTTCCATTGCCTTGACCCATACTTCTTGCTTTGATGCTTCTTCATAGCATTTAGGCTTAAGCATGGCCATGTTGCAAGTTTCATATATATTCACCAAAGATTTTACTTGTCTTGGAGTAGACTCTGGTGAAGAATCTTGTTGTTGTGAAGGTGGAGGAAGCATACTTGGATTCCCTGCTACTTCTTCAACTTTTTCCTAAGGTTGTTGCATTGGAATGGGAATGTTACTTCTTACAACTTTTTCTTCTTCCTAATTCCAAGAAGCATTTTCATCAACTTCAACATCTCAACTAATGGTGAGCTTCTTTGTTTGAAAGTTGTAGACTCGGTAGCCTTTTGACTGTGTACTGTATCCCAAGAAGATGCCTCGTATAGTCTTGTCTTCTAGCTTGTGTCTCTTCTCATCAAGAACATGTATGGAGCAGATAGATCCAAATACTCGTAGGTGTTTAGCTAATGGCTTTTGCCAACTCCATGATTCAACAGTTGTCTTGTCTTGGACTACTTTAGTTGGACACCTATTGAGTATCTAAACTGCAGTGTAAACTGCTTCTACCCAAAAGTCAGGCAAACCTTTCTCTTTTAGCATTGATTTGGCCATCTCCATTATCGTGCGATTCTTCCTTTTAGACACGCCATTTTGTTGTGGAGAATATGCAATAGTAAGTTGACACTCAATGCCTTCATCTGCATAGAACTTATCAAATTCATGGGAGTTGTACTCTTTGCATCAATCACTTCTAAGTACTTTATATGTTTCCCAATTTGCTTCGTAACGAGAGCTTTAAACTTTTTAAATATTCTAAAGACTTCTTATTTTTCTTTAATGAAGTATACCCGGGTCATTCTAGAAAAGTCATCAATGAAGAGAATGAAGTACTTGTTGTTATTGAGTGATGGTGTCCTCATTGGTCCACAAATGTTAGTGTGGATCAACTCCAACAAGTCTTAGCTCTCCATGTTTTGTCAATTGAAAATGGTAGTCTATGTTGCTTTCCAAGAAGACATCCTTTACAAGCTTCATTATTTTCTTTTAGGCATGGCAAGTCTTTCATCATATTCTTTTGATATAGCAGCTTCAAGGCATGAGTATTGAAGTGGCCAAATCTTTGATGCCATAACCATGAGCATTAACTTGGACTTTCATGGCAATGTTAGTAGTATATTTGAAGCTTATCGAAAAACTTCTATTTCTTTTCTCCATTTTAACTTGGGCTATCTCTCGCCTTTTGCTATAATTATCATAGATTGTGCATGTATCTCCTTCAAAGTGAAGGGCATAGCCTTTCTCCATCATTTGGCCAATGCTCAAGAGATTTTCTTTTAGATTGGGAACAAGTAGGACATCTTTGATGAGTCTTGTACCTTTCTTTGTCTCCACCATGACAATGCCTTTGCCTTTGGACTCCACCATGGTGTCATTTCCTAATCAAACTTTTACTTTGACAGAGTTGTCAATTTCCTTGAAGATGATCCTATCTTTGGCCATGTGATTACTGTAACCACTATCCAAGTACCAACTTCCACTTGTTTCATCACTGGAATCTCAAGTAGCATAGAAAAGATGCTACTCATTATCATGCTCTTCAACAAAATTTGCTTGATGCTTGTTTTTGTTTGGACAATTCTTCTCCACATAACCAAAATTCTTGCAGTACTAACATTGTGGCTTTCCTCAATGCCAATAGTCTTTCTCCAAGTAATTTGTCTTCTTGTAGATGCCACATGGAGGATATTTATCTTGATTGGTCCTAGAGAAACCTCTAGAATTTCCTTTATTTCTAGAAATTTCTCCACTGTTTTTCTTTCCTCCATACTCTTTATTTTGAGACCGTAATTTGAGCTTTGATTGAAAGGCATTTTCGATAGAATCTACATCATGCCTACTCAATCTTTACTCATATGCTTCAAGAGAGCCCATTAGTTCTATCACCAACAAGGTAGGCAGATCTTTGGTTTGCTCAATTGTAATCACAATTGCATCATACGTATAGGGAACCGAAATTAAAATTTTTTCAAAAATTCTCTTGTCAAGAATATTTTCTCCATATGCTCTTGTTTGACTAACTATTTCTTTTATCCTAGAATAGTAATCTTTTATGGTCTCGGACTCCTTCATTTTTATTAATTCAAACTCATGTCTTAGAGTTTGAAGTTTAATGACACGTACGTTGGCACTTCCTTGCAACTCCTCCTGTAGTATACTCCATGCTTCTTTAGCACTTGTGGCACTCATTATTCTTGGAAAAATTGTGTTAACTACTGCCTATTGTAGAATAAATAATGCCCTTGAATCTTTATGCTTATTCTCCTTCAACTCTTTTTTTGAGCTACAATAAGAGTTAAAATGTCTGTGGGAGTAGTGAATCCATCTTCAATAATATCCCATAAATCTTGAGAGCAAAAAAATGTATTCATTTTAATGCTCCAAAAATCATAATATTCTTCAGTAAAAATAGAGACAAGAATAGATGAGAATTGAATATTATTGGCCATTAGGTTAAGGAAAAATTATGAGATTAGTAGGGAATATAGTATGATTTTTTTGAAAGTAGTTGAATAATATTTCTATGCCCAATAAATGACCGAACATAGCTCTGGTACCACTGTTAGTGTTAGAAAAATATGTGTAAAGTTGCTAAATGATATAGAAGTAGTTGATAGTGAATGATAGTAAGACTTTATTTGATATCTGGAAGTGCTTGCATAAAAATGATGATACAATTGCCTATTTATAGGCATGCGAGGATAGGTTTAGAGATATCTAAACTTTATTATTCTAGAGTTATCTAATTATTACATTATGTAGTATTCTAACTTTTAACTAAAAGTATCAAGATAATTCTAGAATAATCTTTACTTTTGCATATACATATGTTACTACTACAATCTTTTAGAAATTTGTAGCAATTTCATCAATACAGGTATGTGAAACATTACGTGAAGAAGTCCTTGGAAGTTAGGAGTAGCTCCAAAGAGTGATGTGCCAGTTATTACACCCAATGGGCTTCCTGATGTTGATGTTTTGTTGTTTGGTTTTCCCACAAGATTCAGACTTTTGGCTGCTCAATTTAAATCATTTTTAGATGCAACTGGTGCTCAAGGTGGTGGGCAAGAAACTTCATTTATATGCTTCCTTCACTATCTATTTTGTGTCCACTCAACATGATATATATAGATATATATACAATATATATATATATATAACTAACAGAAGCAAAAGCAAACGAAGTCACTGTTTGTTTTCTAATTATATAGGCTGAAATCTATTACTCAACTTGTTCACCATGGAACAATTTTTGTGCACGCTGGATACACATTTAGCACTGGCATGTTTGAGATGGAGAAGGTGAAAGGGGGCACCTGCATAGCACAGGAACTTATGCTGGAGATGGCTCAAGGTAGCCTAGTGAGTTAGAATTGGCTCAAGCTTTGCATCAAGGAAAGTACTGTGAAAGCAATACAAATAATTTAAAGGAATCTCAACAATTTTTATTCTCCAAACATTTCCCACAACATATTATGTATAGCAACACTTAATACTACAAATACTCCTCGCTTAATCACTTACTAGTCTATTAGTTAATTACTACAACATGCAGTTATGCACTCTTGGCTATCCATTTTGATAGTTCAATCCAACAGATAATATTGGGTGTTGTTAGGAAATGAAGATGAGAAAGTAGATAAACATCATAACAAACATGAACTTTTAATTACAGTCCAAATGGTGTGGATTTTTGGTTCAATTTGATTTGGAATTGCACCATATAGAATTGAAGACAATCTTTCTAGATAAAAATTCATTTAAGGGTAGTTGGAATGAATTCTTGATTATTGTCTTACATATTGTTGATATCTTCCTTGCTAGTAGTTGATTGACTTTTGACTAAAAGTTAGGATATGTTAAGCATTCGCTTTAATATGAAAGACTTAGGTGATGCTTTAAGTTGTTCTAGGAATCCAAATTTTCTTGATAATTCATGTGACATTCTCGGATGGTGTCAGAAAGGATTCAAACAATTTAATATGTATTCTACATTAGTGTGAAATGTAGTTTCAATGACAGGATTTTACATTGGTTATTTATCGAACTATGTAAATAAAAGCGTAATGGCATTTTTGTAATTTTTTTCAAAAATTTTTATATCGGTTTTAATAATAACCAACGTAAAATATACTTTCTACATCGGTTAAAATTGTAATTGATGTAGAATATACATTTTACATCGGTTATTATTACAATCGATGTAAAATATTTGTTAAAAGGGGTGACTAGCACTGAAACAAACCCACCTAACCCTAAAATCACGAAAATAGGAGTTCCATCTCAAAGCCTCTTCTCGTTGTCTACTCCCCCTCCTCCCTGGCCTCCACCATCCACACTGTTACCAACCTTGTCTATGCTGAGAGCCCCTCTGACACCACCACCCAAAAGCTCAAAGGTGTAACACCCTCATTTTTGCTTATCATTTTTTTTCTATTTATTCAATAATTGTTTAAAGTATCTGGGTAGAAATTCAGAAATTCTGAGTACACAATTATGTTTAGAATGACTAATATACTTTAGTGTAGATTTTTAATAATTATTCTAGATCAGAGCTCGAAAAGTTATAAAATGTTTGTTACATCCTTAAAAACTAGTAAAATGCTAACAAGGTAAAAAATTAATATAAATAAATAGAAAGATTTAAAATTTATTTTTACTTTAGAAATACGCTTAAAATAATAAAATATAATTTTAGAAATTTTCTGGAAATTATTTAATATAAAAATGATTTATTAAGTAATTATTTAGCATTTTTACATAAAATAATTATATAATAAATAAAATTTTATAAAGTATTTATAAGAATATGTTTTTATGTTGGGCTGGGCGTGGTGGCCTTGTGTAGGCCCAGATTTTTCAAACCCAAATTTAATTAAAATAATTAATTGTTAATTAAATTCTTTTCCAGCTAATTTATATATAAAAAAATTTAAAATTATAGAAAAATGCTGCTGCACTTTCACGCCAGTTTTGGGAGGTGGCATTCTAGAATTTTTAATTTGATTTATCAAACCAATTTACATTTAATTTAATTAATTTAATACATTATAAAAAAACCAATTCTTATCTCTTTTTATACACTTATCCTTCACCACAAACTCTCATCCTCTTTCTTCTTTCTGCTGTAAGTCTCTCTCTCGCCCCCTCTCCTCTCACTTTTTAATTTCTTCACACTAAAATACACATAGATCACATACTTGGTGGTATTAGAAGCAAGAAAGGCTTTCAATTCTTGGTGTTTTGCTTGGGTTCCTCTTTCAATCAGTATTCTCTCAATCAAGCTTACTTTAAGAGGGGGGGGGGGGGGGGGGTGGGGGGGAAGTCGGGATTAACCTCTCTATTTTATTTACACAAAAGATTGTGGGAGAGATTTGGCCCCCAAATCTCATTTAGTTTCTATTTTTCCTTATTATTGTATATGTTGTTCATGATAATTTCTATGGCTATATGATGATCTTGTGAAGGTTTATTGTGTTGGATAATTTATATGGTGTCTATTATTATTATTATCATTAATGATTAGATTTATTGTGGTTATGTGGTGTTGATGTTGTTTATTATCATTATAAATTACTTTATGATATTTATATTGTTAAAAACATGGTTTATTTTCCATCCATGATTTCCGGTTTTTCATAGATACAAATAGGAGAAAAAATTTATATTTGACCATTATGATTAGTTATTATTCTGGAAAAATAAAATTTATGAAGTTATAGATATAAATAATTATATAGTGTTAATATATTATTCAAATCCGTTAACAGTATTTAAAACACTGTCTTAATAAGTATATACTGATTATATACTGTTAATAAGTATTTGGATATGTTGAAAAATTATTAAAACAGCGTCTTAATATACTGATTATTCATTAAAAGAAAATATTTATATACACGTTAAAAAAAAATTTACATATAAGTAAATATATATTTTAAAGTTTGTAATACATATATGTATATTCAGAATTTTGCAACGAGTATATGATAAAAATAAATTTATTTATGATATTATAAAAGTATATATAGTTTCTAAAAAAAATGTATATATATTCTGTTTTCGAAAAGTTTAAACAATTAAACATATAATTCAGTTTTATAATACAAAAATATTATCCTGTTTTAGTAAAAGTAAATATTGTTTTATAATTTTAATATTATATAAGTAAAATAGTTTCACATATTATTATCTAAATAAGATAGTTTTAAAAAAACAACATCAGTTTTATAAGTTATATATATTTATGCTTATAAAATTCTGATAAAAGAAGTATATTTTTATAAATATATATAATTATAAAACTGTTTTGATATATTTTAATCTAATAGAAATTTTATATTCGATTTTATAAAGATCATTTTAGAAATTATGGAATAAAAAATTTTAATACCAGAATCTAAAAAGATATATGTATTAAAACAAAATTAGAAGTAAAAAGAAATAAAATAAGTTATGTATTTTAACTTATAAATTTTATAAAAAGGTTAAAAGATTTATATTAAATTATTTAAATTAATTTGTGATTGATGAGTTGAGATATTTGTGTTCTTGAAGTCTATGACAATACTTACTCAGAAAGGTATTGATAGTTGGGTACCAAATTGTAGAGAAGACTCTACTAAATATTTTGGAGAGATATTGTGTAAAGTATTATTGAACCTCTGCTAGATATTCTGGAGAGATATTGTGTAAAATATTGTTGAGTCTGATATACACTGATGAAATATGCTGAATATGTTGAATTAATGACCATGCTGTGAAAGCATGTGTGCCTATGAAATGGGAAGTTACAGTTTGGTACACTGTGGGATGAAGGCAGGGACCACTGATAAGGTGTAGAAGGTACTGGTATCGAGTTGTGAGAATCTTATGGTCAGGGTAGCGCCCTAGATGTCGGGACAATCACGTAATCAACTTGATAACCCTAACACCTACTCAGCATCACTGGGATTGGTGTAGTGTATACCCCTTAAGGAGCTGCGCGCTCATTTCTCGAGAAAAATGGTGATGATAATGATGTTGGTACCATGATGAAGGGGATACGAGCTCCTAGTCACTTCCTAGGGTGAATGATGATTGATGATAATAATTAGCCAGGGTATGGATCCATACGTATTGTGAAAGTTTGGATTGTTTCATGATAACTTAGGTCAGACCCTAGGTTCCCAACTGTAGTTGTTTGGCAACAACTTGTGTGTTTTATAGGTTGTAAGTTGGTCTTACAAACCTTTTGTGAAAATGATTTGAGGTTATATATATCCTTACTCCTTTGCTTTGTTTCTTTCTTTCCGTGCCTTTGCTCTGTATATGTGTTCGTGACATATTATGAAGATGGAGGATGCTGATGTCGAGGGTGCTGAGGCTGGAAAGAATTCAAAGGAAGCTGATGCCATAAAACAATTATCATAACTGTAGTATACACTTTATATTCTATTCTAGGATAAGAGTAGGATTATGTATAGTCACTGTTCTGACTTAGGTCCTTTTTGAAAGGTAGTTATTTATTTATGTGGTCATGTATTTATTCTACAACGAGGCTTAAAGTAATCATATTGATAACAGTGATGTATATTTATCGTTGGAAATTACGATGCTTACATCTACCTTGAACATATGTTGTTTTACAATTCAAGAATTACATTGAAAAATATTTTTTTCATAAAAAAAAAATCTCTCTCGATTTAATTAAAATAAATCTAATAAATCATGGGAATAAGTGTCAATGTGATTGTCTGTCACAAAAAGCACACTCCTAAATGCCATTGTGGTGTCATCCTCATCGAGCTAGTCATGTTCCTCCGCCACTACTCCCGCTTCTCTGCCCCTTCCACCAATGGAGAACCCTCGCTTTCCACAACCTTCTCCCTCGATCTAGGGTTTCCATCCACTGGATCTCAGCCTTTCGTCTGTGATGCTTTGTTCATTGATTACAAGGCCTCCACTTCCTTCCTCTTCCCTAGTCAGGTATACAGATTTGAAACGATGTCGTTCAGAATTTTAATTTAAAAATAAAAAATAGTGTAATGTTTTTATAGTGTGATGTGATTACAAAGTGCTCAAGCTATTGGAATAAGGAAAGAAGCTTAGAATGTGTGTACTATTGCGGTAATGCCTCAACTTTTTTATCTCCTTATTTATTTGGGAAGCTTCCAAGGTATGTGATTGTGATTGAATTTATTGTTTGATTATTATGTGATATTATTGTTGTAGTTGAATTTAGTAATTGGTTGAAGGATATTTGAATTATATGACTGTTGAGGATTATGATATGTTTGCATGATTGGCCACATAGAGTTTAGGTGGGCCTTGTGTGATGTTTTTGGTTATTGATTGGATTATCTGACAAATTTACATGTGGTATATTATGATTAATTGAATACCTTTAAACAAGTATATAGGAAAGTACCAGAAAATAGAGGAAATTTGGTCAAATTTTTTATAAAAATTGTGATTGGATTGCCTAATTTGTTGGTTAACAAAGAATGAAGATGGCCATATAGAGCTTAGTTGGGCCTTGTATGATATTCTTGTATTGTTAGTTTCAATTGTATTATTAAGAAGGATTGTGACATTGTGAATACCCAATTTTATCCGAGCAGTCTATGCAACAAAAAAATAAATAATATAAATAATAGTTATAATAAAAAAAAATTTAAATAACGTCCTTTGTCTTGCTTATTGGGCTATAAGTGCATAGGACCCATAATCCTTTTAGATAGGGGAAAGGGAAAAGATAAAAAATAATAATAATAAAATTAAGTAAAAAAAGATAATAAAGTAAATAAAAATAATAAAAAGTAATAAATATTCAATTTTGAGTGGAAAAGAAAATATAAAAAGAAATATATAACAAAAGAGTAAATAAATTCTTTTTAAACCAAGAATAAGAAGTGAATAAAAATGAATGTAGTTATAAAGTTTTTGAGGATTGAATGTCTATCTAGTAAAATAAAGTTTTGAGCAAAATTGGGCCTTTTCGGAAGAAGAGAAAACAAAAATAAAATGAAGGGTGACAGTGGCGAAAACGGGAGCTAAGACGTGGGGAGCAAGCTAAACGGAAAGCTTCCTAGACAAGTTTTAACCGAGGCTATATATAGCCTTTTGAAAATCTGAAAAAGGGCTTTTTCTCATTTTTGTAAGAAACTCTCAACCATTCTCACAATTGTCGCTCTCGTGGATTCTCACGTCACCCTGAAATCTAAGAATAAGTGCTTGAGTTCAAAAGAATGAGAGAAATAGAATCTGAAAACTTTGGTCCGAAGAAGTAGCCATTGGTAAGAAGTAGATGCTGAAGCAGAATATGTGAAGAATAACTAAGGAGGAGACTGCATAGGTAACATTTCATATTTTGCTAGTTTATTAGCAATGCTTAATAAATGTGTTATCTGTTTTAATTGCTATCGATTTACTGTATTTGTAACTATGTATGCATGCTCCGACGAACACTATTTTGGTTCAGATGATTGAAACACACTCTATGCTTGTGTATCTCCTACCTTATGCCTCTTGTCAAAATTATTCCACAATCACACACTTCTTCTACTCTTTCAGTAACGTACACACATGAATTCGAAATTAAGCACACAAACATCACAGATCTACAAGCAATTCCATATTCTCTTATTCATTGATGCATTGTTCTTTTAAACATGACCGACACAAATCACACCAATATCCACGCCTCCATGAAAAGAAAATAAAATAATGAAATCAATTAAAATTTAGTTAGTGAGGATAGAGTGAATCTAAGAGCCCCTAATCACCCTGTTCTTCGTGACGGTGTTCTTGGACGACCACCAACGGCACGTCGTTCCGCATCTCCCGTCATTGTTTTGATATTAGGAACCATCGTTGCAGAATCATTGGACTACTGTATCGCCGCTGAAAATGACATTTCTACCACGGTGAGCCTGTGGCCCAAAGTCACCTCATCGTCGATCGAAAGGCGATGTCGCACCGTCGTGATAAGAGCCACTATTGATTCGTGCCATATCCGTCACCGCAAATCCATGAACCACTCATACTTCTAATCAAGTTGTAATCACACGTTGCACTACCTGAGACGAAGGGACGGTTTGCACACCAATAATGATTGCCGTATCGCGTCGGCTGCTTCATGTTTGTGATGTGGAGGTCTCACGCCGCTTCTATGGTTGAGATAAAAAATAAGAGGTCTGAAAAGGGTTTGCTGTCCAACGTTCTTGAGCGATTGGGCTTGGCCCACGTCATAAACCGACTACTTAAAATGGGGAGGATGCATTCTCTTGATTTGGTTAAAACGCATTACAGTAAAATATTTTCCTCACTTTTGGCAAATATAAGGATTTTTTTTTTACTTTGAAACGTTAGGCAAAAATTAATAATCGTAATAATTTTAGGGTAGTTAACGTAATCATTACAATTCTTATATTGCTTTATGTTTTGCATTCTTTCTTTTATAATAAAAGTTATGACTAGTTTTTTAACTTTGTAATTTTTTTTTTAGGATTCTAGTTCCTTCTTTTATAGTTAAGAACCTCCTGTGTAGAGCCTAGTTGTTATGCCAAGGATTATTATTAAGTCTTGTAATGTACCTTGGGTACTTATGTATTGAAGTGTTTATCTTTTATTGAGGTTTTATTTTAAAAACTTTACATTTTTGTAAATGAAAGTACATGTGAAAGGTAATGCCCCTTTAGGGTATTATAGGACGAGTTACCTTCCGGTAGGGCATTTAGATAGTGCGGATCCTAGTCAAGCTATGCTGGTAGTGTAGGATGTGCACTTGTCCATGCTAGTGGAACGTCGGACCTATCGGTTCAAGGCTCCCAGTCCCTCATCCTCCATTGCCTTGGCAGCTTTTGAGTTGAGGGAGCCAATGGCTCGAGAGGGGAGGAGAGTAGTGGTGGTCCTTGCGGTCTAAGTTGAGAGCAGGACCCTTCTACCATTAGGCCAATGGGTGGCAAGACTCGCATGATTGTTAGGAGGCATTGCCACTACGCATGCTAATCTTCTCTTAAACTGTTGGGTCCTCGTGAGAGCCCCATGGAACACCGTAGACTAGAGTATATCACTCAGGTGGGTGGAGATAGGGATGGTAGCAAGGACGATGAGGATTCTCCTAGTGACTCCCTAAATGGTAGTGACCTCAGTTAATTATACCATGTTGGGCAGGGTAGTTATACCCCTAGCCAGTAGGGCTGGTCTTGGGGAGAGTTTGCGGTGTCCATGAGTCCTGTGAACCAATGTTGGTAGTTCAAGATTAGGAGTTCTAATTTCATTTGGAGGTTTTGTAATTATTTATGACGTTTTCATTTGAGTTGTAAACCTTTACACTTATTTACCACTTTGATGTATGCATAGAACCTTCTATTTTAATATTTATATTTTATGTTTTTCCAATCCCAATACTCTGTATACAACTGTTATCAAGTATTGATAGACAGGAGCATTTTCTCTAAAGTTTTCATTTTATGTTTTGATTTTAAGAGTTGTACTCGCTTGGTGGTCAGGCTGATTTATGTTTCCTATGTATATAAATTTGAATAACTATCTTGAACAAGAGTGTTTTTAAGGAGCATTCTTCAATGAAAGTGTTTTTAGCTATTTATTTTCGACGAGAGCGTTTTTAAGGATTTTTCTTAACCTCTAATTATTATTGATCTATCATTTTTATTTTTATTTCTAAATTAAATTTTAATATTTTTTTAAAAAGTTATTAATAGTTAAAAATAACATTGTATTACAATATAAATTATTTATCATAAATTTAAATTATAATATATATGATCATAAATATTTATTTATTACAAATTTTAATTATAATATAATTTATATATTTAAAAGTATTTATTTATTATAAATTATAGTTACATGAAATAAAAATTTATCTTGTGCATTGTACAGGTTAAAATACTAGTAAATTATAATAATTATATTGAATAAGAGCGGTTTTAAGAACTATTCTTTAATTAGAGTGTTTTTAAGAAGTTTTCTTCAACAAGTGCGATTTTAGAAATTTTTCTTAACTCCGTATCTCTTTCAATCTATTATTTTCAATATCTTTAGTTTTAATTTGAATTTTAATATTTTTTAAGAAATTATCAATAAAGTATTTATCATAAATCTAAAATATAATTTATATGTTCTAAAATATTTATTTATTATAAATTTTAATTATAATAATTTATATATTTAGAATTATTTATTTATTATAAATTTTAATTTTATAAAATATACATTTATTTGTGCAATGCACAGGCTAAAACACTAGTGTAAATATATATATGAACTGTCTATCAGTTACTTGCAGACGCGGTCACTCTAAGTGGCCATTTTTTTTCTTTTCCTATACGAAGGTATTGTGTGATGTTTTAATATTGCAGGTTCCATATTTTATAAATTGTTAATACAGGTTTACATAAAAGCAAAAAATTTACTTGAATTCTTTCCAAAATTAAATAAAAGAAATTTTATTTTTGTGAATGCAAATGAACATTAGTTAACCATAATCCCAACTAGCTAGGTTCCCACAATTCTTAACTTTAATTGATAAAAAGACTTCAATTTTATGAAAATTTATTTCAAATAAAAATACTCTTTCTCTATTTTAGTAATCATGTGATTTATATCATGAGAGTTAAATAAAAGGAGTCATTAAAAATAAGATCTAAATTAAAAGTATTTTGGTGTGATCTCATTAAATAGAATAAAATTAGTAAAAATTTTGTTATGTTTTGAATCACTATACATAAGTTTATTTATTTATTTTTTGCATATATTTATATTAAGTACCTCTTAAAAATCAATCCAGATAAAATGAATATTATATATAATAATAATCAAAACCTAAACAATTTTTGAAAATGGAAAGCAAAAGCATACAGGTAACACGAAGTTTTGTGGCATTTAAAGTTCGTTACGAGGATACAACACACTACATAACTTATTGTAAAGGCGAAAAAAAAAAAGAATCTATCTAGACAAATATAGGAATAATACATCTGCAAGTTTTGAACTTCTAGGTAATTTTTAATTAAGTTCATATACTATAAAAATTTGTAACTGAGTATAGTTTAATTTTTTTTAATTAGGTCCTTGGAGTTAAATTGCTATCAATATTCTGTTAATTTGAACAAAATATTCTCTAGTAAGGACTCAATTAAAAAAAATAGTATAGAAATCTAATTAAAAACTATCTAAAAGTTTAGGATCTATTCAATAGTTTAACCTTGTTTTTATTTTTTTTATCTTGATTTTGCCTTTGTTTTATTTTAGAAACAAAAGAAAATTATAGAAAGGGACAAAGAGCATCTTTCAATATTCAAATGCTATCTCATTATTATTATGTGAGCTAAATTGCTTTTCTGGTCCTCCTATAATTCTCAATCCGTGATTTTGATTTCCCTATTTTTAATTTCTCAATTTTAGTCCTCCAAATTTGTTGAATTTGCCAAAAAGCCTTATTTAATTACATATATATATATATATATATATATATATATATATATATATGACGTAAAGTTCCATATTGTTAACTGTTAATTATGAGGTTACAGCATTGCTATGGCTTATTCTTGACAGTTATTATCAATTTATAGAGTTTGAGAATTTATTTTACTATCATCGGGGATGATGTATTTTTCTTATTGTGAGAGTCAGTTGTTATCTTTTGGGAAGCAATGATGGTATACATCTTATTCCAGGAATAGGATGAAAGATATCACCATCTAGGATAGGATATTTATTTATTAAACATATCTACATCTGGGATGAGATATGATATGAGATAACTCCATCTGGGATGGGGAAGATAGTGGGACGTCATTGCATGAAGATAGTGGCTCATATACCTTAGTGAATCTGGGATTCACAGTGAGTCTAGGATTCACAGTGAGTCTAGGACTCACACTGGTTCTGGGAACTTATTATATATATATATATATATTTATTTATTTATTTATTTATTTATTAAACATATCCACATCTAGGATGAGATATGATATGAGATAACTCCATCTGGGATGGGGAAGATAGTAGGACGTCATTGCATGAATATAAGCTCATATACCTTAGTGAATCTGGGATTCACAGTGAGTCTAGGACTCACACTGGTTCTGGGAACTTATTATATATACATATATATATATATATATATATATATATATTATATATATATATACATATATATTAAATATAAGTGAATCTAGGATTCACATCGGTTCCGGGAACCGAAGAGTCAATCATTAAGTAATGTATAGAGTAAAATGCTTGGATTATAAATCTGGGTATATAATTTATAGATTCCTTTTTAATTATGGGTGTGAACTAGATGTCCTTTACTTGAGTTCAAAATTTTTTCTTTTTCTTATGAATTATTTGCGGATACCATGGTTGGTTTTTCCAGTTACCGCACCGGTTGAGAACAACACTATTTGTGAACCATTTTAAAACTTGTTTTATTCACTAGGATTATTATCTCATTAAAAGTGTTGTTTTCAGAGCACGAGGGAGAAGTTACAGGGACGGAGGGAGCTTGAGGACGCATATTTCTTCTGGTTATATTTTAGCTTGGTTAGTTTCTTACTAGAATAAAGGACCACGGTGACTAGTGTAGATGTTCCTTTTATTATTATTTGTATTTTGTAGATGCCTAGATTTGAGAACAATACTTTTTATTCTTATGTAAAGGTTATTAATCTTGTTCTTTTATTGTTAAGGTATTACTTCAGGCAGTTTCACCTCTTAAATTTTAGTTTTATATTTATTTTAGATTATTTTTATGTGGATTATTGCTATAGTGAAAGGCCCTTACAACATGCATGAAGATATGGTTTGTGGATCACAGAAGGAAGTTATGGATCGTAGTTGGATTAATTCTAGACGCACAACTGATGAACATTAGAATGGATTTTGAAAGAGTATCAGAATAGAAGAACCCACTTTGTGATGGGTTTTGCAAGAGTTATACAATATGGACATGGCATGGTGAATTATTAGACATGCCAAGTATGTCTCAAATAGATCAATTTGATGTACCTATAGATGATCGACTAGAGGACATGATCTGTGATATTGGACCAGAGTCTTTTTAGCGAGCTCAACTATACGACACTTTGTGCAGTGATGCGGATAAATTCACACGGTTGTCAGTGGTGTTAAGATTAGTGAATGTCAAGGCAAGAAATGGGTAGAGTGATAAAAGTTTCACTAAATTGCTTGAGATGTTGAATGAAATGCTTCTAAAAGGTAACACGTTGCCGAGACGTAACTATGAGGCAAAGAAGGTGTTGTGTGTGATGGGATTGGAATATAAGAAAATACATGTGTGTCCTAATGATTGCATATTGTACAGAAAAGAGTTCGAAGAGTTGCACAAGTGTTCTAGGTGTGGGGTATCACGGTATAAAGTGAAGGGTGATGATATTGATGAAAGCACAAAAGAGGGTCCTCTTGCTAAGGTATTATGGTATCTTCTAATAATTCCAAGGTTTAAGCGATTATTTGCCAATGTAGATGACGCGAAGAACCTTACATGGCATACAGATGGGAGAAAATGTGATGGACAGCTTCGCCATCCTGCAAATTCTCCTCAATAGAAGAAAATTGATCGTTTGTTTCCAGTCTTTGAGACTGAGGCAAGAAACCTTAGGCTAGGACTTGCTACGGATGGAATGAATCCTTATGGTTACTTAACCAGTAAACACAATTCATGGCCTGTTCTCATAATTATTTATAATCTACTTCCTTAGTTGTGCATGAAGCGAAAATATGTTATACTATCTATGATGATTGTGAGCCCAAGACAGCTAGAAAATGACATAAATGTCTATTTAGGTCCCTTGATTGAAGATTTGAGAATGTTGTGGGATGAAGGTGTTGATGTGTATGACGGGTATCATCGTGAAAATTTCATGTTGTGTGCAATGTTATTCTGTACCATCAATGACTTTCCAGCATATAGGAACTTAAGCAGATATAGTGTTAAGGGGCATAACACTTGCCTTATCTATGAAGAAGACACATGTTACGTACAACTTAAACATGGAAAGAAAACAGTTTACACTGGGCATTGAAAATTTCTCATGCCTAATCACCCATATTGTAGACTTAAAAAAGCCTTCAATGGATGTTAAGAGGATGGTATTGCACATCCTATTTTAACTGGTGAGTAGGTTTATGAACAGGTATTCCATACTGGTGCAATCTAGATGTTAGACATTGTCTAGATGTTATGCATGCTGAGAAAAATGTATGTGACAGTGTAATTGTCACTTTTTTGAACATTAAAGGCAAGACGAAGGATGGTTTGAATGCTCATCAAGATCTAGTTGAGATGGGTATACGCCTCCAGTTAGGTCCACAACTAGTGGGTAAGCGGACATATTTGCCCCCAGCATGTCATACCTTGTCAAGAGAAGAGAAAACAAGTTTCTATAAGTGTCTACACAGAGTCAAGGTGCAACAAGGATACTCTTCAAATATCAAAAGCCTTGTATCACTAAAGAATCTCAAATTAGTTGGGTTAAAGTCACATGATTGCCACGTCTTGATGCAGCAACTCCTACCAGTCACTATGCGTGACATATTGCCTAAAAAAGTTAGACAGGCCATTACCTGACTGTGCCTATTCTTTAATGCCATATGCAGCAAAGTCATTGACCATATGAAGTTGGATGAGTTGGAAAATGAAGCTGCTATTATATTGTGCCAGTTAGAGATGTATTTTCCTCTTTTATTTTTTGACATCATGGTTCACTTAATCGTGCATCTAGTGAAAGAGATTAGAATTTGTGGTTCGGTTTATTTAAGGTGGATGTATCCTGTTAAACAATATATGAAGATCCTGAAAGGGTATAGTAAGAATCCATACCGTCCAAAAACATCTATTGTTGACAGGTGCATTATTGAAGAAACCATTGAGTTTTGTACAGAATACTTGTCATAAGCTGAACCTGTAGGGCTTCCAACATCTTGTCATGAGGGAAGATTTTCTGGTAAGGGTAGTTGAGGTGTAAACGTTAAACAAATGGGTCAGGAGGAAGCTTTACAAGCACATTTCTATATATTGAATAACACTAATGAAGTTGAACCTTATTTTTTTGCTCACGAAAACATTGTCAAGAAAAATAATCCTAGAATGCCGGAGAAATGGTAGTTGACTGAGTATAACAAAACATTTTTAAACTGGTTTAAAGAACAAGTTTTGAATGATGATAATGCTTCTGAGGCATTAAAATGGTTAGCACATGGACCTAATTTTGATGTCATATGTTGGACTAGATACGATATCAACAACTTCTCCTTCTATACAAAGTCATTGGATAAAAAGAGTACCATGCAAAACAGTGGGCTTATGGTTATGGCTGAGTCCTTGCACTTCTCTAGTTTAAAAGATAAAAACACTGTTATGGCATCCATGTGTTACTTTGGAGTTATCGAAGACATATGGGAGGTTGACTACACAAAATTAGAGTGCTTGTTTTTAAATGTAAGTGGGTTGACAGTAACACTGGGGTGCAAAGTGATGAGTTAGGGTTCACATTGGTCAATCTTAGCAAGGTAGGTTATAAGGAAGAGCCTTTCATTATGGCATACAAAGCAAAACAAGTTTTTTATGTTAGTGATCTTCTAACAAGAGATGGTCAGTGGTTCTCCAAGGAAGAAGTGTGCATGCTAGTCATGAAAAAGAAGACTCAAATGCCGATTTTATTGAGATTCCTTCTTTCTCAACACAGATGTTGACTTTTATTGATGAAAATGAAGAGGATGATGTACATGCCACACGTGATGATCATCACAAAGGAATATGAGAAAACATTCGTACTTGACAATGTCAGTAACTTATTTATTTTTATATTGTTGTACATTCTTGTTGACATTATATATTTTTTATTATATTGTTTAATTCTTTTTATCGTTATGTTTATCTTTAAAATTTTCAAACTTCTCCAATGACGGTACTTACAAGTTTTTTTTTCTTTTCTAAACAGGCATATGGCTGATTCTTTTGATAACCCATCTTATGAGTCTACCAAAAAATGGGTAGATGAGGTACACGCCTAAAGAAACTGACTCTCAATCGAGCTGGTGACCATTTGATACCAGTTCAGTTTGACATGCTAAGTGGGGCACCTGAGGGGAAAAATGCCACAAAATTCATTAGTTTTGTGGGCGTCCTTGCTCAGACTAAGGTCTCTATCCTTTATGAGGATTGGGACCATGTGGAGGAGAGCGTAAAGAATCAAACATGGCAAACTATCACAGTATTTTACTTTTACAATCTCAAATATATAAATTATATTTAACCATATTATTATCATATATTAACTATTTAATTTTATTTTGTAGTTGACTTATGATGTTCCACATAATGCCATGTTGAGAAAGAAATTGCTGTCACTTGCGGCTGAGCATTAGAGGGCATTTAAGACACAGCTCACTATGAGATACATATATGGAAAGTTGCAAGACACTCCTCCTTGTGAGAAATATGCATTTTTGGATGAGGAGACGTGGGCAAAGTTTGTTGAAAGTTGGGAGGATCCTGTCTTCTAGGTTTAGTTGTAATCATATTTTTCTAATCATACAACAAATTTGATTAATTTTTATTGAATTTAACAGTGTCTTATTATTCGCAAGAAAAGAGAAAAAAAGGACAAGCGATTACATCAAAGAATGTCCACCCCTACAGATTGTCTCGTGGGGGGTATAAGTTGCTTGAGCAGAAGATGATGACGGACAAGGCGAGACAACGTCAACTGGAAGTCGCGGCATTTGGTTTTGTTGCAGATATTGCTCCTCCATCACCACTGCAACGATGGGATAAATGGAAGGTGGCCCGCTAAAATCGAGTATATATATATCGAATGAGACACATGTTATTGCTGAAAAGATTGTAAGTCATTTTTGATTTCAAATTGTAATTGTTACTTGATATGCCATATTTCTTACACATTTCTTGAATTAGATGTTGTAGGACTCACTGGTTGAGCAGACCTCACAGGGAACATTTGTTCCTCATGAACGTGAGGATATATTAACTATGCTATTGGGAGACCAGAGCACCCTGGTAGGGTTCGTGCAGCTAGACGAGGTGTTGGCATTTGTGATTACTATGGACCACCCTCACGTAGTGGGCCCACCTTAGGAATTGTCACCAGGGAAGAGGTGGAACGAATTAGGGAAGAAATTAAAAATGAGCTTAAAGAACAGTTGAGACGGGAGATTAGAGAGGAGCTAGCATCTTTAGGTCTTTCACAACAAAATACAAATGTCCAGGCAGAACAAGTTCATATTCCTGTATGTGTCAACATAAAGGGAAGCTGTGCTGCTGCTGATCCTTTTGGGGAGGAGACTGACACTGATATCCATGAGTAGTGTGAGTTATATGTTGTTGGAGAGCCTATTTGTTTAGTAGCCTTTGGGAGGGTATATAATTTGGAGCCTACCATACACCACATGACTGTTGAGGATGATATGGCGAGGGTGGTAGTTGAACAAATATAAGATGCATATGCTCAAGTTCCTGTACCCACTGAGGAGGTTCAGACTGTTGGACAAGTGCCTAAATAGTTCATTCAATGGCCAAGACGACTTATAGAGGTCACATCAGTCAAGGTATATTCAAAAGTCATCTTAAATATTTTTTTTCTATTACCAATTAAAATAACTTGAATGTATTTTATAACCTTACTTTATATTTACCTTTTTTATAGGATGTTCAATCATCTAAGAAAAATGTTCCACCTACAAAATCAGAACCTGAAGTTGATCCAATAACACGCTTGTGGCAAGTGGCATCTCATATAGGGACAGATGTTGTTCAAACAGATTAGGAACCGACATTCCTTGGTAGACCTAGTGGTGTAGACCTGTGGATCACCCAAAAGGATGTATTGGAAATTTGTACTGGCAATGACATGCTAAATATCTCAGTTCTTCAATTATGATTGCTATAAGTTTAATTTTTTTGTTAATATCTTAAATACGCATCTCAATATTATATTTAACATTCATTTGTATATTTTAGATACATGCATCGTCTCTGTCTCTTAACGCGCCGGGAGAATGTATATAGATTTATTGACCCGTTGCCTATTTAGAAGAATCCAAAGTGATATGCACATATCCAATTATTAAGGAAAAAAGGCTTTGTTTTGTTGGGGATTAGTATCATCATGTTTAACTAGCATGTAAAATTTGTATGCTCACACTTTGACATTCTAATTCAATGATTCTTAAAGTACCATCATGTCTACCTATCATGTAAAATTTGCATGCTCACACTATTTGCACGCTATGGCCTTGTTTGACATTCTAATTCAATGACTTTTTCATTTAAAGTTTAACCAATTCAAACTCAACAAATCTATGTAACAGCATATAATCAATTTAAGATATAATGTATATATATCACATATATATTAGTATGCATTTGTTCAGATACAACTTCAATTCAAGAGAATCCTAATGTAGACAATTACCAATCATGCAATTAGTTTCAAACTCACACTTTGTTAAGATTTTATACTAAACTTGGTTTCTTTTTAATTCATATCAATATGTTTTTAAAAAAGGAATTACAACACAACAATACTTTTCAAAGTAACCTTATATTCTAAATGCTTTAGCAAATCATTTTAGTTTTCAATTTTTGATAATAATGTACTAATAGTTCCTATATATTTGTTCTAGAGGTTACTCTGACCTATAGCTCTAAGTCGGCTCCCACTTCACCTACCTTGGCTGGCACGGCCGCAGGTACCCCGGCTTGTAAACCCTTGCTACCTCAGACCGACTTCACCTCTATCCTGGCACAGCATGGGAAGCGCCTAACGGCAAGGAATACGTGTAATAAGGCATTCAAACGCACACTACCACATGACACCTAGCTCTAATAGAATTTTCCTCCAAAACACACTATATAAAGGACTCTATACCCATCAGATACACACGATCTCTCTCATACTCACTCACACTTGAACCTTTACTGACTTAGGCATCAAAGTCCTTACAGGTGCCACCACCGAAGATGCCAACAACCACTGTGGGAGCTCACCGGAGATGCACTCTTGTGTTCACCACACAACAATATTCAAAAATCAAATCATTCCTATTCAAATTTTCAAATCATTACATCAAAATTAATTATCATTTCTTAATCAAGAATACTCCCACCTCAAATATACTTATGCAACTTGGATTAAATATATGGGAGCCATATTATAGTCATCTATTATCAAATCAATTAATAACCTCAATTTCAGCTTAGATTCATATATCTCTAGTTAATGTCAATTTGAATGAAGACGTTTAAGTATTTAACCAAATACATCATAAACTTAATGAAAGTGATTATAGCTTCTCAAAATTAGGAAAATTAGTTGATATAGAGGAATGCATTGCTACATTACTTTCATTGGCCATAGCATTTTCTATCATAATATCCAAAGCTTCATCATCTAAGTTTGGATTGTTTTGCTTCAAGAAGCATCTTAGAAGCGCTTCAAATCCTTGATACCTCTTAGCCCAATTATTCAATTCATTTGCATGTTCCTTCTTAAGAGCAGAAATTTCTTCATTTCTTTTAGCTGTGATGGTGTGACAGTTCTTCCATAGCAACGCACCCTAATTAGGGTTGTAGAATTCATTTTAATGTGTTAAAACATTGGTTAACTACCAAAGTTGTCTTAAGCCTATGATTTACCAACTTCTAATTAGATTCACTTTGAACTTTTACTAAGCTTTAAGTACGAGAATAAGATTTAAAACTAAGTGGTTATTAGAATAAAATTTTGATTGTAGGTATCACTAAATTGATTAACCTGAGTTACCTTATAAAAAGGGCCAAGGTTCTCTAGCTTGTTTTAAATTTTGCTAAAACAATTGTTAGTAATTTTGAAGATAAGTACCTTGTTAAAAAAAAAAAATCCAAGGTGGTGTTTAAATAAAAATGGCCAAATGGCCTTTAGTAGGAATTAAGCTACTTTTATATATAAAAAAAATTCTCATTACTAACTTTAGTTTATTCTTATCAATTTAACATGTAATCAACTAAAGGTTAAACAAACTTTCTAGAATTCAAATGGGTAACAAAAGTTTTCCATTTTTACTCCTA
Source organism: Spatholobus suberectus (assembly GCA_004329165.1). NCBI lineage: Eukaryota > Viridiplantae > Streptophyta > Magnoliopsida > Fabales > Fabaceae > Spatholobus > Spatholobus suberectus. The sequence continues at coordinate 39,675,945 of CM014732.1, forward strand.
AAATTTTGATCAAGGCCTAAAAGGTTCTTAAACATTTTAAGGCTCAAAATTTTGTCTTAAACCAAACTAATCAAATCAAGGTTCCATAAATATCTTAGCGTTAAGAACAACAAAGAAAAATTTAACCAAGTTACCCATTTAACTTAATGAGGCTATGGGCCTCTTTAACAAAATAACCATGGCTTTTTAAAGATTTTAACATATTTATCATTAATCCAACATAATTACACTTTTTATAACAACAACCCATCTTCAAGACAACTTGGTCATGCTTTATAGAAAGAAGAAGCAACAAAAAAAAAATGGCCACATCTCCCTTGGAACCAACAAAGGCCGTGAATTTTTTAACTCAACCAAATCATGTTTTCAAACTTTTGCCAACACCAATCAACATTAAACCAACATATGTTCCAACAATGATCCAATGTTAAATGGCAAGATCAATCCCACAACAATAATATAAATCAAGGAAATGAAGGCATTAATACTAAAGATTTTGATCACAACAACAAACAAATTTATCAAGTGATGGTAGAATAGATTTGGGGGGCCAAAATCCTTCTACCATCCATGTGAAAGTAATATAAACAAGAACCCACCCTAGTCCCCCCTAATACCTCTTAGTGTGGTGAAGAAGATGAAGAAGAACAAAGGTTGGTTGGTGCCTTTAAGCTTGGATGTTGGTGAAACTTGATGGAAGTTGAAAGAACTTTGTGGATGGAGCGTTGGTGATGGAGGAAAAATGAAAATGGTGAGGTGAAGGGGAATGGGAGTTTCGACCAGTAGCTAATAGAGCAGAACATAAGGAGGTTGTGTTACAAAGGCAAGTATTTATAGAGTAGCTTGGCGGATGATGTAAGCTTGCATGATGTCATGGTTCTTATGTCATAATTTAATTTCTTGTCTTTTCAATTTTTAATTTGATATGTGTTAATTGTGAAGTTTCAATTTAGTCCCTACAGAAGTTGTGCTAAACATGCTGCACTAAGTTTCCTAGGTCTTTGCACTTTGTTCAATTTTTTATCAGCTAAATCGACTGGTATCGATAAAATTAAGTTAACTTTATTTAATTACTTTTTATATCAACCTAATGAATTTTATTTTGAAACTTGGTAGACACATAATTTTAAGATTCTTATTAATTTCTGAAATTTAAAATTAATTTTTATATATTTTTCAAATTTTTAATTAATTAAATGTTATTTTTATGTTAAAAAATTAATAATAAATTCATTTTAACTCAATAAATTTTAAAATTTTTATGATAATTATACAATTAAGTTTCTTACCTATTAATAATAAGCTTAGAATGAAAATTTCACTATTTTTAAATGTCAAACAAACACTAGTTTGGCATTGTAGTCAAGTAAGGGTTGGTCATTTTTCATAAAATTTTTAGAAATTCCTAGAAAATTTTCTAAATTATATATATATATATATATATATATAACATGTTTTCATGGTCGAAATCCAATTTTACTTTCATTTAAATATTTTTCATGTCAGTCCTTTCTATCGAGAAATCAAAACGTAATTGTTATTTTTTCATTTCTTCAGGCCTTAACTCAGAAAAATTATTAAAAATCATAATTGAATAATTCTCCAAATTTTGAATGCAATGATGGGGATCAAAATTTTGAGATTTCTGTCCCATTTTTCAGAAATAAATTCATAATTAATTGGAAAACAGTTATAAATGAAGGTAGGGGTGTTACAATAAGACACATTGTTCATATTTTGGATGACTATTGATGCTTATATGTGTAATTTAGTTTGTATTGATGTTTATCACTATGTCCTTGCATATGGAGCTTTCGTATATGAATGTGTGATGAGCACGAACAATTTTACACGAGTTTTCATAAATAAACTAATGAGTTTACTAAAATTGAATCCTTCTATGTTTTAGTTGTTTGGTGTTATGTAGCAATAGAAAGTTGTTAAACTATTAACAAATTTTAGATACTAATTTTTAGTCTCTAATAGAATTAGAGACCAACTTTTCAGTCTCTAATTAAAATATAATTAGAGACTGATTTTAGTTACGATTAATATATTTTAGAGACCAATTTCATATTTTCTAACTAAAATTAGTCTCTAATTTGGTAAGTAAATGATTTAGTGACCGGTTTTGTTGATTTAGAGACTGAATTTCTGATCACTAAATAATTTTTTTCTTGTAGGAGTAGGTATAAGTGTATAACACATATTTTTGCTAGTTGCAATTGTGAAAATCATCTTTAAATATAATTATTTTAGTGACATGCAATGACTTGTTAGAAATTCTTGTAAGTACTTTTTGTCATTTTAAAATTTTTTAAGTATGTTCAGTAAAGGATTTTCTTTTTTAATAGCATTAAATGTTTGCCACTTTAGTTATCTCATTATAATTATAATTAAGGTGAAAGACCATGAAAACCCAATCATATTTTTAAGATCTTTACCAACAAAATCATATATTTAAATGCTATATGCAAAGTAAGATTAAAAAATTATCTACCAACATTATGTTAAACCTAGTAGAATTGGACTCAAATTTGTTTAAATAAAGTCTTAGGTTTGAGTTTCGTGGATGAAAAAAAGGTGATTGAGAAGGGTGACCTACTAAAAGTGGTCAGTCAAGTTCTTCTACAAAGATAATCATCGACTAAGTCAGTAAAAATTTCACAGCTATATAACATGATAAAAAAATAGATAAAAAATTCTCTAAAACTATCTATTTATCTATCTATCTTTCTATCTATATATCTACCTATACATAAATATACACACACACATGCGCACGCACACACACACACACACACATACATATATATATATATATATATATATATATATATATATATATATATATATATATATTCCTAAATACATATTATAATTTATCTTGTTTTTTATTTTAATTATTTTTTAAAATAAATTATTTTAAATTTAATTAAATATTAAAAAGATTTTAATTACTATTGTTCATAATAGATGTTTTAAAGTGATCAAATTACAAAATTAGAATATACTTGACTACAATTGTTAATGTAATATTTATGTAACTATATAAAAACTTATTTTTCTATATGTAATAATAGTTATTATATTTATTAAATATAATATATAATTAAATTTAATAATATTATTCAACATCATATATATATATATTATTCATCAGAAAGTAAATGAGACACGCAACGGAAAAAAGCTATCGTCTTATAGTACAAATGCCTAAGGCATCAGCTAATAGATTATGAAGGCATTGCACTAGGCAAAGATCTAACGACGTCCAGGAGGTATCCGAGGAAGCACCCATCCTAGCCAAGGCATTTGCAGAAGAGTTGGCTTCACGATACGCATGCTGGAAGTGAAGGTTCCAGCCATACATACTGAACTGGCGAATACGGTGAATGATAGGGGCACAAGGATGGTGCATGTTAATTAACACCCTCTTTAACAAGATGAATTGCAAGTTGAGAATCCGACTCACAAATGACATGGCGGTAGCCATTGTCCCAAGCGAACTGAACTCCATGAAGAAGGGCAAACAGTTCAGCGTTTAAACTCCTAGTCAAACCACGAAAACCAAAAGAACTCGCTAACCACTGCCCAACATGATCACGAGTCAGGCCTCCAAATCCTGCGCAACCAAAGAGCTCCCATCAGTGTTTAGCTTCACAGCACCATAAGGAGGAGACCAACGAACTTCGAGAGGAGTCTTGTGAGTACTTCACTGCTGAAACGTACGGTTACAAGTCTGAAGCACAGTCATGATCTGGTTATAGGTATACCAATCTTTCCAAGAGTGATTTTCAAGCTTCTAGCCTTCCAAATGAACCAGCAAGCTATGGAGAAGAGCATTCCATACATTGATGTTGCGTTGAGTTACAGCCATTGCTGCGTGTCTATGACGTTGAAATGAGCCTTCTGAGATAGACCACGCATGTTCCAAATGTGCTGAGCCTTGAAGCAGTCCTTCAACACATGAAGAATAGTCTCCCTTTGACCGCCGCACCTGTTACACTAAAAATCAAAAGCAATGTGTCTAGTGACACGTAAATCGTTAGTAGGAAGCTTTCCATGAAAGGAGAGCCAAAAAAACTGTTTGATGTTCTCAGGCACAGGAAGATTCCAAACCCAAGACCAGCTTAACTGGGAAGCATTGGCAATGGAACAGCACTGGTACAGCCAATGGTAAGCAGATTTGGAAGAGTATATACCATTACTGGATGAGCACCAAACAGCCTCATCCACGACTCCTTCATTAACATGCAGGCTCATCATTTTATGCCGAATACTTGCAGGGATTTGCGTGGCCAACAAATGCCATTGCCAAGAAGACTGGTGCAAAACGTCCTTAACCATCATTTGAGTGTCCTGGATATGTACATAGTCCACCAGCTTACACAAGCAGCCCTCCTCCAACTATTTATCGAACCACAGAGAAGTATGTTTATCAAAAAATATATTATATTAAATATATAACTTTTCTTAGGATGTTATGTATATATATTAAAAATCTTATACAATAAAAATTAATGATTAGTAAACATAATACATAAATAAATATATATGCTAAAATATATGTTAACATTTTATTGTTTTCTAAAAAATTACTCTACAAAACTTATTTTAAAGTAGGAAATTTCAGTATATATATGTATATATATGTATATATATATATATATATATATATAAATTTATCTCTTAGTTTTTATTCTTAATTATTATTTTAAATATAAATTATGAATAATTTTAAATTTTATTATATTTTAAAAAATTCTTATTTTTATTTACTATTGTTCATAACACATATTTTAAAGTGATCAAATTAAAAAACTAAAATATACTTGACTACAAGTATTAATATAATATTTATTTAAATATAAGGGGCTTAGAATTGGTTTCTGTAAGGTATTATATCACCCCTCGGGGGGGAATGAGGGCAATGCTCTACTCCATCCACCACACTAAATGTAACACTCCTTTAATTTTAAATATAATTCATGTTAATTTAATTATTAAGTCAAGTTAATGAAAATGTGAGTGAAATTTTTTTGATTTTATAATAGAAAAATTATAAATTTAACAGAATTTGAAAATAGAAGTGAAATAAAAAAAATATTTTTCTATAAATAATATATATTAGTTAATATTGTTTTTATTAATTAAATATAATATCCAAGTAACTTTAAAAATATTTTTAAATATTATATTTTATAATATAATATATTTATCAACAAATATATATTTACTAAAGGTATGAGTTTTTCTATAAATTTATATATATTAAAATTTTATAAATAAATAAAAGATAATTATTATTAAATTTAATTATAAAATATGCATATAAAAGAAAATATACATTGAAAATTTTATTATGTTACTACTGTTCAAAAAATATTAGTTTATAAAACATATTTTAATATATATATATATATATATATATATATATATATATATATATATAAAGGATTTAGTAAATTATTTCAAAGAATTAAAACATTAATTCGATTTAAATTTTATTTTTCAATCTTAAACTTATTAAAAAATTGATAATTAATATTATTAATCTTAATAAAAAAATGTCTATTTTGTATTAAAATTATTATATAAATGTATATAAATTTTAATTTTTTTCACATCCAAATAAAAACTCAAGCAACGCATAGGTGTTATATCTAGTGTTATTAATAAATTCCTGCTACTAATACATTTTTTCTTAAGAGTGTTTTTGTGAGTATTATCATGTAGTATAAGAGAAACCTACGTAATATCAAGGGTCAAGTGGGTAGGCTATAATATTTTTTTTACTAAATTACACTTTTGGTCCCCTTATAACTCTCAATCTGTGATTTTGGTCCCCTTATTTTTAATTCTACAATTTTAGTCCTCTAATTTTAAAAGTTCACAATTTTTGTCTCCTTATTTTTAATTTCACGATTTTAGTCCTTTAATTTTAAAAATCTGTAATTTTGGTCCCTCTAAAATCGCTAATTTTTACAATTTTTAATTTGAAATTGGAGGACACAAAATTGCAAATTTTTAAAAATTGGAGGATTAAAATAGTAGAATTAGGGAGACCAAAATCGTGGATTTTTAAAAATTGGAGGACTAAAATCACGAAATTAAAAATAAGAGGACCAAAATCAAGGATTGAGAATTATAAAGGGACTAAAAGTGCAATTTAACCTATTTTTTTTATATAAATGAATTTCAAATTGAATTCAAGATTACATATATAAGGAATTTGAAGTCCTTTATTTTTTGGATAGTAATAATAATAGTACATTATTGTTAGTATTATTATTGTTGTTGTTGTTGTTTTTATTATTGTTATAATTATCATCATCATCATTATTATTATTAGAAGAAAGAAAAACATTTTTTGCCTCTCTATATTTTTTTAAAAATAAAATAAAATACAAAGGGCGTGAGAAAGTGGAAGTTAAAAAGAAGTAACTGGTTTGAGAATTGAAACTAAAGGTAGTGGATAGTTTACAAAATCAGTTGATAGGTAAAAACATCTAAATAATTGTGGAAACCAAATCAGGGTATCGTCTTTATTAATAGTTATAATAATAATAATTATTATTATTATTATTATTATTTCTTTCTGTAACACCCTAAAGAGTATCTTTTGCCTGCTTATATTGCTAAAACAAGGAAGTGTAGAATATAAGAATATCATAGAAAAATTCGTGAAAACTAAACTTAAACATCAATTACATAAAAAAAGTTACAAAACATCTCATACAAATCTTGTGGCACTTAAGTGTAGTACAAAACAACAGAAAGGTACAGAAACATAAACTAGCTCCCAAATATTGGGAGATCCAAACTATAATCTCCTTTTCTGGATGCAATTCCAAGCTTTATGTTCCAAGCTATTCCCAAGATAACTTCACCAGCTCAACCTATAAAAGCATGAAAACTTAAAGGAATAAGACATAATATCTCAATGAGTGCTACGGGGACTCTAGGGGGTAGGTCAACTATTTTATCCTAGAAATCCTTTTCTTATACTGTCATGATTTTACCTTTTACTAAAACTCCTAATCTTTACCTTTTTAGTACTTATTCTAACTTTATATCCAACTTTGGACTTACTTCCCTTTAGTGGGCCTGAGCCACAGGTCCACTGACCCATACTAGTCCTTTGGACCAGACAAATGTCTTTCTATCACTAAGATAAGAACTTAACTCTTTCTATTACCTTTCCTGAACATCTCAATTTCTATAACACTAAATGAGAACTAGCACTTTCTTATTTTTATCTTTACTTGCCCTTTTAATTTGGAACTTTACACAAACTCTCTTTGGGTAAATCCCCTTGCATACCCATCGGGTAACAACTGTCATAAACTACGTCCTGACTAAGCACATAGCTTCCCTTGACTTAACTTAATTTATCTCAGCTATAACTAGGCATACACATCATCATATACCCTATAGGGTCATCATACATGCCTCATATAGACATTGACATCATAAATTTCACCGTTTTGTTTCTATCTCTAGGTGGTTCTTGTTATTTTCTTATTGGGTTTCACTTCTCTATTGTCTTTTTCTTGGCTGAGCTTTAGCCATCAAGAGGCATCCCTTGTTGTGACCTCTTACTACCACTGGTCTAAGTGGCTGAACCATTTTCATTATCGAAGCGGTTCCTTCTACATTCTTTCCTTACTAAAGAATGACTATGTCCTTTCCTTACCAAATGACTTATCCTTCCTTTACTGAAGGATGTTGTTCTTCCCCTAATATCTAAAAGATGATAGTACCTTCCCTTGACGCAAGGGGCCTTCTAACCTTTTTTCTTTTATAACTCATCTTAGAGTTGCGTAAAACCTCATCTCTCCTTGGTAACCTCGGAATCCTCACTATGGTTTACACACCGTAGTATGCTAAGTGTGCGACTTGTACATGATCGGTACCGGGGAGGTCCTACCGTTACTAAGGCAGTACTTCTCTTGAGAGCATAGCTTTCCTTTTAAAACATCTTTCTTTGAAAACACGTACTTTTCTTGAAACCTTTCCTTTCATAAAAACTTTCTAAAACTTTAGGGAAACATCCCTATCTTTTGCTAAGGAAGCATCCTCTAGTATCTTTTAAAGTCTTAAGTGTTTTCTTACGTAAAGTTCATCGTTGTACCCACACAACACAAAACACAACCACAAGGACAATACTACAATGACACAACCATCATTACCAAACATAGTAAAGCAACAAGAATAGGCAATCATACAAAGAAACAAACATAGAGAAAACATAAAAACACTATCTTTGGGGTGGTCCACACTTAGCATAACTAGGTTCATGCTTAGCACAACTATAATATGCATTAGACCTCACTTTTCTAAAGCTCTTACGCTTAGCCCAAGCTTATTCGTGCTTAGCCAGATCCTAAAGCTTAGCTTAGGCATAGCCCCGCTTAGCCCTGTTGCATAGAGGTTCAAGATGTGCTCTTTGGAGCTCCCACACTTAGCCCCAACTCCTTTACAATTAGCCCCAACGCGTAAGAACTCCAAAGGTGCTCTTAAAAGCTCCCACACTTAGCCCTATGAATCCGCTCTTAGCTTGGATGCACTAGACACCAAACCCAGACATCTTCACGAAGCCGCACTTAGCCCCATGAATCCGTGCTTAGCATGAATGCACTAGATACCAAACCCAAGCATTTTCATGAAGTCATACTTAGCCCTATGAATTTGCATTTAGCCTAGGTGCACAGACAGCAACTTGCGAGAATGGCAAATTTGCACTTCCAAGGCCATCCATGGTTATTAAAAATTGCCAAGGGCACCAATCAAGCCTAAAATGATTCTATTACATCTTTAACTAATTAATCTACCCAATAAACCCCTCAATCATGCAAATCTCTCAAAAACCCACAAATCTCTTACCTAGGGTTCAAAAGGGAAAAAGGGGAAAAGAGGAAAAATCATGCACTCAAAGGGATCGGGGAGGACAAGGGAGAAGCACTCACCTTTGGGGTGGCACGGATTTGAGCTTTAAGGTCTAGTTCACAGATATATGCTCTTCTCCTTATTCTGTCTTCTTCTTCTCCTCCTTTTTCTTTCTGTTCCTTCCTCTTCTTTCTTTCCTTTTTCTTTTCCTTCTTTCTTCATTTTATATACTCATGGGTGTAGGGGTTTGGTGGGCCTTTAATGCATCTTGGGCTTTAGAGTCCCGTTTAGGGTCCTATCATCTTATTTTTGTAATATTCTAATATAAGGGTAATTATTATTAATAACACTTAAGGCATCTATGACCATTTATCATAAAGGCTATTACCATAAAAGAACATCTATATAACCTTATTTCTAGTGTCCATAATTGGGGATGTTACTCTCTCTCTTTCTTTCTCTTTCTCTCTCTCTCTCTCT